>BSBK01003029.1:0-392500 GCA_027943335.1 Chamaecyparis obtusa
GTATACATATATATGTATGTATATATATATATATGTATATATATATATATATATATGTATGTATACATATATATATATATATATATATATATATATATATATATATATATATATGTATGTATGTATGTATGTATGTATGTATATATGTATAGATGTATATATATATATACATGTATATATATATACATCTATACATGTATATATATACATGTATATATACATACATGTATATATATATATATGTATATATATATACATATATATATATATATATACATGTATATATATATATATACATGTATATATATATATATATATATGTATGTATCTATGTATGTATATATGTATATATGTATATATATATACATGTATATATATATATATATATATAGACATTATGTATATATATATACATATATATATATATATATATATATATAGAGAGAGAGAGAGAGAGAGAGAGAGAGAGAGAGAGAGAGAGAGAGAGAGAGAGAGAGAGAGATGGGCATAATCCTCAAATTTGTTTAGTATTACACAATTATGTCTCCTTGTGTCATCCTAATCTTGTTCTCCATTTTGTTTCATAATTTCCATGATTATCAATTTGAATCCTTATCACTTTAGATTCTTTTTATATCTCCTCTCCTTATCCCTCCATGAGAACTCATTATTTCTCCAAGAAGCTTCCTTATCTTTCTTCTTATCTCTCCAAGAAGCTCCCCTTGTCTCTCCATGATTGTCACTTGATCACAACAACTTTTCTCTCCAAGTGGATCCACTTATCTCTCCAACCTTTTGTCTCCCTCTTCTACATCATATCTCCACTTATCTCTCCAAGAACCTTATCACTCCATTTCCTTTTTTATGTCGACTTATCACTCCATGAAACCCTTATCACTCCAACTCCTTATTGCTCCTAACCTCCTTATGTTTCCAAATATCTCCTTATGTGTCCCCTCCTTTTGGATCTAGAATCTTCTTATGCCTCCCCTCCTCTGATCACCATCTACCTTATCAATCCATCATAACCCCTTATCTCTCCATCAACAATCCCTTATGGCTCCCATAATTGCAAGGCAAAGGCCAACATATTAACTTAAAATGGGTTTTAAGGAGGCTCCCATAACCTAAATACCATATCTAATCCAAAGAAAGAAACTTTTGATCCCAATAATAACAAGGAAAAGTAGATAATTAGAAGAATCCTTTGAATCATTCCTTCCATCGCGATCCATATAGCACCTTCTCAAATATTCACCGAAAAAAATCTCCACCTCAATAGAGGATCGGTCCACCTCAATAGGACAAGTCAAAGACAACTGAAGGTGCCAATAAATTACCCATTCTCATCTACCTAAATATCCTTCATCTCTATATGAGAAAAAAGGGGTAGAATGAGGATGATAAGATTGAACCTCCAAAAGTAACCTTTCATTTGAATAGAAATGATAAAAAAAATTAAGCTGCAACCCTGAAGATCTAGGTTTCCCAAGAGACAAAATTCATGCCAAATACAACCTCTATAATGAAGACATGAGTACCAAGCATTTCGAAAACTCATAACCAATAATCAACTCCACAAAAAAGACCCAAAATCCATAAAGACCACCATAGCATTTTGAGACACAAAGATAAGATCCCTTCTAAAAAAAGTAATAGAACCTCATCAAAGGACACCAAAAGGGTATCAAATAAGAAGTACACAAACATTCCATACCAATTAGAAATAAACTTCCAAATCAGGCAGAACTAACAAGAAGTAGATAGAAGTGGCCCATACCAAATGAAATAGCACCCATACCAGAGAAGGTAGAAAAATCATAGCTTCTCATCATTAACCTACATAAGAACCACAACAAGTAATGTTTCCCAGGTAGATGAAGAAATTTGAAAGCAATAACAATAGCCGAATGTGTAACACTCAAGGGAGAACCTACACCTATACAAACCACAACCTCACCCCAAAAACTGACAAATAGGGGAACTACCTCCATGGTAGGACAAAGATAGCTCTCATCCCTTGCAACAAGATAAACAATGCAATTTAGAAAAGGAGGGTGTAGATATAAATGAACCAAGAGGATCGACCTTAAAAAGACATCAACACTACCCACTTCCTGTACAGGCACAAAGGTACCCATCACAAGAATGCTAGAAATATCTTTAAGAAATAACCCAATTGCATCACCACTTCTCAAAAGGGACAAAAAAAGGTAGCAACCATCCACCACAGTCCACCACCAAAATAGACATTGCACAAAATGTTGTCTCAAAAGATAAAGAGTCCAACAAGGAAAGTACCTCCTAGCAAATGCCCCCTCAACCTTTGCAAGTTAATTCGATTCTCCAAGAGGCATTACAAGAAACCCTTCTTGATCACATAAAAAACCATAGAGGCCACCAATGGAACATGGATGACAAAGGTGGATGGAAAAAAATAGAGATGCCTATACAACTTTTCTTGTTGTCCATAATGGGTAGTCATCAAACAATCTCTAAACAACCTCAAGAGCCCCAAACCATCCAAATACAATACATTACCATGTAACCCAGATGGTATTGAGAAAAAGGGTCATCATCATCATTTCAATAACCTCCATCCTCTATATTTCATAAAACCCTAGTAGTTCCCACTTGGTACATATTAGTAAGCGTGTAAGGTGACAATTCTATATTTTTTAGTCTAATTATATTTATCGTATATATAGTTTAATCATATTAGCCTTGAGTTTAGTTAAATAGAATAATTTTTATTTTATTGTTTTCTTCTTGTAGATTAGATATATTATTTGCTTAGATTTGCTCTATATTATTAATTGCAGGAAGAAATTATCGTCCACCAATGAATAGATTTCAGCAAAACCAGCACAATCAAAATGCTTTGCCAAGAGGTGGATTCCATGGAGTAAGTTGTAATTTTATTTTTTATAATTTTTCTTTATATAAATAAAAAATAATTTTTTTAATAGTAATAGATGAAATAAATTGAAAAAAAATAGTTATGAAATTTATCAGACTACGAAAAGCTTCCAATTACATTAGTTAGAAGTAAAATAATTCTTGAAGATTATACAATTCTCTTTCTATAGAAAATATAACATCAAAGTCATATTTGAGATATAATTATGAGAATATGTGAGAACCCTTTTTATTTGCTTATAGTTATCTTCATTATGTTTTCTTAAATTATCTTTTATTTTATATCCAAATTCTAAATATTATTTCTAAATTTTCATTTTTATTTTTTTCAAACAAATTTCTTCAATCAAACTCTTCTAAGTCATTTCCATTTTTATAAGAATTCTAGTTGTACTTGATAAAGAATCCTTCTAAATATCTAGAAACAAAGTCATAAGTTTTTCTAAATAATTATATAAAAAAATTAAAATTAATTGTCATTAGAAGTTTTATTCATAATAAAAAATTTCAAAATCTAAATATTTTTAGTAAAGAGTGACAATTTAGAGGCCACAATTTAAAATCAGTAAGTTTTTAAAACCACAACCCTTTTATTAAATAATTTTGGTTCTAGAAATGATAGTGATTTTCTAATGGTAGCTTAAAATAATAGTTTTCTAGAACTACAGCTAATTCTCAAAAAATATACAATTCTTAACAGAACCCATTTTCTTGAAAGTTTAATTCTTTATTATTTTAATACTGTTCCTATTTTCTATTGAAAAAAATAAATATTTTATTAAATAAAATAATAAACTAAATATATTATATACATTCCATTACATGTTAAATACATTTTTATTAAAAAATATTTTTATTTCAACAACAAAAAAAATAAAGGGTAAACAACAACTATTCTTAAAAAAAATTATATAAAAAATAAAAATAAAAAAAATCACCATAATTCTACCGCTTTCTCAAATTTAAAAAACCATAAAACTAATCAAACAAAACTTACTTTGAAAAAACAAACCATATAAATTTAAAACTATTTAGAATAAAATAATCCCAACATTACTATATGACATATGTTTTGTCAAGTGCTATTACTTATATTATTTTCCAAATTACTAAAGAAATTTGGCTCTTTGTTGTAGCATGGAGGACCTGCACAAGGAAATCCCTTCCCAGGAACTGTGTATCCTATGCAGAGCCAAGGAGTTCCATGTCAGCCACAGCCCAACATAGCTTATCATCCTACTTTGCAACCACCTCATTCATTTCGTCCTCATTATGCCACTCCTCCAACATACACTCAAACTCCAATCTACAGTCAGGTACTCTATCAACTTTTTAAATGTTTTTAAGAAAATGATTTAGTTAAGCTATTGTTGATAGCATGTTCATACCATTCTATTATATTATGCCATTACTATAAGTTATACTTCATTATATTCCTCTCCATGCTGTAATCACTATAATATTTCGTTCCATACAATCACTGTAAGTTACATCTCATTATATTCCATATTGTCCCTATAAGTTATACCTCAGTTATAACTCATTATATTTCATTCCATACTGTAATTGTAAGTTACTGCTCTTGACATAATCACATTGAAAGTGGGAGATGTATAATCTGTTGACCCATTTAGATATGTGATGAACAGCCGGTCATTCCAAATAATACACCGCATTACAACACAGTGGGGTCACATCAGAACAACCAGCCCATTCATCACTTGCAGAGTGGAAGTACTTCTAGTAGAAATGAAGTAGAAGCAGATAATTCTTATCGCTTTGGATTGCGAGGTTTGGGAGATGTTATAAAGGGGAATAACTCAAATGTCACAACTTTAGCTCTGGGCAAAGACCAGGAAACTTTGTATTCATATGATAATATGTACTGTACATATAATTTCCCTTTGTCTGGTAGGATTCCAAATCCTCCACCGCAATACACGCTTCCAAGTTGTTATCTGGGACATGAAGCTCCAAGGTTAACTGTAAGTTTTAACTCATTTCCTAGATAAACTATCATACTGCTCATTGTTTCTTGTTCTCCTCAATTGTGCAGATTGGTTTTAGCAGTCTTTCATTGTAATAATTCTTTTGTTCTACTTTTATGTTAAATGATCGGAATAAGTTTGCAGATTTGTACATGTAAAAATGGTTAGTATTTTTATTGGTAAAAGGTCTAAGCAAATGAAGTTTATGTTTATACTAATAAAGTTTAAAATATATATAAGATTTTATCAACTAAATCTTTAGCATCAGAAATCTGAAAGAATTTAGCCACAGTCTTCTGAAATTATCATCAATGTTACACTCATTCAAAGATAAAATTACAACCAAACTATCAAGACCCCATTCAATCAACGGAAAGTTTTGGCTGATCAATACTAGAAAAACCAGAAAAGTTTTAGAATCTAAAATCTATCTGAGAACTATTCAAAATCAAATCAGAAATAATAAAAACAAATCTTCATATCTGAGAACTACATCTCCGCCTCCAACACTTTGAGACTATCTTAATACAGCTTCCTTTTGATGTCCAATCTGAGTCCAATCCTTAATATTTGCTTGAGGAGATTGCAAGTTCTGGATTGATTGAATTTGTCTTATCATTTTTTTCCATTTTCTATTATTTTCCTGTTCTTTATTTTTCTTGATTGTTCTGATAGATCATAGAAAATATCTATTAAAAAATATTTATAAAATTAAATAAAAATATTTCAGACCAAAGTATCATATAATCTTATTGATGAAAATATAATGAACTGTTTTTTATTTATGAATAGTCATTTGCACAAAAACATAATATTATTGATCGTTTATATGAAGACGTGTGTCTCTGTCTTATGTAAAGTTCAAGTAAGTCCTTTTAACTCTTTATTATTTTTCTTTTTGATAATTCAAAGATTTTTCTTTTGTGTTGGATTGTGAAAATAATATATCAATGAAGTTATTAAATAATAAAATAATAAAAGAATCATATCTTGAAGATGCTATATAAGAGTTGTGAATTGTAGATTGTAAAAACAATTTTAAATTGTAGATTGTAATAGCAATTGATAAGGTTGTGAATTGTAAATTGTGAGAGCATATGAAATGCAAATTGCAAGAATATTTATGATAGTAGCACTGACAATTTAATTGTTTCCGTTGAGTAATAAGAATACTGATGTCTTGCTCCATGGATGTTTCCTTCATGTTTTGTCAAGGTTTACGTAAGTTAGTGTTTATGTGTTATTATGCTATTCCAATTTATTCTTTTTTTATTTAATATTTCCAACTAATTTGTGCTGCAATATTTTATTATCTGGGTTTATGTTTCAGCTTCTATAAAATTTTGATCCAAGTTATTAACCAATAGGATCATGATATGGGGACCTCATCCTCTTGCATGAAGATGCTACATTAATACATTGGCTCATATGGGGCTTTCAATCTATGAACACAATGGTCTAATAGAGGTCTGAGGAATGCAACACCTATGAGCCTGGGGTACTTATAAACAATACACTCTAAGCTTTGACTTCTTATGTAGCTCATCTGAAACCACACTAATAGGTGGGTCCTATTGAACTAGATAAGATGATTTCAAATCATCCACATAAACAGATCAAATTTAAAATATGTTCTTCAAATCAAAATGTTAAAATATTATCTAAATAAAAAATAAAGAAATAAAAGACTTATGAACACATAAACCTAACAAAATTTAAAATTTAATAACAATATCCATAATCTTACATATTAGCCATCATATCATACGTAAGGAACTTTAAGCCGTTCAATATTACTAATCGAAGTTTACAATCTATGCTATGCAGCTCTGTCCTCCCCATTAGACATCACATTTATCATTGTCACTAATTAAATTTCTGCATTTTAATGCTTGCAGCCACTCTCTATTGCTGCTTTTCCACAGAGCACACTATTTTACATATTTTACAGTATGCCAAATGATGAGGCTCAGCTTCTTGCCGCTAATGAATTGTAAATTTCTTCCTCCCGTTTCAAGTTTTTACTTCAAAAATTAGTTGACCATAATTTGACATTATTATATTTCTAGTACTAACGTTGGTTAAAGGTGATTTCAGATATAACAGAGGGTGGCTTTACCACAAAACCCTTCGTCTATGGTTAACGCGCAGTGGACAGGCTGAGCCTCAAATCAAGACAAATACGTATGAGCAGGGGTCATATGATTCTTTTGATCCACTTACAGGGACTTGTGTTAAAAATGTTGGTAAACAATGTCTCTCGCCTTGCTATTTCATTTGTGAAGTTTCACATCTCTCTGAATGTAATTTTATTCTAAATTTGAATTCTCTTATTCAGGAGAACTTTAAACTATTTTATGACATGGTGGAGAGAAGGCCTTCTTTGCCATCTGGTTAAGAAAACCATCTATAAATTTCAATACATTTCTTTCAATAATAATTCTATATTGCTAAACTTTTGTACTATTTTGAAAAAGATTTTGATATTTTTATAATACATGGATTGTAAAAAGATCTATTTTTATTACTAGATTATCTACGCATTTCTTTCAATAATAATTCTATATTGCTAAACTTTTGTACTATTTTGAAAAAGATTTTGATATTTTTATAATAATACATGGATTATAAAACTATCTATTTTTATTACTAGATTATCTACTTTTATAAACATATGGTTGTTGAATAAAAATAAATTGTACCAAATTGTTGTGCAATAAAACATCTTCTTTAACTGTATAATGATATCATAGATTATAAAAGAATTTATTTTCATTAAGGTTATCTACTTTTATAAACATACATTTATTATATCAAGAAAAGTTCTAAGATTGTTATCCAAGAAAAAACACCACCTTTATTTGTATAATGATATTGTAGATGATAAAAAAATGCATTTTGATTACTATTGCCCACTTTTATCAACATATATTTATTGAGTCAACAAAAGTTGTAAGAAACTGTTCTGAAAGAAAAACATGTTATATAATTATAGTGAACAATTGTTTGTTACACCTATCTTCCACTCTTCAACTTTTGACATTGGTTTTTCTATCAAAACATAGGGTTAAAAGATGTGCAATCCTTAAGTTATTTTAGGGGAAATTAAAGTTATATAGTATAGGAGTGACTAAACATTGTAAGTAGCTTAGAATTGGTATACCTATAAATTAAGATTCCAAAGAGTAGAACATATAACAAAAAAAATAGATTAAGATGTTTGTATACTTTACATACTATTTATTAGTATTAAAAGTTAAATTTTGTTTGGAAATTTTATTTAAGATAAAATATATTAGGTATGCTAATTGTATATTATTTTTAAAAATATATTATATCTTTGAAAATGGTGGGCGAGAAAAGATCTACACTTTGATATTTAATGCAATGTGAGATTTCAAATAACATATTTGTAGATAAATGAAAATTTGAGTGAAAATCATTTGGTTTCCACATATTAAGATCATTTTGTCCATTTGGTATGGACTTCTAACCTATAAGAGCACCATAATAAACAAGTTTATCCTACACTTCTTAGGAAGATGGTTAGTTCCCCTAGGAGAAAAAATTAGCTAAGGTAAGATGAGGTAACTTGCCACTATTAGGCTAAGGAAGGTTGTCATAGGGGTGCAAACAAGTTGAAGGGTGATATAAGTTGGAGATCATCTATGAGAACCTGTTCATTAAATCTTTTTAGAGAAGTGTGATTACCAACAACTCTCCCTATAGGAATTATGATGGTTACTACATTAACTCCCTAGAGGAGGGCATTCACCTCTATTGTAAGGAGAGATTAGTGAAACTACAACAACTATACATACTGCTACTCCAATTTTCAATAGACGTTAAGAAAATTAATCAGTTTTTGATTGAAAATATCACTTTGATCTCAAGCCTTTCGTATGAACTTGAAATTTCCTTCTTTGATTCCATTTTATAAGGATTTTCAATTATAAGCTTTTAGATAGAGTCTACAAAGATAATTATAAAATAAATTCAATGTCCAAAAAAGATTTTTTATAATAATCTCATTCCCCCGCTTACCTTTATTTGAACTGCCCTTACCTCACTATGCGGTTGGTTGATGCCTTACTTAGCTCGCTCAATTTCATTGCACCCTCGATTCTATACGTAACATGCCCCGCCTACCTTCCTCCTTTCTGACCACCCTTTTTTGATAGACTTGTGGGAACAAAACTGGGTGGATCATTAATTTACTTATTAATAAAGAAGGCTTCTCTCACCCTACTATTTTGAAGGGGCTGAGAAGGTCTCTTCTCAGGTCCACGTTCAATAGAGTGTGGTCCAAGATCAAAATCCCTCGGTGTTCTCCACTCACCGAAAATGGGTGATAAAATTTTGTGGCATGTTTATAAGGATTTATTCATCTTTATAATGATATCATAGATTATAAACAAATCTATTTTCATTGCTATTGTATACTTTTATAATCATATACTTGTTGAATCAAGAAGTGTTGTAGAAAATTGTTATGTGAGATTAAAAAAACTACTTTATCTTTATAATGGTATCATAGTTGAAGAGACTACAATGAGTTCACAATGTCTCAACCACTAGTATCATATTTGGAATGCTATTCCAAGAGAACAAGTGGTCCCATAGGAAGAAAAAGAGCACACATCAAAGATTAGACAAGACTCCATGATTAACCAACCAACAACATGTGTTATGCTTATAGGATCGCAAAAGAAAGGGAGAAAGGAGATCATGAACTACACAGGTGAGAAAAGTGTGTTATTTTATGTGATCTATGAAAAACCATAGATTCCACTAGATAAAAAGTTGAATTGCATTGTGTTATCTATGACATAAAGAGTCCGGGAAGAATATGTATATTCTCTCAAGTTGTGTCATGCTAGTTCCACTCATCCCAAGAGGAAAAGGATTGATGAAAAGATGGATATTTTGATCTAGCAAGATATATTATGCTAGTCAACCATTCATATGGATAACCTAGGATAACATAATATTCAAATACGTCCTACTAAAATGGTGCAAATTAATTTTCCCAAGAAAAATATTGTCCCCCTAGGAATATACTACATAATATGTAATGGCGTAAAAATATTACCCCTAGGAAAGTGTTCTCTCCTTAGAAATTCACTAAATATTATGCAATATCATAAAATGAGTTAGGAATATATTAAAATTAAACAAGGTCACAAAAGTAATTAGGAATCTATTAAATAATATGCAAGGGTGAAAAATCATGTAGGAATCCCTTAAACAATATGAAAGGGTGTAAAGGAATTTAGGATTCTGTTAAATAATACACAAGGATGCAAAAAGGTTTAGGAATTTTTAAATAATAGTCAAGGAGGATGCATAGCGCAAATATTTTTATCATGGAAACTCAAATGGGAAAAAAAAATGGTGGTTCTTGAACACACAATAAGACTAATACCTTGTTAGAAGTAAACATTTATTATAATTGAGGAAGTAAAATAAGATCTCTATTTACATCCTTTCTTTCACCTTTAGATGAGTGATTAAACCTTATTGAGATGAATAGTCTAGCTCTACAAGAAATACATACATCTTCTACACATCCACACATACAATTTTTTCCCTAGATCCTTAAATAATTCATCAACCATAGTTGACAAAAACCTAACATTTAAAATTTCAAATCTACACGCCAAAAG
The DNA here is from genome assembly GCA_027943335.1 of Chamaecyparis obtusa. Lineage (NCBI taxonomy): Eukaryota > Viridiplantae > Streptophyta > Pinopsida > Cupressales > Cupressaceae > Chamaecyparis > Chamaecyparis obtusa. Next base: position 10,574 of record BSBK01003029.1, read on the forward strand.
AAAATAATTTTGATGAAGTATATCAACCAAAACATAGCATTGGTCCTTAACAAACACCTCAAGATCATAACACAATGTCAAAACATCTTACTAATTGATCATAAAAAAAAAATTCCAATCATTTTGGACAAGAACACAAGAAAAACCAACATCAAATGAAGCAAAATTAAAGTATCGTCACCTTATTGATGTATACCACCAACTTACTAGGAAAAAAATCCACTAATATCCTTAGGCATCATGAATAACCCACAAACAATCACATCTACCCCATCCACTAGATTTTCTAGGATTGTTCTTGTCAAACCTCAAGAACATTATCTACCTCTATGAAAACAAAAATATTTCTCATGGAAATCTTGATAAAAAACCTTTTGAGTTCAGGATACCTCACCATGTCCTAATCACAGTCCCATGTGCACAAATAAAAATATCAAGCTGAGAATGCACATCAAACCAATCTCTACTGCCATATATCAGTAATGAAAGATAGTAAAATAACCATTATCAACTCTTGGCCTCATAACTCATCCAAATAATCATGTCAACCCCTAAAAATTGACATGGGCAAAGTAGAAAACCTCTACATAATTCCATTTAGTGGACAAATGTTTTTATTTAGTGATCAATCCTCACCAAAACCTCTAAACATAATGCACCACTGGCCAAAGTAAAAAAATGAATATGTTAACATCAATGACAATACATGTAAATTGCCAAAAAATCTCCCCCTTTAGAATTAATGGAAATATGTGATGTGAAAAATACATAATTAAATTATAAACCAACACAGTCTGTATCCTAGAAGGGAAATCAACAAAACTACAAACAATATCCTCAATATTGATCATTATCTTTTAGTGTCTCTCTAACAAATCTTCCTTCAAGATCTCTCTATCTCTTCTTCCTATAGAAACAATCTTCTCTTGGTTCCAATATGGTTACATACTCTTGTCCCCATCAGTATCTCCCTATTAGATATTCACTCTTCTCCTTAACTAAATTTCTTTTGTGCAAGTATATATTCTTATTTTCCACATGCTCTTCTCCCCCTTTGATATCAATGACAAAGGCATTTCTCTTCTCTAATCAATCATTCTCTTCTCTTCCTAACGATCAATCACACCCCACCATTCCTACTGATCCCCTCTATAGTAGCCTCAAAATACCAACTCAATTGAATGATATCTCCTTGAAGTATATTGGATTGATGTAATTATTTGCATCTTTGTTCTAATTAGGAGGGGCAGTTACCCCCAAATTACCTTTGAGATACAAAAATATATCCATAAGAAATGTATTTGTGAATATATCTTCTATTTTTTCCTTCATAGGAACATACTATAGTCTTACCCCTTTCTCATTCAGCTTATGTCTTAGGAAGTAGTACTTGATTTATATGTACTTTGTCCTTTGGTGTTGCAAAGGATTCTAAGAGATGTTTTGGAGCTCAAAATATCACATTATATAATGATAGGATCATCAAATAAAACTCATATATCTAATAACATATTCTTCATCCAAGCATTTTGTGTATAATTCCTAGCAGAAACAATGTACTTTGCCTCTACAGTAGATAAGGAGATGGAGTTTTGTTTCTTACCCATCCAAGATACCAACCCACTTCCCAAAAAGAAATCATCGCCACTCAAGTTCTTTTCCTATCATCAACATCACCTTCCTAATTTTCATTATTATATGCACACAAAGTAAAATCATTACCTTGAGTATAACACATCCTAAAGTCCATTGTCCCTTTTAGATATATGAATACCCTCTTCATAACTATCATGATTTTGTATTGGATCTACTTAAAATCATACCAAAAGACATACTCCATCTATGATATCTGATCTAGTATGAGAGAAATAAAGTAGGCCACCAACTATTGACCTATATCTATAATAATTGACTTTAGGGGACTCATCATCTCTATAAAACTTAAAACCTATCACCATAGGTGTACCTAGTGATTTGGATTCAACCAAATTAAACTTCTTCAATAGTTCCTTCACATACTTAGCTTGAGATATGAAAAACCATCATGTGATTAAGTAGTTTGTAGTCCCAAAAATAATTTCATTTCTCCTATCATGGACATCTCAAAATCATTTTGAATTTTCAATAAAAACTCTTAACTCAACTTATCATTGCCATCAAAGCTAATGCCATCAACAAATACCTCCACAATCAAAATGTTCTCATTGTCTAATTTTAAATACATTTTAATATCTATAGTACCTATATTGAAGCTGAGCTTAATCATATATTTTTCCAACATAGAATACCAAGATCTAGGAGCTTTCTTCAACCCATATAGTTCCTTCTTCAACTTGCATACCATGTCTAGTTGATTTGTTCACTAAAAACCATCAGATTGCTCTATGTATACCTCTTCTTCTAGGTCAACATTAAGAAATGAAGACTTAACATCCATTTGGTATACCTTGAAGTTATTATGAGTATCATATGCAAGAAATAGTTTTACTACTTCTAATCATTTCAATGGAGAAAACATTTCATCATTAATAAATACCCTCCATTTGATAGTATCCTTTGTACACCAATCTTGCTTTGTTCCTTACCACTTATTCTTCATTCATTTTTTTTTAAACACTTGGTACCAATAACATATGTATCCTTAGGCCTTGGAACACAAACCATATATCAATATTCTCAATCTTTTACAACTCTTCTTAAATTGCATCAACCTAATGATCACCATTGTAGGCTTCATCTACATTCTTTGTTTCAATCTTAGAGATCAACCATACCTAATCTTAAAAAATAATTATACTATTGTCAACACCCTTGTTCTTTTCTCCAATGATATAATCTTTAAAATGGTTTAGTCTCACATACCTTGGTGTTTTATACCTTACTGTAGGTCTTTATTCTTCCTCTTCTCCACTTCTATAAGTCTCAACATTTTCATTCATTGAACTACTTCAAGCATGAATTTGAACTTGTTGTTGCTAAACTTGATTACCATTGGTATTCTAATTATTAGATTCATATCCACAAGACCTAGATAGATTCTCAAGAATTTCATCCACATTTACATTACTACTCTCTACTAGCTTCTTCAACCTCTTTTCGTAGAACCTATATGCTATGATTTTGGTAGAGTGTCCAAGGAATATACATTCATCACTTCTTGCATCAAACTTGCCTATGTCCTCATCTCTCTTGATGTAAAATTAACTACCAAAAAATATAAATTACTTGATAGTAGGTACATTTCTATACCAAATTTCATAAGGTGCCTTGCCCTTATTTCCTTTTATATGCACTCATTTATGATTATACACTATAGCGCTAACCTCTTCTCTCCATAACATATGAAGAACATTTTTCTTCAAGCATCATCATCCTAGAAGCATCAAGACGGGACTTGTTCTTCTGCTCTACCATACTATTCTTTTGTGGAGTCCTTGGGGTAGAAAACTATCTTCTTATTCCATGCTTCTCACAAATTTTTTTTAACTGACCTAATTTGAATTCACCTCCTTTTTCTGATCTCAAACATTTCAACTTTAGTCATATCTCAATCTCTACCATAGACTTAAAGATCTTAAATTACTCAAAAGCTTCAAATTTTCTTTTGAGAAAGTCACCCAAAGCATCCTAGGATGGTCATCAATGAGAAACATAAAGTACATATCACCTTACAAACCTATTGTCCTTGTAGGGCTACATAGATTAGTATGAACAACATCTACAAATCTATTAGAGTTTTAGATTTATATTGGAAAGTAAGTCTTATTTTCTTACCCAATTGGCACCCTTTACAAATATAATTAGTAGGATTTTCCTCTCTAGGAATATCTCTTACAACATGAGTAGAAATTATGGACACAATATTGTCAAATTTTAGATGACACAATCTCTTATGCCATAGGCATCTTTTATCTATTTTAGCAATCAAATAACTTCTTACACTAGTAATCAAATGAAATAAGTTAAGCCATTTTCTTTGTCACATTGCTATCTCTATCCTTGAAGTATTCAAGATCTTTAATGTGTCATTCTTAAAGCTCATTTTATAACCTTTGTCCATTAGCTTCCCAAAACTAAGAATATTATGTTTCAAACCTTCAACATATAACTCGTCATCTGCATTATTCTTACCATCTAGAGAAATATAACCTCTACCTCTTACCATATCAGTAGTGTTGTCTCCCCATCTCACCATACCATCATCATACTTCTTGAGGCCCACAAATTTACTCTTATCACTATTCATATGATGAGATCATCCACTATCTATTAGCTGATACAGAGATCTTCCTACCACAAGTCCTATCTCCACTAGGACTTCACTAGGTCTTCTCTTGACCTATCTTAGGGTTCCTATGACCCTACAATCAGAGGGATTCTTCCTAATCTCCTCTACACCTCAAGATCTCACTACCAAGGTCTTCAATTCACCTTAACTACTCAGCTCTTCAAATGAATTCAACCATGGAATTCATCCAAAACTCCATATTCTTGCTTCCAACTATTAGGCATGGGAGAGGACTCTTTTAGTCTACCTTTGCATCAATTTGGGGTGTTTCATCTAATTGTATCCTCCTTCAAATACCCGATCTCCAAATTTGGCCTAAAAAGGCTACTAGGCCTTGTAGGTCTACTAACACATAAATGGGAGCCTAACTCTGCAAATGTCCACACAAGTACCCAAACTAATCATACTTCCAAATACCCTTTTCAGTTTTATAAAGGATTCACAAACCCTTATCTCTCCAACTAGTCTATACAGTCATTTCCTACTTCCTAGCCTTGTTTTTAAGCCTTTTTAGCCCTCCCTAGTTCACAATGAGGGTTTTTTGTTTACACCCCTTTCCAACTTATTCATGAGCTCTCCTTTTCAGTACTGAGTCTCTAAACTTTGGAGAACACTTTCTAGGTCTTGGTTTGGGTTTCCCAATCCACTATCTCTCTCCCAAACACTGGATCAAACTCAGGCTCCTAACCAAGCTTGTCTCTACTCACCTAGGACCTGGTCATTGAACCACTTACCTTGCATTTCATACTATAAAAATACATATTTCCATTAGCTATACAATGGTATAACATAATCCAACTGGCCATGAGGAACCAACCATGGATTCCTAAGTTAGACCCATTCTAGGTACCTCAACTCTGTATAGTCCAGCAAGCTGGCCTCAAAGGAGGAATTTATTTGCTAAGCCTTTAAGAACACAAAATAACTAAAATAGAGATTGAAATAAGAGAATAAATCATAAGAAATGAAAGAATATAATCCATATCTTTGGTTCAATCCATGAACAAGGATGACTAAGTTCTTAATTCCAAAACCCTTACCGGTACAATCCTGCCAGTCTCAATACACAACAAAATATTCAAAAGAAACTTCTTGCCAACCCTTGGTCACAAAAAAAACAAGCCCTATATAGGCTTTGGTCACCAATATTTTTCATAATTATCCCTATAACTAACTCCTAGGCTCGAATAGGCTAAAGATTGAATGTTGTCATGACAACTTTCAAAGTTGTCATGACAACTTTTACAATATTCTTGACAACTTTCTCAAGATTATTCCATGAGGTCTCAATAGACTCTCATTACTATTCCAAGCCTTATAAGAACTTAAAAACACTCAACCATGTTCATTTAACACCTCATGATAGTCAAGAGTCACCTTTGACTATTTAGCACTTCTCAATGGCATCTAAGCCATATGCTTGGGGTCTTCACCAAACTTAAGAAGACCAACACTATGACTAACCAACCTATCTAGAGACCTTTTTTGGACTATTAAAAAACAAAAAATCACTAAAAAAACATAAAATAAATCAAAAATTCCATCAGGACAGTGACTTTGCTAATAGTCAATACAAGCAAAAAACTTGAGTGTAGGTGTCTAGGAGCTAGCCTATGTTTTCCTGCACCATACTCCCCTAAAAAAAGAACCTAAGTCCCATTAGGTGTCAAGAGTGCCACATCTATGCCTAGCTTCTTAATTTTTTCCTCTTCAATCCATTGAGCCTCTAATTCAAGAAGAGACTTCCACTTCACAAGGTATTCCATGTACACTCCATGTCTAGTTTTCTTCTTGACCCTTGAGTCTAGGATCTTCTTAGCTTGAGGCTTCACTTGGGTTGGGAGTTTGAGAGCATGGACATCAATATGAAAATCAGGGTTTTATTCTTTATCCTCCACATCAGGTCCATTATATTTCACCAAGTCTTGAACATTGAAAATCGGTGAGATTGATAGGTCACTAGGTAGGCCTATCTTATAAGCATTGGAACCATACTTCTTGAGAAACTTACAAGGTCCAAATCTCCTCATTTGTAGCTTTCTAGGGATTCCTTTTTAAATCCTTTCTTTATTTAGGTGTTCCATCACCCAATCACCCACTTCAAACTGAAGTTCTTTCCTCCTTGTATCAACTCTATCTTTCACCTTTTGATTTGCTTCAACCAATGTCCTAACCTGCTCATGGACTTCTTGCATGGATTGGGAAAAATCCTCAACATGTCCACTCACTCCACCTTGAGTACCAAGTTCTCTTAACTCACACACATCTCTTGGGTGCATGCCATACACCACTTCAAATGGACTCTTTCTAGTAGACCTATTTATACTATCATTATAAGAAAATTCATCTTTTGGTAACACCTGGTCCCACATTTGTCCATACTCCTTCGTAAGACACCTTAAGAGATTTCCCAACACTCTATTGATCAGCTCTATTTGGTCATCCATTTGCAGATGATAGGCTGACCCAAAAGAAAGATTGGTTCTCAATCTCTTCCATACATTCTTCCAAAAATGCCCCATGAATTTCACATCTCTATCTGAGACTATGTTGATTGGTAGACCATGAATCCTTACCACCTCCTTGAATAATATTTTTGCTATGTATTTGGCATCATGTGTGGTCTTTCATGGTATGAAATGTCTTATTTTTCTGAATCTATCTACTACCACATAGATGCTATCAAAACCAGTAGCTCTCCTTGGAAAACCAACTATAAAGTCCATACTTAGACACTCCCATGGTTTCTTAGGGATTGGTAAAGGCTAGTATAATCCCACATTTGAAGATGTACCCTTATCCTTTTGAAAAACCATACATTGTTCTACATATCTTCTCACATCCCTTGGCATCTTGGGCCAATAATAGAACCTATGCACTAGGTCCAATGTCTTATTCAAGCCAAAGTGTCTAGTGAGGCTTCCATTATGTTTCTCTTGTATAAGGTTCTCCCTCATAGAACCTCTAGGTACACATTACTTATTTCCCTTGAATAAAAATCCATTTTTTAAGGTGTAATCAGCATACTCACTATGAAAGTGATTCTCAAAATCTTCACATACCTTGTAGGCTTTGGAGAAGTCCTCATCTTCCTTGTAGAGTCCTTTAAATCCTTCCACACCAATCCTTTGAAGCTAGATTTCTTGGATAGTCAGAAAACTTCTACTTAAGGCAACAACAACCTTATTTTTAAGTCTCTTCTTATGCTTGATAGTGAATGTATAGGCCTGGAGGAACTCCATCCACTTGATGTGCCTATGACTAAGCATGTCTTGAGTGTTGATGTAACTCAATGCTTGATTATATGTGAAGACCACAAACTTCTTAGGTAATAGATAGTGCCTCCACATTTTGAGTGCTTGAACCAATGCATACAACTCCAAATCATATGAAGAATATTTTGATTTAGCCTCATTTAGTCTTTCACTAAAAAATGCAACCAGTGTCCCTTCTTGGTTCAAAACTGCCCCCACTACTATGTTGCTTGCATCACATTCTACAATGAACAAGTTGCCAAAGCTTGGTAACACCAAAATAGGCTGAGTTGCTACTCTTTCTTTCAACTTCTCAAACCCTTCTTGAGCTACCCTAGTCCACACAAACTTGGTTTTAACTCCACCTTTGATAGTATTGAGCATAGGTACACATGTCTCACTGAATCCTCTTATGAACCTCCTATAGAACTGAGCTAATCCATGAAAGATCCTTACTTCAGTCCCTATTTTAGGAGTAGGCCAACTTACTATGGCTTCCACTTTACTTGGATCCATCTTGAGGTCACCTTTAGACACCTCAAAACCTAGGTACACTAGTACTTGTTTGAGGAATTCACTCTTCTCTAGGTTAATGGCTAACTTCTCTTCATGCAATTTCCTTAGGACAAATTATAAATGTTGCATGTGCTCTTCTTTGGTCTTTCTAAAGATGAGGATGTCATCTAGGTACACCACAACAAACCCACCTATATAGTCTTTCAGGACTTCATTCATTAACCTCATAAAGGTGCTAGGTGCATTTGTAAGTCCAAAGGGCATAACTAACCATTCATAAAGACCCTCATTGGTTTTAAAATCTAACTTCAACTCATCCCCTTCTTTCATCCTAATTTGGTGATACCCACTTTTAAGGTCAATTTTAGTAAAGTACTGAGACCCCCCAAGACAATCCATAAGGTCTTCTATTCTAGGGATAGGAAACCTATATCTAATAGTGATCCTATTGATTGTCCTAGAATCAGTACATAATATCCACTTACCTCCTTTCTTTGGGGCCGAAACCACAGGTACAACACAAGGACTAATGCTTTTCCTTATCAGCCCTTGATCAAGAAGTTCTTGAATCTACCTTGCTATCTCCTTGTTTTTCTCTAGGGTCACTTTCTATGCTGCCTTGTTAGGTAAGGATGCTCTAGGTACAAAGTCAATTTGATGACTAATTTCTCTTTGAGGAGGAAGATTAGTTGGTTTCCCATCACTTATGATGTCTTTAAACTGATTCAAAAGATATTGTACTTCTTTAGGCAATGTAGTATGGAGTACTTTGGTCTCTTCCTTGGGTTTCAAGACTATAGCTAGTCCCACTCCTTCTTCTTCATTGAGTTCATACAAGAACTCCTTCCCACTCATAAAAAGTACATTAGGATCAACTGAACTTGTAGCTCCATCCTCCATAACTGACTAAATTTTATAAGTCACTCCATTCTTCTTGAAGTTATACACATTTCTCTTCACATGATAAACAACATCCCAGTCATATTGTCATGACCTTCCTAGTAGAAAATGACAAGCATCGATTGGTAGGATGTCACATACTATCTTATCTCAGTATCCACCAATCATGAAGTCTACCCATGCTTGTTCATTCATAAGAACATTCTACCTCTTATTCAACCAAGTCACTTTGTAGGAGTGAGTATGAGGTATCCTCTCAAGTTTTAGTTTTTGGACTACCTCCTGTGAGATTATATTATCAGTAGAACCTGAATTAATAATGACTTTGCAAACCTTTCCAAGGATCTTACACTTGATCCTAAAAAGAGCCCTCCTATGTTTAGGTTCTTCTTTCATAGGTTCCTTGACTAGAAATCTCCTAAACATGAGGTTCTCTTCATGCTCTAAGTCTGAGTTCACTTCAGGTGACTTCACACTTCCTTCTTCCTCTTGAACATAGGTTACCTTCTTCTCACCATGAGAACTTGAAGCCTTATCTAGACATCTATATGTAGGATGGCCTAGTTTCCTACAATTATAGCACTTCATGCTTGCAAAATGTGATCCCCTATTGAAGCCACTTGATCTTCCTCTACCACCTTGGAACCCTCTACCTTTTCCATAGCTTCCTCTTGTACTTGGCTCACTTATTTGTTCCACCAACTTTTAAGCTCCCTGATTTCTAGGTTCATTACTCCTACCACCATAGCTGCCTCTATGTCCCCTAGAATCTCTTCTTTTTCCTTTACCTCTGGATAAGGAGTCTTGTTTCTTTTTATTACTATCTTCTACTTTCAATGATAATTGAAATAACTTGTGGATAGTAGTAGGAGTCCAAAGACTGATTTCTTCTTGGATACTCCATTTCAAACCACTCAAGTACCTTGCAACTCAGACACTTTCCTCTTCTTGCACTTTAGACCTAAATTTTTTTTTTTTGAAACTCCTCAGTATAGGCAGTCACATCCATTCCTTTTTTGTCTAAGATTTTTTCTTTTATTGTGCATTTGGATCTCATGATCCTTTGGTAAGTAGTTCTCTTTGATCTTTGTGACCATAGCATTCCAATTTGCAATGGGTCTCTTCCCTTATCTTTCTCTCCCTTATTGTAGGAACTTCTACCATGTTAGGGCTGGTCCCCTTAGTCTTGATTTGGATAGCTTCACTCTTTGTGCCTCTAAGACACCTTCACATTCAAAGTGATTATGCATCCCTTCGATCCACTCCATCACCAATTCTGAATCCATCTTACCAGTGAATAGGGGTATCCCTTCTAAATCTTTTCCTCCCAATGCCTTGATGGCTTTTAGGAAGGGTTCTTCTTAGATTGGTGGATCAAGTTTAGGTACATAATCTTCATCAGCAAGTGCCTTTCCCTTGTCATCTTCTCCTTTCATCTTTTCTTTCATCTTTTCAGCAGCCTTTGCCACTAGCTAAAGCTTATCTTTCAAAGCTTCCACAGTCTCTTCTAGGATTATGTTTCTTTCTATTTGATCAACCACTTCTCTAGCCAATTCAGCATTGTTCACCATTGTCTTATCACCAATGGATTCACTCCTTTCTGACATACAACTTTTCCCAAGCCTTTCAATGCCTCTGATACCAATTTGATAGGGAGATCTTCCTACCACAAGTCCTATCTCCACTAGGACTTCACTAGGTCTTCTCTTGACCTATCTTAGGGTTCCTATGACCCTACAATGAGAGGGATTCTTCCTAATCTCCTCTACTCTTCAATATCTCACTACCAAGGTCTTCAATTCACCTTAACTCCTCAACTCTTCAAATGAATTCAACCATGGAATTCATCCAAAACTCTATATTCTTTCTTCCAACTATTAGGCATGGGAGAGGACTCTTTTAGTCTACCTTTGTATCAATTTGGGGTGTTTCATCTAAGGGTATCCTCCTTCAAATACTCGATCTCCAAATTTGGCCAAAAAAGGCTACTAGGCCTTGTAGGTCTCCTAACACATAAATGGGAGCCTAACTCTATAGATGTCCATACAAGTGCCCAAAATAATCATACTTCCATATACCCTTTTTAGTTTTATAAAGGATTGACAAACCCTTATCTCTCCAAGTGGTTCGTATAGTCCTTTCCTATTTCCTAGCCTTTTTTTTAGGCATCTTTAGCCCTCCCTCATTCACAGTGAGGGTCTTTTGTTGACACCCCTTGCAAAAATTTTCATGATCTCTCCTTTTCAAGATTGAGTCTCTAGACATTGGATAATACTTTCTCTTGGTTTGGGTTTCCCAATCCACTATCTCTCTCCCAATTGCTAGCTCAAATGCAGGCTCCTAACCAGGGTTGTCTCTGCTCACCTATTGCCTGGTGTTTGAACCACTTACCTTGCATTGAATAATATAAAAATACATATTTACATTGAATATACAATGGTCTAACATAATCCAAATGGCCATGAGGAACCAACCATGGATTCCTATGTTAGACCCTTCTAGGTACCTCAACTCTGAATAGTCCAACAAGTTGGCCTCAGAGGAGAAATTTATTTGATAAGCCTTTAAGAACAAAAAATAACTAAAATAGAGATTTAAAAAAGAGACTAAAGAATAAGAAATGAAATCATCTCATCCATAGCTCTGGTTCAATCCATGAAAAAGGATGACCGAGTTCTTAATTCCAAAACCCTCATGGGTACAGTCCTGCCAGTCTCAATACACAACAAAGTATTCAAAAGAAACTTCTTGACAACCCTTGGTCTCAAAAAAAATAGTCCCTATATAGGCTTTGGTCACCAATCTTGGTTGGGATTATCCCTATAACTAACTCCTAGGCTCGAATAGGCTAAAGACTAAATGTTGTCATGACAACTTTCAAAGTTGTCATGACAACTTTTACAATATTCTTGACAAATTTCTCAATATTGTTCCATGAGGTCTCAATAGACTCTCATTACTATTCCAAGCCTTCTAAGAGCTTAAAAAAACTTAACCATATTCATTTAACACCTCATGACAGTCAAGAGTCACCTTTGACTACTTAGCACTTCTTAATATCATCTAAGTCATATGCTTGGGGTCTTCACCAAACTTAACAAGACCAACACTAGGACTAACCAACCTATCTAGAGACCTTTTTTGGACTACAAAACAAACACAAACTCTCTAACCAAACATAAAAAAACATCCAAAAGTCCATCAGGATAGTGGCTTGGCCAATAGTCACTACAAGCCAGAAACTTGAGTGTAGGTGTCTAGGAGCTAGCCTAGGTGCTCCTGCACCATTAGCCATTTATCCTTTTGAACAACTTGATTTTATAGTTCTTTTTATTCAAAAATAGAATCAATAAACAAGTATCCATAGGATCATTATATTTAATACCTTATTCCTTAATATAAATGAAGGAACTAGAAGTCTTAGTGTCTACAGGATTAGTATCCTCATCTTTGAAAATAAAGAATGTGAACTCATTAACATTTTTAACTCCATAATAATAATAATCATCAACAAAAAAAAAGTAACATCTATCTATTACACTAGGTTCATTTTTCCATTTAGCATCTCTCTTTTGAAATATAGAAGCAAAGTGTCTTATCTTATTTCATAAAAAAAAATTTAGAGGAATCTTTACTTTGTACTTACTATAAGGAGCTTTAAGTAGTCTCATTTCAATCACTATTTCTAACTCTGGAAGGTATATTTTTCCTTCTTTCATTTCCTTCACCTCCCTCTCATATCTTGACATACCTTTTGAGGATCCTTCACTCTGGTTTGATCTCTACACATCCTTCCTAGATACATAGGAATTGAATGTAGTCTCAACCTTAGGTAGTGCATTACCAAATGTACTTAACTCAAAGGTAGTAAGATTACCAACTACCTTGTCTCTTGTCAAATTTGTGCTACCCACTTTTCTTACACACCCCAAATTTAAACTTTCAATATATTTGCATGCCTAATCAAATCACCATTCCATGGAAAAAATTAATTGTATGAAATATATGAAATAATATTTGTCAAAATGCTTAGAGTTAAAAAAAAAAAATTCTAGTAGAACAAATTGGTTTCAAAGCTATAAGAATTCATATTATACCTCCATCTCGCATGAGAATTTTAATGTTGCAATGAACGTGATGGCCCAATATAATGCTAGAAAATAGAGAGCTCTAAAATCTATTGTTCATGCTATGTGGAGTCTTGGATTTTCATGTTAGTATAATAAAGGTGGGACATTACTTCTGACTTGGTAAGCCAACACTTTCCCCAATTCACAAACTACTTCCAAAGGTATGATTTCAACCAATTTTCCGACATCAAGAAGGTCAACAAAACTTCAAGTGCATAGATGTCTTGATTATCAAATTACCATAGAACCCACCAAACAAGAGGTTGGGCCCTCCTTGTCACCTTTTTTCTGGTCTTTTAAATTTTACAACTATAGACTGACATGGTTCTAAAGTTATGAAAAATTATGACATTGTGACATTCTGCTTAGTTCATAATTTATGAAAAATGCCAACTCTAACTTTTTCTTCGTTACCCAATTCCTCATAAAGGACAAAATAGACAACTAGTTCAAAAGTGATGAAAGTTTGTGTTGTCAATTAGGATTGCACCTATATATTGATGCAAAATCTAGCTATCATGTTGAAAAATGAAAACTCTCTCTAGTGGTAGGTTGTCCTAAATTAAGAGAAGAGTCTCCAGATGCTGATGGTTCCTAGATAGTTCTCACCTAAAACTAACTTGTATATGGGGAAAGGGATGAGAAGATATGAAATATTAAAATCTAAATGAGCTGATATACCAATGAATTTTTTTAGCCTTAGTAAACCAACACCAACTACCCAGAATACTATATATTCACAATATCTAGACAAGCATGTAATTAAAAAGGTGATTCTAATACAAGGATCTAGAACTCTTTTCTTTGAAAGGAAAACATAGCATTTACAAATTTTCAATAAAAATAAATATCACCAACATAGAAACACAACTACAAGTATCAAGATTCACATATGCAATAAGGAATATAGCTTAAATGAAGGATGAACACAACACAAAAGAAATAAATTTTCAATACTTCAATAGGAATCAATGGTAAGGAATCAATGGTTTTATATAATCAATGTTGAAGAACCTCTTCTACAAAGTGCCCTTACAATAAACTCAAAACATTTTAATGTGCAAAAAATGTGAGACGAAATAAGATCCTTAAAAACTCCTAAGCCATGAACCTTATAGGAAGCTTATCCCTTAATCAATTAAAAGAAAATCCATTCATATGAATTGGACTAAAACCTATAAGCCTCTAAAAAGCATACATAACAAGGTGTTAAAATTGAAATAATGATAACTTGCTTAAAATATTCCTCATGTATGCACCCATCAACTACAAAGAACTCCAAAAATCCAAAAAAAATGCTCATAACTGCTCAAACTGGCTCATGAAGTGCCATAGAAAAATGAAAAAACTCCATCTAACCAAATCTACATGTGTGAAAAATAGAATAATTGTAAAATTTTAGAAAAGTGGTGAGAGTAGTGCGAAACCTGAACTTCTAAAATTGTTGACTGGAATTGCAAAACTCGAAATCCCAAAATTCTGATTGGAAGTGTCGAACTTCAAAAATCACAGTTTGGGCTCAGTGTGAAACTTGACATCCCAAACTTCATTTTCTGGTAGTGGAAAAGATCCTTACTTTCTTCCTCGTGAATTTGGCCTTTGGAATTCAGCCTTTGGAATTCAAATGGAGTGCCTTCCTTTTCCATCAACATTCAGAAATCATAGCCTACTCCTTTACTTTCTAAAGGAATTCACAAAATTACTTGATCAGAGTTAATTTATGATGACATAGGAAAAATGGAAAAGGAAAAATGAATGGGACCCCCAACGTTTGACAATGTTTACTAGAAACTGTTGGATAATACAAAGATCAATGGTTGTAAATGTATTTTGAGCCAATTTGGGGAGCTATTCTTCCTTTTTAAGAATGAGAAATGAAAAGAGGTCACATGTCCTCACTCCTTACTATTCACCTTTTATCACTGGGACCCTAGGTGTCCAAAAATGTTTACCCATGAACATTGGATGATGCAAAGATAACTAGTCATAAATATATTTTAGGCCAATTTTAAGAACTATCACTCCTTTTTTAGAATGAGTAGCAAAAAGAGGGCACGTGTCCTAAATCCTTCCTTTTCACCTTTTATCACTTGGACCCTCGGTGTCTGAAAATGTTTACCAATGACCGTTAGATGATGCAAAGCTTAATGGTCATAAATGTATTTTGAGCTAATTTGGATAACTATCACTCCTTTTTTGCAAATGAGCAGCGAAAAGAGGGAACATTTCCTCACTCCTTCCTTTTCACCTTTTATCACTAGGACCCTTAGCATCCAACAATGTTTACTAGATACCATTGGATGTTGTAAAGACCAATAGTCGTAAATGTATTTCAAGTCAATTTGGGGAACTATCACTCATTTTTTAGAATGATTATAAAAAAGAGGGCAAGTGTCCTCACTCCTTCCTTTTTACCTTTTATTTATGATTTCCTTCTATTGAAAGTTGTCACCCTCAAAACACTTCTTGTATGTACCGTGAACCAAACAATTTCTTTGTATTATTTGGCTTGAAACTACCCTTGTGAGTTAGAAGGTTTCACAATAATGGTAAATGTGTCCCTTCAATAACTCAATTGCATGTTCATGCTTCTCATCCTGTTGGGATCAACCCTTGTGGGAGCCTAATTAATTCCACATGATGATAAGTATGCACATGTACCTAGACCTACACATGAAACACATATTATTAATACAAAAATGATTAGAGATACTAACAGCTCAACCAATTAGAGAAATATAGTAAAAATTGGTAATATTTTTATGACCTCTCAGGGGTGTTCACTTGCTAAACAACTTGATGACAATTACCTTTTTTGAATATCCATTGGGTACTGAGTTGTTTCAATTTTTTGAAAACTTAAAAAAATGCAGGATCCTTCTCAAATTGAAAACTCAAAACTACAACATTGAATTGAAAGAACTCAAAATAACCAGCTGAAAACTAAAAACTTAAATAATGTGCATCTAGCACTTGGATAAATAAATATTCTCCAAACCAAAACCAACAACTAACTAAAAGAAACTAACTATTTGTTGAAGCACTTATTTGTAAGACTAGAAATACCTCAAAAGAAGCGCTTAAGGTGTATCCTATTAATTGGGATCTAGGTAACTCCTCCCCTTTAAGTGTAGACAACTAAAATTCATTGTGTTTCTTGCATTCTATTATGACAAATGGTCCAGCCCAAATTGCATCAAATTTTGAATGTCTTTTAAGCCTAATTTTCAGTTCATCCTAGCATTTTAAAACAATTTCTCCTTTCTATAAATTTTTGGGAGATGCTCTTTTATCAAAAGTCCTCTTCATTTGAGCTTGATGTAGCTCAAATTTCTGCAATGAATCTCTCCTCTTCTCCTCTAATTCATTTAGTTGAGCCACCCTTATAGTCATAGGCTCCTCATTAATCATATCCAACTGATTAATGAAATTTAATGATGGAAACTCAATCGAAATAGGTAATCTAGCTTCTTTACCATAGACCAACATATAGGGAGACATACCTATTGACCTTTTAGGAGTTATTCTATCAGCCCACAAGGCTAATTTCAACTTTTCATTCCAAGAGTGTTGATTATATTTGAGGGTCTTCTTGATAATCTCAATCAGGTTTTTATTTGTAGATTCAGCCTAACCATTACCTTGTGGGTAGTAATTTGATGAAGTTTTTAGAAACACACCTTTCATAATAGGTCATTTTGTAATTCTACTCCCTATAATTGCAAGTGCATTATCTTAAATAATAGAATCTGGTACATCAAAACTACAAATGAGGTCATCACAAAAATTCAAAACAATAGTCTCATTGGCATCTTTGAGAGAAACTACCTTAGTCCATTTTGTAAAGTAATCAATGGTAGTCAATACCCACTTATGTCTTACATTTGATGGTGGATTAATGACTCCAATAAAGTCTAGACTCCATTTTATAAATGGCTTGTCGAATTGAACTAGTTGTAATCGAAACACTTCTAACTTTTCTTTACTTGCAAAGATTGCACATTGTTTTCACTTTTTAACCCAATAATGTGCATCCTTGAACACACTAGGCCAATAATAGCCTACTTTCATCACTTTAAGAGCTATATCTCTTGGTTAGAAATGGCCTCCAACTGTCCCTTCATGAAATTAATGAAAAATATGATCAACATGACCTAGTCTTATACATCCTAACAATACTTCTTGCAAATATCTCTTAAACAATATACCATTTAACAAACAATACATAATGGACTACAATTTATAAAATCTTCCTTTTTCTCTTTGCAAACATTCGGGACATCATCCTATTTGTAATAAAATAGTCATATCATCCACCCAACCCATTTGTTCATTTGGAACAACAAGGTGATCATTGCAAGCACGTGCTTTTCTACAAATGAATAATGAATCTCATAATCCTTAAGACCTTGATTGAAAAAAGATAATGGTTATTCAAGGCCTTCATCATTTTTTTTTACCAACATAGAAGAAATACTATCAATTTTTCAATAAACATATAAGATGAAATATTATGAAAAATATAGATTTAACAATGTGGGAGAAGCAACTAATGCTTCTTTAATTAGTTCAAAACTATGTTTTCCTTATTTTTTCCAACTAAATATCATGTTTTTCTTAAGAATTATTGTTGGTGGCTTCACTAATTCTACAATATTTGATATAAATCTCCTCACAAAGTTAATCCTACCTAAAAAAAATTGAAGATCCTTTTTGAGGGAAGGTAACAGAAAAATAAGAATATCACTAACTCTTTCTAGTTCAATTGAAATTTTACTGTTTAGACACAATAAATCCAAAAAATTTCCCTTCATGAACAAGAAACACACACTTCATTGGATTCAAAGAAATACAAAATTTCTTCCACCTTTCAAATATAATTCTAAGGTGTTTGAAGTGATCTACTAAATTCCTTGAAAAAAATAGTAATATCATCAAGATAGACAACTACAAACTTCTACATTAAACCTCTAAATTCCATGTGCATTTTTTTTTGAAATGTTTCACCTACATTGGATAACCCAAATGGAATTTTTTGATAACCCATAGCTCCCCATTTGGTAGTAAATGTTTTTTTATACCTATATTCTTCTTGCATTAAAATCTGGTTATAACCAGAGAAACCATCCAGTAATGAAAATTGTTCTAAACCTGAATCAACTTGTAAAATATGATCCATTGAAGGGAAAGGATATCTATCCTTCAATGAGGCTTTATTTAAATCATGGAAATCAACAAATAAATGAATTTATCCATTCTTTTTTCTAACTCAATCTAGATTTGACACCCATGAATTATGTTTTATAGGAAATATACTATTTCTCTCAATCAACTTATCCAACTCTTTTATCATGAGAGGCTCTAACTTAGGATTTACTAGTGTTTTCTTTTGTTCAACTAGTTTTGTACCATGTTCAAGCTCAATTGTATGTTGATAAATACCAGGGTTAAACCCTTTTAAATATGAATATTTTCAAGCATAATATCCTAAAATTATTGACATATCTTAACAAAACTATCACGTTCTTTAGAGGCACATACCTTGCCAAGCTTTAGTACTTTATCTTTGTCAATTTCAATGTCTTCATAATGTTCTTCTTTGGTCTGCAAGCTAGATTTATCCCTTTTAAGCTGATCATCAGTGTTGAATATTGATTCTAACATCACAAGACCATTTAAAAGATTGTTCAATTTTTGTTGAATTATTTGATCTTCATACTGGTAATTTAATTTTTTTGGTTTGAATGCACAAATTCAAGTCCTCTTAGTAAATTTACAATGTGTTGGTATGATTTAAATACCTACCATCTTTCTACATTATTTGGTACAATAGGTCTAATAATTAATTTTACATAATTGTTCCCTTTGTATTTGTTGATTTCAGTAGGAAAATCATATTGTGCACCAATTGTTACAAGTCCATCACCATATTTAATCTAATTTATTGGAATAGATTGTAGAATAAAAGCTTCAAAACCTTCTATTAAATTCCATATTACATATTTATAACTTTTCAGAAAACCTTTTTTGTAGCATGTATACCTCTACCTTGATTAACAATTAATTTAAAATCTCCAAAAACTTGCAAATAGTTGATACCTCTCTTTATTGCTCATTTTAGACCATGAATAAGTACCTCATATTAAGCTACATTATTAGTACAACTGAATGTGAATCTAAAATATGCATAATATCTTTTATCAACAGGTGAAATAAGTATACAACCTCCTATTTCACCTATTTTACTGTGAGAACCATAAAAAAACAACTTCCAAATATCATTAGTTTTATATTCCAAACTTTGTTCTGCACTTTTTATAATATTTGGTAATAAATTGGTAGTTTCATGAATATCATAATTTCCTAAACTTGGTTCTTCCAATTGAATTTCCTAAATTTTAGTGACATTTTCTGCTTCCCACTCATCTAATAATATATTAGGTAGATTATCTAACTGTGTTTGAGTCTCATGAACCAATGAAATATCCTCTTGATAAAAAAGAACAAATGCTATCTATTTTTTAGAATTTGTAACATGTTGTTCAATACAATCCCTTACAATTGGTTCTGAGGGAATAGTAACTTTAGTTCCATACCTAGTATTAAATAACATATGAGACCAATCTACTAATAGATAACCTCATAGTTTAGCATTAGAGTCTCTTGACAATAAAATAGAAAAAAATGGAGGAAAATAAATGATGTAGACATCCATAGGAAGAGAACAACTAGGACAAGCATGTGAAGATAAATATATGTTCCTCATTATCCTAATAGTTTCAATAGTTTCCCCATCTATATGGACTACCCCCTTTTATAGTGAATCATACTTTAGACCTAGCTGGTATGTAATCTTCTTTGGAATAACATAACTTGAAGCACCATAATAAATCATACAATTGTGCACAAGGTACTATCCTATTATGACAATTACATAAAAATGTGGTGTTTTAGCTAGGTTAGATGGTTGTTGGGTTGTTTTGGCATTTGAATCCATTAATACTTTAGATGGTTGTTGATCCAAAACATCAGCACTAAGATTAAAGGATCTCACATCTTCCTATAACATATCTTTTTGACCTGGGAGTGCAAGTGCATCCCACATAGATACAAGAACATGATTCTTTTTTAAATGTTTAGCCATATTTAAATTTTTCACACTAACCTTGTGATGTTGTTTAGAAACAAAAAGATCCTTCTGCTTTTGTAGTGGTTATAAAATGGTCTTTTGAACTATCTTTTGCTTTCCAATTTTTCCTTTTGGCACATGTTGTAATTTTTGGGTAGTAGAGGGTCTTCCTTGATTGATGGAAGTAGTACCCTATTGTTGTTTGTCTTTGTTATCTTGATTATGCAGCCTAATAGCTTATTTTTGGTCATTAGCAACCCTTTGTTTTTTACCTTCTATTTTCTACTATGGGTCTCCAAACTTGATTTGGATCAAAAAAATTTCTACAACAACTTCATATAAGTCTAAATTCTTCAAAGTAGTGTTAGGATTACCTTGGTGGTTTAGCTAGTCATGTTGTCCATCTCCTTGATTAATTAGAACTTTAAGAACATCATTTCTTCTTTCCTCTAAGGCATGTGGATAATCAAGCCAATAATAAGAAACATTACAAGTATTACACCACTCTTCATCATGTGCATAGTTATTCAGAGGAAAAAATACTAGCTCCTTGGAAGTATTTGGAGTGTTGTAATTATATGGTTGACCAACTCTTTGACCATATTTCCTTTGTTGTCCTTGAATTGATCTTTGTTGGTTTGAACTTGAAGCTTGAGCTCCTTGTCTTTGTTGATATGGAACTTGAGGAGGTTCATTGTATTGGCCTTTTTGCTTCTTCAAATTCTTTATCTGATTCAAATAACTTTATAAAGTCCTCATCATGCTTTCATTTTGTTCTTTAAGCTCTAAATTCTATTATTTTATCTCCCTAAAAGATGTTGTAGAAACATACTCCTTTGCTGCAACATGTCTATTTAATGGTGGAAATATTGGAATAGTGGCAATAGTTGGTTGTACAACTGGCACCACTAGTACTAAAGGTTGCATCTATGGAATAATAGGAATTGATGTCCTAGGAGCCAATACACCACCATGTATCAAGTTGTATTCATCTTGTATAGAAATGTTGAATGCTACCGGTAATGTTGTTCCACCCATAGATTGGACATGCATTGATATATTCTAATCTAATGCTTTCAAATAAAATAGAAACACATATTCATTAAATGGTTTAATTATTGTTCGTATCCTATTCCAAGTCTTCTTGAATCTATGATTGAAATAATTCATGTTGTCATTAAGTGCTCTTTTGATAATAGTCAATTTCTCCACCAGAGAAAAATGATCATATTTATCTTCAAACTATTTATTTAACTATTCTCCAAGATGATCCCATGTGTTAATGGAGTTAACAAAAAATTCTCTAAACCATTTAAGTTCTTTGACTTTAAATTATGTCTCTATAAAATTCATATCCATATCCTATTCAATAAGTTGATGCAAACCACACAAAGAGGCTACATATCTAATATGATCAATAGCTCATACATGATTTTTACTCAAAAAATATAGAAAACATTTTAGTATAGCAACAAGTATATCATGATAAACTAGTATATTTAGAGGAATACCTTAATTAAAAGCCACAAAAGGCTAATTTATAGGTTGTTGATGAGACATAAGAGGTGGAGGATTAAATGCCTAATCTATGATGACAGATTGAGGATGAACAACTATTGTGTGTGCAACTATAGCAGCTGGAACTAAATTTACATTTGCTGGTAATTCAGAAGTGGATGTACTTGGGACCTTTGAATGACTAAAAAAATCAAAATCTTTAGGTAGTTATTCTAAAACTTCAAAACTCTCAAATAATCGATTCTTGAAATGCATGATAGTTGGGTCACTTTCTGAAATAGTACTTCTCCCACCTCTATTTTTTGTTATAGCACATTTCCTTGTTATGCTACCTCTTGTATTGCTTGATGGTAGATCCTGATACTATAAATCCTCATTTTTATGTCTTTTGGAAACCTTTTTCATGTCCTATTATGACTAGGTCTACAAAAAACCAAAAAATTAGAATCACCAAGTGCTATAAAATACCTTCAAAAAGGTTGAAATACTATTGTTCACACAAAAAAAAATAAAAAATATAGTAATTCAAGGAACTAAGAAGTAGTTTGTGTCCCACTAGGCATGCCAAAAACTATTGTCAATTAGGACTACACCTATAGATTGATGCAAAATCCAACTATCTCGTTGAAACATGGAAACTCTCTCAGGTGGTGGGTTGTCCTAAAACGAGTGAAGAATATCAGGATACGACCAGTTCCTATATAATTCTCACCTAAAAATAACTTTTATATGGGAAAAGGGATGAGAAGATATGAATTATTGAAATATAAATGAGGTGATACACCAATGAATTATTGCAGCTTTAGTAAATCAATGCCAACTTCCCAGAATACTATATATTCACAATACCAAGACAAGCATGCAATTACAAAAGTTATTCTAATGCAAGGATACACAATTATTTTCTTTGAATGAAAACCCAAGCTTTCCAAATTTTATGCAAAAATAAAGATCACAAACATAGACCCACAAATATAAAATAAATAAATTCACAATACAAAAATAAGAATCAATGGAAAGAATCACTTTATTTGTATAATAAATGATGAAGAACCTCTTCTAAAAAGTTCCCTTACAATGAACTCAAAAATTTGCAATGTGCATAAAATCTAAGACCGAAAGAAGATCATTTAAAAATCCTAATCCATGAACCTTATAGGAAGGTTAGCACTTTATCAAATGAAAGAAAAATTGTGATCAACTAGACTGAAACTAGTAAGCCTTTGAAAAACATGCATAAAAAGGTGATAAAATTGGAGGAATGATAAACTCCTTAAAATGTTCCTCACATATGCACCCATCAACTGGAAATAACTCTGAAAAGCCTAAAAAAATGCTCATAACTACTCAAAATAGCTCATAAACTACTATAGAAAATGAAAAAACTCCTTGTTGTGGGTCCACAACCACACCCCCTTTTTTTTAGCCTCTTGGCTTCAGGATGCCCCTTCTTTTTAGCTTGTCCTTAGTTGTTTGTTTGTTTGTTATTTTTTTCTTTAAGTCTAGTTATTTTTTAGTTTTTTACTGTGTCACAATTTTGCACTTTCGAAGGTCTGAAAGTGCGAAAAGTCCAAAAATGCGAGAAAATCGATCAAGCCTTGGTATTTCAGAAACCCTT
Organism: Chamaecyparis obtusa; assembly: GCA_027943335.1. Taxonomy (NCBI): domain Eukaryota; kingdom Viridiplantae; phylum Streptophyta; class Pinopsida; order Cupressales; family Cupressaceae; genus Chamaecyparis; species Chamaecyparis obtusa. The sequence goes on from BSBK01003029.1 coordinate 33,927, forward strand.
GGGTTTTGGACTTTCTAAGAGCCAAAAGGTCTAACTCCCTAAAAGGAATCAGCCTTTTAGCATTTTAGACTTTTGGAGGTCTGAGACCCCCGAAAGGATGATCAACTAGGGGCTAACGTCACCCGCTGGTTGCCTATATAAGGCAATGATGGGTCTTTTACCCTCACTTGTTCTCTATGTAGTTCATCATTTTTTGAATCTTTTTCGCTTGTCTACCTTCAGTTTTAATCTTTTCCTTGTGTTGTCATATTCCATCTTGTTTGGGGTTGGTGCCCTCTCTTTCTTTTCTTTTCTTTCCTTTCTTTCTGTCTTTGTTTTCTATTTTCGGTCGTCTAGGTAGGGCTTTTGTTTTGCATAGTTTTAGCTAGGTTTTCGGTCAGTCATTAGGGTTAGGTGTTTTTTGTGGTCTAGTCTCACCTTGGGGATCATGAGGTTGTCCCCTTTGATCCCCTAGCATCAAGTTCATGGTCGAACTCATTGTTGGACTCATTTTTGAGTTTCGACACAAAACCCCTATTTTGGCATCTTTGACCATCAGAGTTTCAAAATTTCACAGTCTAAAATTGATGGCTTTCTCCAAGAAAATTTGACTAAGTACCAAGCTTTTAGTGCTTCAGGGTTTTTGCACCCTGAAATAATGGATCATCTAATTTTCTGAAATTGAAAGGTTTGAAGATTCTCCAAAGTGGTCAAGGTGATAAGGCTACTCTTCAGTGTTTCAGAGGTTTCACACTCCAAAACTTCATCACCTCCGATCTTCCAAAGTCTGAAAGAGCATCTTTGAAGCAACCAGGATAACCAAGTCTAGTCTCTTTTCAGTGTTTCAACCATTATAGCCTTTCAGAGGTCGCCTACCCCCGAAAGTCCAAAAGGCCAAAATTAACTTCTCAGAGCCTTTTGAGGCTTAGTTTTTAAGGATGTTTTTTTTTTAAAAAATGTCCTCTATTTCGTATGAGTTCATGGTTACTAATTCATGTCCTTTTTTCTTTGCATGAATGGAAGAGATGGTTATGTGACCAGCCATGAAGTACCAGTTCAAGGGCTATCATCTGCCTTCCAAAGTTAGTAATCTACATGCTAAGATCATAGATACTGACATTGGTAGAGTCAGTTTGAATGAATACCTAGTTAAGTGTGCCCAACCAGTGAGAAGATCTAAAGACTACACCTCATTAGTGCATTGTTCCTTGGTAAATGTTGTAGCACACTCAGTTTCCATCCTATCATCCAACCTAATTAACACTTTAACAGTCATTATGTACTTGATTAAATAATGGTAAAAATAGCATGGGTGAAGTATTTATGGATCTAAGACTAGATAATATCGAAGATGTCTTCCACTTGCCATAAAGGATCGACAAATTTTACAACTTTCACATCAACAAGGGGATGGATTTCTATAACAAGGATGTTTCACAAGCTCATGGTATAGTAAACAACAAATATCTTATACAACCCCTACCCAAAAGCAAGTTGGATAGGATAGATATGAGAAAAGGATACATAAAAGAAGACATCCAAGTAGCCATCACCATGATCAGTCAGGTGTATGGACTACCTAAGTCTATTCAGTTGGAACCATTGATGATCCTTCTTATTGAAAAGATAAAGGAGAGGTGGGAAAGGTTTGATTGGGCCACTATCCTTAGTGACAATTTGGATGAGCAGCTGATTAGAGTGATGACTAACCCACATTTCTACATGACATCTTATGTTGTGCATCTATTGGCTGCCAGGGCAGTGTACCCAAGGTTGACAAAAGTTGGTGTTATGGGGGATATAAACACATGGCCATTCACTATGTACCCACAGCTAGTGAGGAAATAATATTACCCACACAATATCTTTGATTTATGTATTGCCAATGATGCCTTTTTCTGCGCTATCATATGCTCCATAGAGGGATACTATGCTAAGAGGATGTCAACTGAAGCTGCTGCAAAAGTGAAGGCCCTTGGGGAATTTTATATTCAATTCAGAACCTTTACATATAGCCAGGTAGCAAGATGCACATTGACTCCTAAGAAGCTTCCAAGGTACCCATCTAAGAGGGTGTTACTATTGGAGATAGCTTGATAATTGTCCAATGCTCATGAGAAAATCTAACATAAGAAGAAACAATGCTGGGACTCCCCAATTTCCATAGGACCCCATTATGTACCAAATATGAAATTTTTTAAATCATTATCCTTCGAATGGGATGAATTCCCTCTTTAAAGCTACAACCTTGTAAGGGCACATTTTGATCTAATAGGTACATATAGTCACATAATGGGAAGACATTATGTACATGAGCCGCACATTGAAGACCATTAGATGAACTATGTAAATGATTATGAGGTCAGGATCCATGACTACTACCAGATGATTTTGGAGCTGGCTCAGACTACTCTATTACTAAAGATACCTCCAAAGGTGAAGGAAGCTGATTCTAAGGATATTCTAGATCCTATTTACAAATTGGACCAGGTCTTCAATAGGTCCATTCTAAATGCAAAGGTTGACAGAGATGAGAATGATGATATCAATTTCAAGGCTAGAGATGTCATCAAAGTAACTAAATAATGGGTAGCCCATCCATTTCGTATGGACCTTGTACCTATGAAGCATCAACTAGCTCAACCCTCTAAGGAGAAGAAGAAGAAAGGAGAGAAAGTCCTCAAGCCACAATTCAAAGAGGTTGCACCACAAAAGCCAAAAACATTATATAGACATGAGCATCCTACAACATATGGCTCACCTAATCAATCAATGAAGACCAAAACTAGAATGATAGGGAGTATAGCACCTCCAAATGTTCCTTCTTCTAGTGGCCCCAAATTCCTAGGTGCACCAAAGAAGGAACCCAAACTCAAGATAACTGGACCTAGGCCTATCAGGGTGATTAAAGGGAATGCTTATAAGAGGAAGAAGGACTCAATGCCTACTAAGATGGACACCTTCTTGGAGGATGATGAGGAGGACATACATCAAATACCGCTCAATAGGATAACTCACTCTACGGGATCCTTGAAAAGGAGGATACAACAAGATGATCAAGAAGATGTTCAAGGGGAAACCCAAGGAGAACCAATAAATCCAGACCCTCTAGTTGATGATGAATTTGACATCTTCAATTTTGAGGGACTTCATGGTTTTCAAGAGTCTGAGAAATAGGATCCACTTGTGGGATAGTCTTTTCCTCTAGATTCTATTCCTACTCAGTTCACTAGTCCTCCCGACAAAGTAGGAGAGGAATTTCCATGGGATTCTCAGCAACCAAGTGAGGAAGAGGCAATTGAAGTACAGAAGGAAAAAATGGAATTAGGAAGGGACTCTTCTATGGGTATCACCTCTAAGAAGGATGTGCCTGCACAATTTCCAGCTTCGCACCTAGTTCCACCTCCACCTATGCATCAAACTCCGCTTGTGCCTCCGCATCAAACACCACCCACCACTCCATTTCCACCTCTGGTCCAAACCACTCCATTTCCTCCACAACCTCCACCTCATATTCACATGCCAACTCTACCACCTCCACCAATGCCTTCACCCACTCTCCTCATCACTCCTACTCCACTACTTTCTTAGGATGAAGCAGTAGCACAAGAGTCTCAAGAGCCTAAGAAAGAAACATAGATGATTGATGAAATGCTATCAGAAGGGAAGGATGGATTAGGAAAATAGGTTGGTAAAGAAGAGAAAGAAAATTAGGAAGAAAAAACACATGAGGAGGGAGAGTTGAATGCAATGGAAGAGTAGGAAATAGGAGAAGGAGAGAAAGAGACTCATGAAGAAATGGAAATAGAATGCCCTATGACTACCTAGACTCTAGAAGCCCCTATGAGCCCCTCAATTCTTTTTCAAAGCCCATGTGGTTCACAAAGGAAATCCAACCAAGGACTAGAGTATACACTAATGATGAAACAAACATGGTTGCATTGGGGTGAGCATTCCATCAAGATGGATCTAGCACTTGAGCAAGGACATTGTCATATGTAACACAAGATCAAGCGGGAAGATGTAAGGCTTAGGTGGCTATTCCAATAATGAGCATCAATACAGCTGAACTCATTCGAGATGACTACATGTTGGAGGAAGTAGATTTGGGAGAGCTAACCAAAGAGGGAAGTGAAACTCTAGCTACCCTCATATTAAAGCATGCTCTTGGTTTCATGGATAAAGACAAGAATAAGATAAAGACATTAATGGATCATAATGAGGCTATGAAGAAGTTTATCCTTAAAACAGCTGGTCCCATTGACCCTATTAATCCTGAGGCCTCATTACAAGCTATTTTAAAAAAGAAGGGTGATATATTAACAAATATTCCACATTCATTTATACAGGCTTATGTAGACTAGAAGGAAGATTTTGAGGAGTTCGTGAAGGTATCTCTCAAGAAGATCTTGAGACCTTTCTAAGATATTCTTCAAGGACTCACCTCCTTGTTAGAGATCATGAGAAAAGAAGATGGTATGGAGGAAAAGATTCTAGAATGGCAGAAGCTACTAGATGAGCTTATAATAATAAGGAAGCAATACTTCCAAGTTTTGGTAAAGGTATATGAAGGATCTGAGCTAGATAATTTTGAGAAATGGATCAAGGATATAACTGGAGAGTTGACTATTTTTGAAAAGGTACTTAAAAGAATGGATAAAAGGAGAGATAATAGTCTACTTTTTGTAGAGGAATTGCATAAATTCTTTGAGGGATTGGACTTAGATTTGTATGATGAGGATGATGATAAAACTATGCACTTTGTGAACGTCATCATCAATTAGTACTTAGGTATATTTAGAGGAGTCAAAACCAAAGAAGACCTCCAACAAATGTTTTATCAAAAGGAGGAGATCCAAAAAATGTTGCCTCAAGAAGAGGAGATATAGGGGTTTGCAGTAGAGTTGGTCACCTTCTGAGATAGACAACAAGAAATCCTTGAAGGGGTCAAGATGACTGACTTTGAAGAAGTGCTGGAGATTGTGGATAGGTTCTGCAAGGCTCATCCAGAGATACTCCCAAGTTAGTAAGTGTCTAGTTTTGGGACTTAGCCAAATTTTGTGCAGAGAGGGAATAGTTTTGTACTTAGCCATTTTTTAAGGTCCCTATTTTTGGTCTTTCAGCCCTAGAGATTTTTTGGCCTCTGAAAGTTTGAAGTCTGAAACTTGGGAATAGAGGAGTTGATACTTAGTCAGTTTTGAAGCTTGATATTTTTGGACCAACTATCAGGATTTGTTTTGTTTTTTTGCATGTCCTCCATTTAACTCCAGTTATCTCAGACTTGATTTTTCAGTCAACTAGACCTCTTTTATGGGATCATTCTAGCATGATTTTGGGGTATCTTTTAGTTGATTCCACATGGAGAAGCTATAACCAAGGATTAAGGGCAGGATTACAAAGTTCTAAGAAGGGCATGTACAACTTCCATCTTCATTTTTGAGTTGTTTTATGCATGATCTGCTCAAGTTTGGTAATGCAAGAGGTTTAATTCCATGCTAGAGTAGTTTAACTAAGCCTTAGAAGTAGTTTCCTTTATGTAATATGTAGTTTAGATTTATTTTAAAGTTTGATGCAGCCGAAACCCTAGCTGTAAAAATAAGAACATAGCTTTATAAATTGTAAGACTTCAATGTAATGAGGGTCAGATTTATCATTATTGCAATACATACAATTGGTGCTTCAATCATAGTGTGATATTTCTACTATCTTTACAAAATTTATGAATGTGTTATTTGCTCATTTATTTATTTCAAAGAGCCAATTGATTGTATGGTGATTTCAAATCTATGATTCTTAGTTCATTGTTTGCTGGTGTTATATTGCTTTGTTGTAACGAATCATCTAGAATATCTTGTTTTGGTGCTTTCAAGATAAACTTGTCTCACATGTGCACACATCTATGGTGGCTTCATGATCTGATGATTTTTGGTTCATCATACGTCTGTTTTCATTTCCATTGATGATTGCATTTGCTTAATTGAAGATTGTGATTTATTCTGATCTTTGTTTCGTGGGTTTCCCCATCTTCTCAATTTTTTTAATTCGCAAAGTAGTGTGATATTGGTTTATGTCCATTAGTTTTATTTTTAGAAATTTCTTTCAAATTCTTGTTACCATACCTCTTACTTTCTTTGCATGATCTGTTATAGTAGATTGAATAGATTAACCTTTTCTTTTTTTTAATATTTCCAAAATCTAAAAATCCAAAAAAGAGAAACATTGTGGTATTTTGAAGTTTTTTTTGTAGCCTTCTTTGAGATATGAACCAGAAAAGGGCTCCTTGTTAATAGATTCACATTTGTCTTTAGTTGAGCTATCCAAGTGGTTGAGACCCAGCCCAGAAGAAACCTTGAGATTGATTCACATCACTCTTTCAAGAGGGGAATTTTCTTGTGTAACTTCCTAGCTATTGTCCCATGTAAAAATGATGGTCAATAGAAGTGGTTCTAGAAGGAGGGCCATCAAAAGGAAGACCCCAAAATATCAGACCATTCTCTTGTGAAAGGTTTGAAGGAGTTCTCAAATCTTCACCAAAGGAAGGGGAATTCCTAGAACTTAGAGAAGTTCACAGACCTCACAACAATAGAACAAAGCTCAAAGAGGATACTTCACATCATCCCAATCTTCCTCCACTTCCGCTCGTTGCTACCCTACCTGTTGCTACTCTACCACCAACTCTAATGGAATTTTTTGCAAATTATCAAAGCTCTCCATTAGACATACAAGGACAACTCCATGAGCTACCCAAGAATCCTAAGAGATTATGTCCATGTTTCATCTATGGAAAATCTAGGATAGCGGAAGAACACATTCATGCATTCAAAGAATTATGCAATCATAAGGAGATTGCTCATCAAGATGTCATGTGCCACCTTTTCCCCTACACATTGGGTGAATTTGCATATAATTGGTATCTAAATTTTCTATGAGGATCCATTTCCACATGGGGGGAATTTTAAACAAAGTTCCTTAATCAATTCAAGTTATACATGGATCTGGCTAATCTTCACCACTAGTTCATCTCGGTGAGGAAAGACCTCAATGAACCAATTGCCATGTTCAATCATCTTTTTCATAAGATGTACTAGAAGCTAGAATCTCCTTATAGTGTACCAGTTGGGGCTGCTATACAAGTGTAACCATGTGCTTTAGATCCATTAACTTCCATATTCTTGAAGAGGCTACCCCTAGGCAACATAGACACTCTAGAGAAAGCATGTGATGAAGCTATCATGTTTACCCAACAAATGGATCCACAAGCAGGTGGAAATTATGGTGTCTCACCAGCACTAGGGAACACTACTATGAATGGTCCATTTGCAAAAAATAATCAACTCTTACTGCAGCACACTCCAAGGCTCAATATGGTACCAGCTCCATACTCTTCTGCCCCACCACTCACCAGCACATATCTAGGGTATGATGCACATAAGAATGCCTTGTGTGAACAAAAGGCTACTATCCAAAATGATTCGGACCATGCTCTAGTGAACGATTTGGATGCCATGAAAAAGACATTGTCCCAATTGATAGGAGAGATTACTTGGATGAAGCTTAACACACCTTAGAACTAGGGGAACTACCAACGCCTGACTGCTACCTCAAACACCTACTCCCAAAAAAAGAATTGTAATTATGACAATTATAAAAATAACAATAACAATAATGGTGGAGGTTATGGGAATGCTTCTCAAGATAAGAAGTTTGGTCAACAAAGAATGAATAGAACATGGAACACATGTCAAAATAATGGTAGCATACCCTCTGACAATGCCAATGTCTTGAACTCATCTGAGGTTAATTTTACTCAAACTCCCAACACACACCAACCAGATAATGAGTACAGTGGGGAGTTTGACAAAAAAAAAATCCAAGATCCTAATAACTCTTAGACCCACTTTAGTGTCATGGTCTTTGATTCATACGACCCAAGAATAGGTGGAGGTCCTATCAATAACACAAGGGAAGAAGATTTTCTCTTCCCTTTAAATCAAGAAAGTCAGCTAGAATACTTTGAGATCCATTCTTTTTAGAATAACAATAGAAACACTTATAATTTGAGGAGAAGAAGACAACCTCTGACTAGTGGCATTCCTCCAAGAATGCAGCCCACTCCACCTGATCCATGGGATAGCAACAATCATATACCTCCTCCAGGCCCCAGTGCCAATGTCGCTCCAGTAGTACAACATCAACCCACTCTACTAAAGAATCTAGTTTGGGCCAATGAAAAGTACAATGCAGTGGAGAAACTAAAGAAATTCAGAACTAATATGTCAATGTGCGACATGTTACAAAGTTTTCCTTCCCAAAGAGAAGTCATCCTGAGATCACTAGATCATTCCAAATTGGCCTCATCCAATAATAACACTAGAAATGCATCCACCATAAATGAAGCCGAGGCAATGCCGACTATGTTCAAAGATAGGGTAGAAGTACCCCCATTCTTTCTTAGCCTCAAGATCTTTGGAAAGAACTTGCATAATGGTTTGATTGACTCAGGAGCCTTCTATAATGTCATGTCATTATCCATATTCCATAGGCTAGGGATGAGTCCTCAATTGACCAATAGGGTTGTGATTCAACTTAACAAAATAGAGGTTAAAGTCGTAGGGGTCTTGAAGGATACACACATACAATTGACCGCTAACCCCAAAATCCATGATTGCATTGACATACATGTGGTGGACATCCTGGAAACATATGGTATGTTACTCAACAAAGAGTGGACCCAATCATTGAGATGCTAGTTCTCCATAGACTGTACTCAACTTTGGATACCATGGAAGGGATTCAATAAACAAATCAAGATCGAGGCAGAACCCAAACTCAAATAGATGATAATCAAGTACAATACCCTGAATGAAGTCTTGTTCTCACAAGTTGACCTGGGGGTATATCAGTTTGACAAGGCATTCACATTCCATCTCAAAGAAGAAGAGAGATCAAATGATAGCCTCATGCAAGGGTTGGTGAGTACTCAGATTCCCTAGGAGATTCTCATAGAATTCATAGGGGTATGATGAAAAATATGAGACATCTTGGCCAAGATGCTAACCCAAACATAATGATGCTACCAGGGTATTGTCACCTCCACCAAACAAATTACTCAAAATTTACATGCCAAGATTGCCGAGACATGGTTGTCCAAGTAATGAGCCAAATGTCTGGCACACTCAAGCTTACAAAGGATATGATGGCATGTTCAAGTGAGGATGGATCTCCTATTTGTGATAAACCTCAAGTTCCCACAATTGAAGGCCTTATACAAGAGGAATGGATCTCTTCTAGTGATAGCTACCTTCCCCCATGCCACGAAGTTTGGCATGATGTGAAATCAAATCAAAGGATGAAATGGGTTCCCCTTTCCAAAAGAGAATAATCAAATGTAGAAAAATAGAAGGTCTTGAGTACAAAGAGCCTACCACCACGCGAAACCCCAATTGAACCATAGGTTAATGCAAATTTTCACAAGGTGACTTCAAAAGTCCAAGTCAAATCATCTTCCCATAAGAATCACCTTGTTTGGAAACTTTGGTTCGATAGATCCAAGTGTAAACAAGGAGCAAGAGCTAGGATTGAATTGGTCAACCCTTGTGGGGGTTCATACTACAATTTTATTGTACCAACAATGTCACTAAGTATGAGGCTCTAGTTTGAGGTCTCCTCATGCCGCATGAAAAGAAGGTGAAAGTGTTAGTTGTGTAAGGTGACTCATAGCTGATAGTTAGGAAGATCTAGAGCTAGGACTCATGCACCAACAAGTGATTGGCATCTTACCGTAATCATGTGTGGGACCTCATCAAAGATTTTGAAGCCTTTAACATCCCAAGTGTTCCAAGAAGAAGGAATATTGTTGATGATGCTTTGGAAGTTTCAACAAGCTCTTTACAACCACTGGAAAAATCTAAATTGAAGAAATTATCCATTGAACTAGTGGCTATCCCATCTATCTTAGATAATATTAAGAACTTTCAAGTATTCCAAGATTATCAAAAGATACTGGAATTTATCATGAATTCCATAATCTTTGACAAACAAAGCATTGATGAAGAAGAAGATGAAATGGAAGAATCAGATGACTTAGGGATCTTAAATTTGAAGACTAACTCCATTCTAAAAGGTATGGTAGCCCTGGAAAGGATATTTGATAAAGATGAACATGCTTGGGAAAGGGGAAAAACACCCAGTAGGAGGTGATGATTGCGAGCTCTACAACTTGGGTACACAGTTTGAACCCAAGGAACTTCATATTGAGAAGATCAACACAACTGAAGAAAAGAAGCAGATGGTAGAATTGCTCATGGAATAGAAAGATGTCATAGCCTAGAGTTATGAAGATTTGAAGACCTATGATCCCAGTGTTATTATGCACAACATCCATTTTAACCCAGATGCTAAGCCCTTTTTCCAAAGAAAAATGTTGGTGAACCCTCTTATCTAACCCGTGATCCAAAAGGAGGTACAAAATTTGCTCGATGCCAAAATTATTTTCCCTATCCGAAAATTGACATGGGTAGCAAACCTTGTCCCAGTGAGAAAGAAAAGCAAAGAGGTGTGGCTCTGTGTAGATTTTTGAAATCTGAATAGGTATTCTCAAAAGGAAAACTACCTATTTCCATCCCTTGATGAAGTATTGTAGGTGTTCAATGGTTCCCAAATGATTTCTTTCCTAGATGGCTACTTTGGTTACAACTAGGTCATGGTAAAAGATGAAGATCATTTGAAAACGGCTTTCACAATGAAGTGGGGACATTTTCTTATCGTCATATGTTGTTTAGTTTGATCAATGTAGGAACAACTTTCCAACGAGCTATGGATGAGGTGTTCAGAGGCCTGGTCAACAAATGTATTTCATCTATATGGATGATCTCACAATTTTCTCTAGGAACCAAATAGACCACATTGAAGATCTACGAAAGGTCCTAAAAAGGTGTTGACATTATGAAATCTCACTAAATCCTAAGAAGTGTGTCTTTGGGGTAACCCAAGGCAAACTTCTCTAGCACATCATATCTGAGATAGGTATCTCAATTGACCCTGAGAGAGTTGAGGCTATTCTCAAATCAGTTCCCCCGAATAGCCAGAAGGAGATGAAATCATTCTTTGGGAAAATTAACTTTGTCAAAAAATTCATTAGTGGATTTTTAGAGATAGTGTGTCTATTGAATGATATGTTAAAGAAAGATGCTAAGATTGAGTGGAGTGCTCTGACTAAATAATCCTTTGAGGAAATCAAGACATCCATTGCCACTTCTCTAGTTTTTGTTAGCCCTGATTATCTTCTACCATTCAAGGTTTATTCCTTTGCATCAAAGAACTCATGTGCAAGAATCCTCACACATAAGAAGGAAGGAGAAGATGAACGAATGATAGCTTTCATAAGCTATCCTTTGAAAAATGTGGAACTCAAGTACCCAAATATTGACAAACAATCTTTTTCCTTGGTGAAGGCCATCAAGAAATTCAAACACTACATCCTTTAGAGTAAGGTCATTGCTATTGTTCTAGATCTAGTAGTTAAATCCTTGCTGATGCAAAATGGACTGGGAGAATGAAGAAGGAAGTGGATGGCTATACTAAAAGAGTTTGACATCAAGATCCAACTAATGAAATTAGTAAGAGGTCAAGGTCTTACGAAGATGATGGCATAAATAGAGTAGGCTTTGGTGTGCCAAGTCTACACCAACAAAGGAGTGGTCATTGATGTCTAGTATGAAGACATAGTCTACTATTTGTTGCAAAATTATTTCCTAGAAGGATTGAACGGTTCATAGAGGAGAGCACTAAAGAATAAAAGAAGTTCATATATGCTAAAAAATGGGAAGCTCTACAAGCACAATTATGATGGTCTCTACTTATGCTATTTAGATCAGATAGAAGCCAAGTAGGCTCTCATAGAATTTCAAGATAAGTATGGTACTGGGCATGGGTCAGGAGAAGCCATGGACCATCAAATATTGAGATCTGGCTATTACTCACCAAATTTGTTCAAAGATACTCACGAGAACATGCGTTCTTGTTATATTTTTCAGACCAGCACCATACGCGAGAGACATCCAGCAATGCCCCTACAACCATTTTATGAGGTGCGTCCATTCACCCAATGGGGGATAGATTTCATGGGCATGATTAATCCTCCATCATCTGTAGGGTATCAATACATCTTAACTACAACCAATTAATATACATGTTGAACAGAGGTATAGGTTCTAAAAAATTGTACTACTGAGGTGATAACCAAATTCCTAGAAGAATTCATCATCACAAGGTTTGGCATGATGTTCTTCTTTGTATGTGATAATGCTCCTTATTTTTCATCTACAAATCTCATTCAATGGGCCTTCAAGAATCAAGTAATTCTCAAATTCTCGACAATTTATTATCCACAAGTGAATGGAGTTGTTGAATCAATCAACAAGAACTTAACCGCAGTAATCAAACACCTTTTGGATGATAATCCCAGGGATTGGCACACTTAGTTAAAATATGCCCTATAGATAGATCGCATGATAATTAAGAATTCCTTAGGGACCTCTCCCTACCAACTAGTTTACAGCCTGCAACCCATTTTTATGATGAACCTAAAAATACCAATTTTGGGATTTATGGATCAATACATCGAGGGTGAGGATTGGGTGCAGATTCACCTCATGAACTTACTAGATCTTGATGAGAAAAGAACCATGGCTTTGGAGCATGTGGCCAAACATCAAGTTGTTGTTAATCATTGGTTTGACAAAAGAGCAATAATAAAGGCCTTTAGGATTTCTGATCTAGTTCTAATGTGGGATAAAGAAAAAGAAAAACTAGGCAACCAAACTAAATTTCAATGTTTGTGGATAGGCCCTTTCCAGATCATAGAAATTTTGGGAGAAAATACTTTTCAGATTAGTTATCTTGATGGAGAGTTAGTCCCATTGCCACTTAATGGTGAGTTTCTCAAGCACTACTTTGGGTCTTGAATGGCCCTTGTATAATTTTGTATATTCTTGTACTTTAGAGTCTTTTCTTTTGTTTCTTTTGGGTCTTGTCATCTACGTCTTTTTGTTGGGTCTTTTGTTTGCAAGGGTAGATACTTCTTGAGATTAGCAATCTGTACCAGGTAGTCTAGGCAAGAGATAAAGGTTTTCCTTTGTCAAACCCTTTGATGTAGTTTTGTCTTGCAGGGAGCCAGATACAGAGATTGAAAGTAAGGTGTTCTCCTTTCAGAATTCTTGAGAGGGTTCATCAGAACCAACCATCCTCAACACTAACACACATTTAAAATGGATCTCAAGTCATGAGCCTCTCATGATAAGATTTTGGTCATAGTCAAGAAATTCCCATGGTCATGGAAGAGGTCAAGAGTTAGAACCCTATCTTAACTAGAACACAAACTAAAAGAAAAGAGAAAGAAAGAAAAAAGGAGGAACGCATAAAGACAAGATTAATAAAAAAGAAATATCAAAACTAGGGTATCACAGTCTAAGTGTTGCCCTAGTTTCAAAGAAAAAGAGAGCAAAGAAAAAATACCTGATAAAAGCCAAGAGGAATACCAAAGTAACAAAGTTTCAACAAAGAAGAAGAAGATCATTCAGATTGCAATTGTTCAAGGAAATTAGTTCCAAACTAATGCATATCAAGTCTAAGAGCCCTCCAAAGAACTTTAAAACTTCAAATAAAGCTCATCTATAGAAGGAGAAGAGTGATTTTAGCAACATCTATTAGGGCTATAAATGTCTACCTGGTAGTAGAGAAAGGTTAAATTAACTCTTGGCTGACTTTGGATTGGTGGGCAGTGATCTGATGATGATTGGTTGATAATCAACAGAGGCTAGTGGCAAAGGATTCCTAGAAAATTTGAATACACAAAAATACACACTGAATGTAGGAGTAATACTATCCTCAATCTTGATGATGATAAGATGATCACTCTGACTAAAGGCATTATGTCTGGCTCACCATAAGATGGGATTGTTATGGGATACTCAGGTTGTTTCCCTTTCTTTTTGTTTGGGCTATTTGTTGTGCATCCACAACCACACCCCCTTTTTGTGATCTTCTTGACCTCAAGGCCCCCTCTTCTTTTTAGCTTGTCCTTAGTTGTTTGTTTGTTTGTCAATTTGTTCTTTAAGTCTAGTTTTTGTTTTTTTTCATTGTGTCATAGTTTCACACTTTCGGAGGTCCAAAAGTGCAAAAAGTCTAAAAATATGAGCTAACTGATCAAGCCTTGGCATTTTTGAAACCCTTGGGTTTGGAGTTTCAGACATCCAAGAGCTGAAAGGTCTAACTCCCTGAAAGGATTTGGCATTTTGGAATTTCAAAATTTCAAAGGTCTAAGACCCTCGAAAGGCTGAAAGGCCAATCAATGGGGGGCTGATGTCACCCATCAGCTACCTATATAAGGCAGTGATAGGTCTATTACCCTCACTTATTCTCTACGCATTTCATCATTTTTCATATTTTTTTCGCACCTCTTCCTTTGATTTTCATCTTTTCCTTGTGTTTTCATCTTCCAACTTGTTTAGGGTTGGCACCCTCTCTTTCTTTTCCTTTCTTTCCTTTCTTTCTTTGTTTGTTTCCATTTTCAATCATCTAGGTAGGGTTTTTTTTTTGTGTGAGTTTAGCTAGGTTTTCAGTCACTCATTAGGGTTAGGTGTTTTTAGTGGTCTAGTCTCACCTTAGGGATCATGAGGTTTTCCCCTTCAATCCCCTAGCCCCTAGTTCATGGTCAAACCTATTGTCAGACTCATTTTTGAGTTCTAACACAAAACCCTTATTTTGGTATCTTTGTCCATCAACATTTCAGACTTTCACAATTCAAAACTGATGGCTTTCTCCAAGAAAATTTAACTAAGTAAAAATATTTTCATTCTTCGATGTTTTCACAGCCCGAAACAATGCATTATCCTATTTTCTAAAACTGAAAGGTCCAAATATTCTCCAAAGTAGTCAAGGCACCAAGGATACTCTTCAGTGTTTCAGAGGTTTCACACTGTGAAACTTCATCACATTCGATCCGTCGAAGTCTGAAAGAGCATCTCCAAAGCAACCAGGATAACTAATTCTAGTCTCTTTTGAGCATTTCATCTTTTTTAGCCTTTCAGAGGTCTCCTACCCCCTGAAAGTTGAAAAGGCTAAAATTAACTTCTCAGAGCCTTTTGAGGCTTAGTTTTTTAGGATGTTTTGTTTTTTAAAATTTCCTCTCTTTCATATGAGTTCATTTTTACTGATTCATGTCCTTTGTTCTTTGCAAGAATGGAAAATAATGTTATGTCATGAACCATGAAGTACCAGTTCAAGGGTTATCATCCACCTTCCAAAGCTAGTAATCTACATGCTAAGATCACAGATACTGACATTGGTAGTGTCAGTTGGAATGAATACCTAGTTAAGTATGCCCAACTAGTGGGAAGAATTGAAGATCACACCTCATTAGTGCACTATTCCTTGGTAAATGTTGCAGCACACCTAGTTTCCATCCTATCATCTAACCTAATTAACACTTTAGCCAGTCACTACATACTCGATGAAAGAATGGTGAAAAATAGCATGTGAGAAATGATTCTAGATCTAAGACTAGATAACATTGAAGATGTCTTCCACTTTCCAAAAGGGATCAACAAATTTCACAACTTTCACATTAACAAGGGGATGGAGTTCTATAAAAAGGATGTTTCATGAGCTCATGGCATAGTAAACAACTAATATCTTATACAACCCCTGCCCAAAAAAAAGTTGGATAGGATAGATATGAGAAGAGGATACATGAAAGAAAACATCCAAGAGACCATCACCATGCTAGTCAAGTGTATGGAATACCTAGGTCTATTCAGTTGGAAACATGGATGATCCTTCTCATTGAAAAGATAAAGGAGGGGTGGGCAAGGTTTGATTCGGCCACTATCCTTAGTGAAAATTTGGATGAGCAGCTGATTAGAGTGAAGACTGACCCACATTTCTACATGACATCTTATGTTGTGTATCTATTGGCCACCAAGGCAGTTTACCCGAGGTTGACAAAAGTTTGTGTTATGGGGGATATTAACACATGGCCATTCACTATGTACCCACAACTGGTGATGAAAGAATATTACCCACATAATAGCTCTAATTTCCATATTGTCAATGATGCCTTTGTCTTCACTATCATATTCTCCATAGAGGGAGACTATGCTAAGAGGATGTCAACTGAAGTTGGTGCAAAAGTGAAGGCCCTTGGGGAATTTTATATTTAGTTCAAAACCTTTACATACTATCGAGTAGTGGGATGCACATTGGCTCCTAAGAAGCTACCAAGGTACCCATCTAATAGGGTGTTACTATTGGAGATAGCTTGACAATTATCCAATGCTCATGAGCACATTTGACATAAGAAGAAACACTACTAGGACTTCCCAATTTCCATAGGCCTCCATTGTGTACTAGATATGAAAATTTGTAAATCATTGTCCTTCAAATGGGATGAATTTTGTCTTCAAAGTTACAACCTTGTAAGGGCCTACTTTGATCCAATATGTACATATATTCACATAATGGGAAGGCATTATGTACATAAGCCACACATTAAAGACCATTGGATGAATTGTGTAGATGATTATGAGGTTAGGATCCATTACTACCTGATGATTTTAGAGATAGCACAGACCACTCTATTACTAAAGATACCTCCAAAGGTGAAGGAAGTTGATTCCAAGGATATCTTAGATCCTATTTACAACTTGGACCAGGTGTTCAATATGACCATTTTGAATGCAAAGGTTGACAAAGATGAGAATAATGATATCAATTTCTAGGCCAGACATGTCGTCAAAGTAACTAAATAATGGGTCACTTGTACATTTCCTATGGACCATATACTAATGAAGTAGCAACCAGCTCAGCCCTCTAAGGAGAATAAGAAGAAAGGAGAGAAAGTACTAAAGCCCCAATTCAAAGAGGCTACACCATAGAAGCCATAAACAATATATAGACATGAGCATCCTACATAATATGGCTCAGCTACTGAATCAAAGAAGATCAAAACTAGAATGACATGGAGTATAGCACCTCCAGATGTTCCTTCTAGTGGCCCCAAATTCCCAAGTGCACCAAAGAAGGCACCCAAATTAAAGATAACTAGACCTAGCCTTGCCAGGGTGATTAAACAGAATGTTTACAAGAGGAAGAAGGAATCAACACCTATATGCACCCTAAAATGGTTTCCTAGACTTTGGGCCCCAAAAATTTAGACTTTGGCACCTAGAAGGAAAGCCTCTCAAGAAGAACAAGATAGACTTTTGGCCCAAAAACTTAATGCCCAATTCAATAATAGGGGTGTCAATAGTGGAAATAACTCTCCCCCATCTACTCCTTCAGGGACCCCATGAAGTAGAAGGCATTCAAGAACCCCTTCAAGATCTCCTAGTCCTACAGGAAGAAGGACTTCACAACATGCTCATTATAGGAGACAAACACCTCCTAGGAACTCAAGACAACCCTCACAACATGCTCATCATGGTTCCCAACATGGAGGTAGTAGCTCAAGTATTGATGCTCAAGACTTCATGAAGATGCAACAAGATCCACTCTTCCAATAGTATGTTGAGAGATATCTAGAGAAAAAAAAAGACAAGTTCCTAGAGAGCTTAATCAATAAGGGTACTAGAGTCCCCTATAACTTTGATGTGGACAGAAAGATTAAGAAGCAAAATCCATCTCAAGAAGAAGAGATCAGACAAATGAAGAGTATGATGGAAAAGCTATTAGCACCTAAGAGTTCATTCTCACTTGACTCAATTTGTCCTAATCTTTTTGACAAGAGTGTGAGCATGAAAGATTTTCTGAGGAAGATGGAAATCCCCCAATATGACAAGTATGATGGTAATGGGGATCCACATGACCGTGTGTGCCAATTCTACATTATGAGCTTTGAGTTTCATCAAGATTACTCCTATCTCATGAGGTTGTTCCCAAGGAGTCTCAAAGGTAAAGTAATGGAATGGTTCACCAATATAACTCCCCCCATCAAGACCTTCAAAGAGCTTGTTCATAGATTTTTCCAACACTTCACCTACAATCTTTTGAGATCTATCACCATGTTGGATCTATGTAACTTAAAACAAAATCAAGGGGAATCCTTTGTTTCTTTCTTGAAAAGGTAGAGACATCAATGTTCTCACTACTCTAGGACCATTCCTAAAAAGGAGAAGATTGACATCCTTATTAGCAACTTGGATCTTGAGATGTAGTATGAAGTGAGGAAAATGGTCTTTGACTCCTTTGACACCATGGTCGAAACTGCATGCAAAATTGAGGATGTTTTGAAAGAACAAGGAATTTTGACCAACAACAAAAACAACAACAATGGTCAAAATAACAACAATGCTAATAAGGATAAAGGGAAAAACTTGCACTGGAATAAGAACAAGCAAGTGGTCAATGTTGGAGTGGTGGACTCTTCTCAACCTAAGGATCAAGGTGTTCTTCACTTATCTAGTGCTATTCAAGCAATGAAGCTCAATGCATCCAACCAACAAGAACATAAGCCAAGATAAGCCTAAGAAAGAGAGGCTTAAATTTTCAAAGCTTGGTGATTCATATGAGGATGTCTTCAAAACACTCATTGCCAACAATCGTGCACATCCTCAAGATCCTGCAAAGCATCATATTCTTGATGTTAAACCACATTGGTGGGATGAGAAAGCTTTCTGCAAATTTCACAATGGTATTGGACATGATATCAAACACTGTTGGAAACTAAAGCATATCATCGAAGATCTCATTGAGAATGGAAGACTTAAGGTGGATGGTTTGAACACTAATGTTGATCATAAGGATTTCAAAGAGCCTTTGCCTAAATATGAGAAGGGGGAAACCTCTAAACCAAAGAATGGAAAAGCTAAGATCAACTACACTTACACAACTATGAAAAATGTGGTCAACATGCTTGAAGTTGTGGAGGAAAATGTCAACATGATGGGGAACTAGGATCCTTATGGTTATGATGTGGACTCTCCTCCTATCTTTGATGAAGAACCTATTGTGGTGCTAAGGGGTCCTCACTCTAGAAGGTCATCCCAAGCTCTTAATGCTATCACGAGAAGTCAAGGTCATGTTGTCATTAGAGGACCCAATTCCAATCCATCCAATAAACCAAAGCAAGTGGCATCCAAAAATGTCACCACAAAGCTAGCAGTTAATCCCAAAATGATTTATAATCTTGTTGATCAGTTGCAAAGAACCCTAGCTTAGATTTTGATCTTTGAGCTCTTAGAGTTGTCCCTGAGACGTAAGAAATTCCTTGAGGATGCCTTGCGCACATCAAATGTTCCTACCAATTTAGATGTCAATCAATTCCAAAACATGGTCAATCATCTTTCTATCCCTCATTACCTTACTTTTTTAGAGGATGATGACAAAGCTTTAAGCCACCCACATAATCTTTCCCTTCAAATCGAAGTCATGATTCACAAAACCCATGTTAGGCATGTGTTGATAGATGGGGGTGTTGGGCTCAATATTTGTTCCTTAAGTCTTTTAAAGATATTGGGTTATTTAGAAGAGGTCATAGGTGCTAGAAATAAGATCACAATCAAAGCCTATGATGAGGTAGAAATAAGTTCCAAGGGGTTGGCCATCCTTCCTATTAGGATTAGCCCTATTGAGAAGGATATCTTGTTTCAAATCATTGACCCTAGTCCTCTGGCATACAACATCTTACTTGGTAGACCATAGATCCATGATGTGCAAGTAGTACCATCTACCTACCACCAGTGTGTTAAGTTTCCATACAATAGAGTAGAAATTTGTATACCTAGGGATAGAACATTATCTATCAACTCAATTTCAGTAGGGACTCATGTTCCCCTCAACAAAGAAGTAGAAGATTTCAATGCGACTCTAGAAAAGTGCAAAGATAAGTTAAAGTCAATGGACCTTGGTATGGGGGGTATCAACTTGAATCCTTTACAAAGATACTAATTTCACCTAGGTCTTATGGCAAGCCTTCACAAGAAATGAGACCTTCCTCTTTAGCCATGACTTTATTTGGCACATTTGTAGAGTCCTTAGTTCCTATCCAAGATGAGAAAGAGGAGGTGGTTGTTAAAGGCTAGATTTATAGAGAAGATAAATACATGCACAATGAGAACTTCTCTCCCTCTCCTAAGGTTTATGGAAGAGGGTATACTTTTGTCAAAAATATGGGCTATCCAGGACATGGTCCTCTTAATCAAAGATTGGATGCTAGGGATGAACCTCTTGATCATGCTCTTTTTGGATGCAAGTCTAAGAAGATGGTAGGCCTAGGATTTGAGAATCATAAAAAGAACACTACTCCTATCCTTGATGAGATGGATAGAGAAGATGAACCAAAATACATGCCCAATTTGACAAACTAGCAAGATATGTGTGAAGATTGGGTCCCTTCCACCAATCTCCTTTGGAGAGATTCAGATAATCCAATTGTTCATATGATAGTTGTAAACATAGAATGAGATGAGTCAAAAATAGAAGATCTTATCAAAGAACATCAATGAAATAATATTGTTCCTTTGATGGAGAGAGATGTTACCCTTGATGACATTAGAGCTTCCACATCAAGACATCCCAAACATGCATGGTGTAAACATCCCAGTTGGGATTCAGATACATATTCACACAAGTATGAATGGGAGTCTCTATCTGATTCTTCCATAGTCAACATGGACTTTGATGTCATCCATGCTTATAGTTCTCATCCCAAGGTAGCTGAGGATTCATGTGTAGGATTTGAGGATTTCAATCCATAGGTTTCTTTAGTGGATGATTCTTCACTTGGTAGGACAAATCCTAATTTGGATAGCTTAGAAGAATACTTGACAGACTCCAACTCTTCGGTCACCAAAGATAATACCATTCATATCCACAACCTTGAACTAGTCATTGACTTACCCCTCACTCATCCTCACCTCATTGATTGGTTCCAAAGTTATCAAGAACCTGAGCTCTTGACTTTCTACAATGAATATGAGATAACCTATTACCTGAATGCAATTGAACCCATAGTCTCTTCCACCAGTGAACTAGCTACCAGCATGATAGAGCTAGTCATCAAGTACCTTAGTCACCAAATAAAAAGAAAAGAAAAAAGGAATAAGAGTTCTGATGGCAAAAAACATTGTGTGTCAGTGTCAGAACCTAAAAAAGTAAAAATAAATGACATATCTAAGGGTGAAAACCTCTTTGAGGCTCCTAAGGATGAGGTACTTGATCGTCTCCAGATTTACTTTCAAGATAGAAATTTAGTTCTTGTTGAGCCAACACAAGCAGTCAACTTGGGTATAGATGAGGCTCCATAGATAGTACACTTGGCTAAGTCCTTGTCAACACAAGAAAGGGAAGCATACACCAAGTTCTTACAGAGAAAGAAGATTAATTTTGCATGGTCTTACTCAAATATACTAGGGTTGGACACTAATCTTAGTATGCATCACTTGTCCATAGCTCCAAGTGTGAAACCAGTCAAACAAAAATTGAGAAAAATGCATCCTTACATAGCTCTTCTAGTCAAAGTAGAATTCGAAAAAATCCTTAGCAGAGGATTCATAAGAGCTATTAAACTATGCTAAATGGATATCAAACATTGTACTAGTTTCCAAGCATGACAAATCCATTTGAATCTACATAGACTTTAGAGATCTCAATAGAGCATGCCCAAAGGATGATTTTCCACTCCCCAACATAGACATGATAGTGGACATGACTATGGGTTATGAGATTTATTCATTAATGGATGGTTTTTCTAGATATAATCAGATCAAGATAGCTCCTAAAGACCAAGAAAAGACTATATTCACTTGTGCTTGGGGTACCTATTGTTGGAATGTTATGCCTTTTGGATTAAAAAATATAGGAGCCACCTATCAATGAGCTATGACAACTATTTTTCATGACATGATGTATAAAAACATGGAAGATTATGTGGATGACACCTTGGAAAAATATAAGAAAAGAGACACACACTTAGGTGATTTAGAAGTCATTCTAGATCATATGGAACAATTTCAATTAAGGTTGAATCCTAAAAAGTGTGCATTTGGTGTCACCTCCAAAAAACTTCTAGGATTCATTATTTCAGCAAAAGGAATAGAGGTAGACCCTGAAAAAGTCCAAGCAATCATGGATATGCCACCTCCTAAAAATATTAGTCAAATGAGGAGTCTTCAAGGACATCTTCAATCCATAAGGATGTTCATTTCACAGCTAGCAGATAGAGCTCAACCTCTCAATAAGAACTTACATAAGGGAGCTAAATGTGTATGGAATGAGGATTGTCAAAAGAGCATGGACCAAATCAAGAAATACTTGGCAGATCCTTCTATTTTAATGCCTCCTATCCCAGGGAAGCCACTTATACTATATGTTTCAGAAATAAAATCTTCCTTGGGGGCCTTACTAGCTCAACTTGATGAACATGGGAAAGAAAGAGCCATATATTACATTATTCGTACACTTGTTTTATATGAGGTTAATTACAATAGTATTGAGAAAGCTTGCCTTGTAGTGGTGTTTTCTTCCCAAAATTTGTGACATTACATGCTTCCATACACAATACAACTCATAGAAAATATTGATCCACTAAAGTATTTACTCGGTAAGGCTTCTCTCATAGGTAGACTTGCTAAGTGGATGATGATCCTGTCAGAGTTTGACATAAAGTACATTGAGTGTAAAGCTATAAAAAGACAAGCTATAGCCAATCAATTGGCTGATTTTCCAATTCAAGATAATGTACCTATTCAAGTTGACTTTCCAGATGAGCACCTCATGTACATGACTGAGAGAGCATGGAAGATGTTCTTTGATGGATCTTTTATGCAAAATGGTTTAGGAGCTGGTGTATTGTTTGTTTCTCCTCATGGGAATATGATTCCTAAATCTTACAAGTTATTGTTACCATGTACAAACAACATTGCTGAGTATGAAGCTTTGAAAAATGGACTTAAGATGGCCATAGAATGGAGAATCAAAAATTTGCACATCTATGGGGATTCACAACATCAACCAAGTTAATGAAGAAAATCAAACAAAAGATGAGAAACTGGTACCTTACAAGAAAATGGTTGATTCCTTGAGATGATACTTCACATTTGTCACATTTCAACAAATCCCTAGAGTAGAAAACAAAGCAGCTGATGCTATGGATACACTTGCTTCACTCCTTCAGTTGGAGCAACATGAATCCAGATTTGAATTCCTGGTGGAAGACCTACATTACCCTATCTATGACTCCCAAGAAAGCCATGTTATTTGTATCCTTGTTGGTCATGAGTCATCTCATTATGGTGCCATTTACTCATACCTTCATGATGGCATTATTCCTGAAACCTTTAACCAATTTGAACAAAGAAACCTTACCCGAAATGCCTCTTGCCATACCCTTATCTCTAGTGATCTATATAGGAGGGGTCTAGATGGGACATTTCTTAGATTCTTAGAAAAGGAAGAATCTGATCAAGAGTTAGTTGACATTCATGAGGGCATCTATGGGGGACATTCTAATGGTCTTGCCATGGCCCAAAGGTTTCTTAGGGTAAGGTACTATTGGTCTACCATGCAGATAGATGTAGTAGATTTTGCAAAGTCATGTGAAAAGTGTAAAAATCATGGTAACTTGATACATGCTCCAGGCAGGGAGCTCATCCCTTTTATATCTCATTGGCCATTTCAATGCTGGGCCTTTGATCTTTTTGGGCAGATTCATCCCAACTCATCAAGTGGACTCAAATTTATTATCACTGCTACTGATTACTTCACTAAATGGGTAGAAGTTGTCCCACTTTCTATTTCCTTGGGCAAGATAGTCTCTCTATTCATTCTGAACCATATCATTTGTTGATAGGGAGTACCTTCTAAGATTATCATTGACAATGGAGGTCAGTTCAAAAATAAGGACCTTAAGAAACTCTACAAGAAATTCAAGATTAAACAACATTGGTCCTCCATTTACTTCCCACAAGGAAATGGTTAAGAAGAGGCATCAAATAAAACCATTCCTAAAATCCTACATAGAATAGTTCATAAGAATAGTAGAGATTGGTATTTATAGATAAATCTAGCTTTATGGGCTTATAGAACAAGTATTCATACTCCTACTAGAGCTACTCCTTTTTCCCTTACTTATGGTGTTGAAGTAGTGTTACCTTTAGAGGTTTAGATTCCTTCACTTAGAGTTTCCCTCAAGGGTCTAGTTATAGATGAAGACTACCATGCCATGAGACTCCAAGAGTTAGAACTTCTAGATGAGAAATGTCAAGCATCATTTGACCATATGAGGGTTTATCAAAAGTGCAAGTCCAAAGCCTTCAACAAAAGGTTCACCCTAGAGAATTCCAAGTGGGAGATCTTGTCCTATGTGAAAATCCTAAGAATCAGCAACATAGAGATCAAAAGAGTAAATTTGAACCTAATTGGCTTGGACCTTACATAATTACTGCCACTTTTGGGACAGGTACTTATTTATTATCTACTAAAGAGGGAGAGCAGCTCCCTGATCCTATCAATGTCTTGTACTTGAAGAAGTTATAGCCATGATGCTTGTTCTATCTAGGGGCATCCTTTGTACATATTTATTGATCCTGAAAAAATCAAAAAATTGAAAAAAAATTCAAATAAAAAATATAAAAAATAGAAAAAAGTGCCTTGGTGAAAACCTGGAAACAAGTGCCTTGGTAGCAAAAAAATCAAAAAAAAATTGTCAAGTGGTGAAAACCTGGAAATGGGTGCTACTTGAAGCCTTGGCACCCTTGTTTCTTAGCATTCATCCTCGACACTTAGCCTTTCTCTGTCATGCCTTGTCCTTGTTGCCTTGGTTTAGAATTGGTCTTTGTCTTTGTCTAGGGAACATAACTATGTTAGCTTTGGTCTCTTGGATGCGTTAGTCTTTAGGACATCTTGTTAATGGTGTTTTTCAACACCTCCCCAACTATATTTGAACACTTCCCTAGCATCAAGTGTTTCTCAACACTTATCAGATATTTTACCCATAGTCTAGAATGCTACGATATTTCTCACTAGCAGATGTGACACTCAAAGTTTGACTCTTTGACCTACACACACACACTTAAACACTTGACTTGATGAGACTTGTTTTAATTTATTTCTTTGTGTGCTATCTATGATGATTTCTTTGATGAGTGTTCTCTCCCTAATAGTTTTTGATGATTCCTAGTTAGAAGACTGGGGGCACGAGGACATGTTTTATTTATTTTCTACTTGTGGGTATGTTTTGTTGGTCTTAACTATCATAAGAAATTATGCTTGTTCCACTTGACACTAGGATCTAAAATTTATTATCCTTGACTATTTTCTGCAAGTGCATGCTTATAGCCATCTTGACTTTCTTGTGTCTTGATGCAAGCATAATCTTTCTATACTAAACTTAGGGAACCTCACTACACTCATCACCTTGACCTACATGTCTTTGATGCTTAGGTGGGATTCCCACATATATATCTAATATAGATCATATTCATATACCCATAGTCATACTAGTGTGTATTGTATGATCTTGTAATGCTACCAATAAAGCTCGATGATGATTATTAGAGTCTAATGGCTTTGTAACCTTGCAAGTAAACCACTTGTCATAGTAGCTTACATTCTTAAGTTCATGTTAATTTAGTTTTGCATCTTGCATATGGAGAGAGCTCTCCTTTCATGTTTCATAGACTTGTCGGTCAACTATGCTCATCTTTCACCTTTTCTTGATCATGTCTTTCACTCCTTGTCTTTCACATCACATTCTTTTCTTATCATTACAAGGGGTTAATCTTATCATCATAACTATATCAAAAGAGATCATTTTCAGAAACATGAGTCTATATCGTAACATGAGAACTAAACATACATCCATGAGAGAGACTATACATGAGCATATATAAGCATATATCATACATTTGAGCAATATAACAAGACAATAATACTGAAACATCCATCACAAGTGAGACAAGTACACAAGGTAAATTGTAAATCCAGTCATCTCATATATATATCATGATACAAGTATAATGTGAGATCCCAAAATCTGGATCAAAGTCTCAAGATATGACTGTACATCTAAGCCCTAGACCTAGGACTAACTCTCCTCATCATGTGGAGGTGGTGGTGGTGGATGCAGTGGTCCCTTTCTTTCACCTACCATGTCTGATCTCCCTACCCTCTCAGAGTAGAGTGGCACCCTCTATCTTGTAGGTATGGCTACTATGTATAAATTGTGATAATATGCCACCCATGTTGCCTACCTTTGGATCTCCATGGCATCATCTCATGTTGATCTCTCCCGCCACTCTATCTCAGCATGTGCATCTAGTAGCTATTGATCCCAGATGGCAATGGTGGTCCTCAGCTACTATACCTCAGCCTCTAAGGCCTACACCCTAGCATGGAGATCCTCCCCTCCCCTATTCACGGGTGGCTCCTACCATATATCCACCCATTGGTGAGCTGGTCTCACCTCCTCCTCATCATCATCTGATACCTATCTTTGTGACCATCTCTAGCCACCTAATTGAGACCCCTACCCTACTACTACTCACCCCCCTCCTCCATATCCCCCATCATCATCATCCCCACCTACTACCTATAGCTATGCATCTGGAACCATAAATCTCAGAAATGGGCATCTTTGATGCTCTACTCTATATGTCAAATCAGCACCTGCATCTACCATATCAGGTAGGTAATCCCATGGATCTCTCCATAACCCATCTATCTCTTGTGTAGCCTACTGGTATTCAATCATAGATAGCCAAACCTATCCCTCATGCTCCCTAACCCTGGTGTATGTGGTGGTCTCCACTAGCACCCTCTATTGATAGTTGAACTACCTCCATACCCAAGTGATAACAAAATGCTTAACAATCTCTACATGTTGACCTAGTAGTGGCTGGTTGCATATGTATCTGAGATCATGATCCCTATCACTCCACTGCTCATATTTCCTATAGGGCCTCCACTCGAAGGCTGACAACTCATCCAATAGCCTCCTATAATAAGTAAGATAACCACTATGAGGCTAGGTGATGAATCCTATATACCTGTATATATAGGGGCGTCTCCGCTCCCAAGGCTGTACTCATGGTCACACAATGGCTATGTGCTCCTACACCAATAACTATGCTAGGACAGCTCTACATGCCCAAGATCTATCATCCCTATATACAATCTCATGCAACTCATGGTACATGTCTGCTAGGATAGCTAGGCCCCATGCCATCCATCTCAGGTGCACCACCAAGTCTGCAACCAATCTCCCCCAGCCTAGTGGGAACCCTCTCTAGCTCTGATCAGTGATCAAAACTTGTGTTACTATTGAGCACATGATGCATGCCATAGGGTAATGTTGACCATACTCCTCTATCAGCCGGTCCCAACTAAGATGTCTGTCAATAATGGTCACATCCTGGAAAAGGTCCTGAATGGCTTGTTTCCCATCTGTGGGAGTCTGATCATAGTATACCTATGCCAACAGAAAATCATGTCATCTTTCATTATATGGAAATTCTACATTAATGAACATCTACAAACATGATTATACTCACTACATCTCCATGGCTGGGTACACGTCAGATTCGGTAGACATCCTCTAGTGTGATCGATGCCTCTCCAGTTGGTAGATGGAAGGTGTTATGCTCACTATGCCACCTCTCTGCCAATGCTGTCAGCAACTCATGGTTTACCCATATATGGGGCATGTCCAACAGGTATCCAAACCCCATCCTAATCAGGTCATCTCCACCTAGATCATTTAGATTCTAGATGCAACATAGCTCAACCACTCTCAGTGCTCTAATGGTGAGCACCGCAAAAGCCTCATGCAAGTGATAAACTGCAAACAAGATGTTAGAACATATCATGATGGATGACTAAAAATAGTACAAGTAATATCAAATGCAAAAAATTATCTGTACCCATGTTATATTGTTCAAATTAAAACTATTGCATACTTCTTATTATACTCTTGCGACACTTTTTGTTGATATTGTATCATGCAATATTTTGTTACATAGTGGTGTGATACTTTTCCTTGATATGATAGTTCGCACCATATCACACGACCTTTCATCCAGCATCACACGATGCTTTCTTGAATGGACTTGTGATACTTTCTTGGCTTACAAACTATCGTACAATACAATGTATAATAGGCATGTGATACTTTCAAAGTATCGTATGAAGTTTCACCAAAGCATAATTTGAAAACTTTAAAAACATGTTTTAAATGCAATAAATGACTCAAACGACTACTCTTTTTTTGAAAACTTATCGGGGCACCATACTAAGGAGGCCGGTTGTGCAACTAACCATGCTCAAATCCATGTGTGTAGATGGGAATCATTACCTATTGAGCCATAATCTCTCTCTAATCTCTCAAAGTTCTCAAAATCACAAAAGACAAATGAATTTGAAAATGACATTTTTACATCTTATATAGCATTTTGACTTTTTGGCCTAATTTTTGAAACATATTAGAATTTTGTGAAAACTACACTCCTAGCTAATGTCGATGTCCTAGATCTATTTTTGGGATCAAAATTGAAATCTAAGTTCATCTTGATAGTCAAAATCACATTTTAAAATTTCTCCTTCTTCTGTGTAGTTGGCCGACCAATTGAGGCCTAATCCTTTGATCTTCACTGGGGAATCTTCATTTCTTCATCCCCATCTCTCTCACTACCCTATTCTTCCATTCATCTCCTTCACTTCATCTCTTTGAGGTTTTGACTTTATCTTTATCCTATATCTTTCTCAGTCAAACCTAGTCAAACTAGGGCATCTCTTCACTACTTGATGGTTATTCTATCATCTTTCATCTTCGATTATGATTTCTAGTGATTTGATCATGTTTCTCTCACTTCTTCATTCCCTCTACCTGATTTTAATTTCAATCTCAAGGGGGTAGTACCTATCAAACTTCAATCCTTGATTTAGTTTTATCAAAACTTGCTTGAGATTCTTATTGCTTATCTTAGACTTGACAATTACCTATTTATAGGGGTGTTGGCCTTGTCTTTTTCAATCACCTTATCTTTGTTTTGATGTTTTCCCATCCATCGAACACACGTATGGGTTGTTTTATGATCCCAAATCAATCTCACATTTTAACTTCATTCTTTGACTACATGTGATCCCAAATCGATCTCACATTACTCAAAGAGGGGTAAATGTATGCACCCTACAATGGTCGCCTAGACTTTGGGCCCCCATTCACCAATTTATCAATTTCTTGAATCAATGCTTTGCAATATTTTCAATTCAAATCAATTTCCTTGATCGAATCCTAATTCTATCATTTATTTGATTATATTCTATGGGTTAACCATTTTATCCTAAGTCTTTATTTAATTAAAAATAATTCCCTCCCCTTTTATTAAATAAAAATCCCCCACTTTCCTCTTATCCTAAGTTGCACAAATAAAGCATTATTCTTATTTTATAAAAAGAAGAAAAGGCCTTTTTGTCTCACATGCGGCACAAAAGTCAACACTTATTTCTCATTGGAGGAGATTTGTGCACAAGGATTGATCCCACTTTCAAACCCCACCCTTTCTCAAATATTTTTCCTCTTAATCTCCATGGTCCATTTATCTTTAAAAGGAGAGCTCTTTTCTCATTCAAAGGATCCCACCCTTGATGCTAATGTTGTGCTGCAGGTTTTCTTGGTGACTTTGGAGCTTTGAAGATCTTTTTGCATTCTAGTCTTCATTCTTGCATTATAGCTTAGTTTTCATGGAATTCTTAGCTTAGTTTCCTTTCATGTTTTAGCTTAATCCACATAGTTTAATTAGCAAAGGCTTGTAATACTCTCATTTTCATAGCATAGTTGTATTCTTGCATCTTCATTCTAGTATAGTTTGCATTGCATTTCTATTTTGATTCTTGAGGATATTGGTATTCTTGCCCTTGTCTCTTTGAATATCCCATTGCATGGTTTACCAGCAAGGTCATATGCTTAATAGCTCTATCTGAGATCCCTCTAAACACCCTTGCACTCCAAGCCTAGGGAGCTCTAGGTCACTTTCTCAAGGTTTCCAATCCATGGATGCCCTTGGAAGTAATGACTTAGAGAAGTGCACATTTTTAGTGTACAATGCCCAGTCAAATGGACACCCTCTTAGAGGATGATGAGGAGGACATAGATCAAATACCCCTTAGTAGGATAACTCCCTCTGTGGGATCCTTGAAAAGAAGGAGGATACTAGAAGATGATCAAGAAGATGCTAAAGGGGCAACCTAAGGAGAACCAATAAATCTTGACCCTCTAGGTGATGATGAGCTCAAAATCTCATATTTTGAGGGACTTCATGGTTTTCAAGAGTCTAAACAATAGGATCCACTTGTGGGATAGTATTTTCCTCTAGATTCTATTCCTACTCAGTTCACTAGTCCTCTCAACAAAGTAGGAGAGGAAGTTCCATGGGACTCTCAGCAACCAAGTGAGGAAGAGGTAGCTGAAGTACAAAAGGAAACCATAGAGTTAGGAAGAGACACTTCTAGGGGTATCACCTTCAAGGAGGATGTGCCTACACAAGTTCTCACTTCACACCTAACTCCACCTCCATCTCCACCTATGCATCAAACTCTGCTCCCACCTCCACATCAAACACCACCCACAACTTGATTTCTACCTCTAGTCCTAACCGCTATGTTGCCTCCACAAAATCTTCATTCTCATTTTCACATGCCAACTCCACCACCTCCACCAATGCCTTCACCCACTCCCCTCATCTCCCCTACTCCACCACTTGCTCAGGATGAAGTAATAACACAAGAGTCTCAAGAGCTTGACAAAGAAATAGAGACATTTGATGAAATTCTATCATAAGGGCAAGATGGATTAGGAAAACAAGTTGGTGAAGAAGAGAAAGAAAATAAGGAAGAACAAACACATGAGGAGGTAGAGCTGAATGAAATGGAAGAGAAAAAAATAGGAGAAAGAGAGGAAGAGTCTCATGAAGAAATGGAAATAGAATGCCCTATGACTACCTCAACTCTAGAAGCCCCTTATGAGCCCCTCAATTCCTTTTCAAAGCCCATGTGGTTCACAAAGGAAATCCAACCAAGGACTAGAGTATACACTAATAATGAAACATACATGGATGCATTAGGGTGAGCATTCCATCAAGCTAGATCTAGCACCTGAGCAAGGACATTGTCACATGTAATAGGAGACCAAGCGGTAAGATGGAAGGCTCAGGTGGTTGTTCCCACAATGAGCATCAGTAAAATTGAAGTCGCTCCATATGACTACATGCTAGAGGAAGTAGATTTGGTAGAGCCAACCAGAGAGGGAAGTAAAACTCTAGCTACCCTCAGATTAAAGCATGCTCTTGGTTTCATGGACAAAGATGAGGAGAAGATAAAGACATTAATGGAGGAGAATGAGACTATAAAGAATTTTATCCTTGAATAGATGAAAAATGGAGCTTTAACAATGCATCTTAACATTCCTCACTATTCATTTGTATGTTTGAAGTTGGAATTGAATAAGTAATGTAAATCTAGAAATGCTTGAAATTTTGAAAAGATAAGATACATACCTCATAATGGAACAAATCTGGAAATACCTATTTTCTAATGCTTGTGTACAGTCTCAAGAAATTTTGCAACTAGATCCAGGACCATAAAACTGCAATAGAGAAAACCCAAAAAACTTTTGTCTTTATGGAAGTAGGTCATCTTTGACCTAGATAATGGTGCAAGGTCTTACCCCAGGGCAGGATCCTACCCCTCATAGCTTTGACAAAAATTTTGTTCACAAATCTCAGTTCACTGAAAAGGGTACTTAGATCTACACTTCAATAGTTGAAACAATGACTGTAGATATCTGAAAATGGTGTTTTGGGTTGGCTATATAGGGTTTTTCCTTAGTCAAACCCTCATTTTTGGTGATCTCCACCTCCATGAATAGTCGATTGTAATGGAATATGTGTGTGTATTGAATGTGTAATGCCAAGATCTAATCGTCTAGATTGAAACCCTAGCATGAATATGTATGAGAAAGAAATGCATAGATTTGAATAACATAAGAAAGCATACCAAGCCCCCAAGGCTAAAGTACTCCTACCAAACTCATAATCCTTAATTGCTAACCCATGATTGTATCTTTGAATGCTTGAATATTGATAATGGTGGATCAAGGAAGAAAGGATCTATCTTGCTCCAAATAGATGTACATAATGGTGTGCTCACAAAAATTCTTGATATCAACAATGGCTTGATCTTCTATATCATCCTCTTGCAATTTTTCACCTTTACTTCACCATTGCTTGCTTGCTTCAATCAATTGTGTCTCCTTGTCTTGTGATTGTCATGTAATTGTGAAAATGAAGGAAAATGAGAGTCTTTATATAGAGGTTCCAAGGTGATGCTCCCAGAGTAATGTGAGGACCCATAATTCAAATTTCACATCAAATTATGGTCCAATCACAATAACCAACTAAGGAGGGAAAATAAATAAATGAATTTCAAATTAAAACCTTTCCACACTCAGATTCAAAAGCCAAACATTAATTTTGGGGCCCTCTAGGACCAAATTTGAAAAGGGGGATCAAATCTTGAAGGAGGTCAAAGATAACCTCATCTCTAACCTAGGTTAGGGATGACTTGGACTCTAACCTAGGTTAGGGATGACCTCATCCTTGATCTACGAGTCTAGATCCAGTCAGAATGAGAAACAGGAGGTCTTGAGGATGCCCAAAGACCTAGAAATGATGTTAGAATAGGGCAGAGTGCCAAAGAGAGGCACAAAATTCTAAGTTCTACCTAGAAAATAGAGCCATAGAAGATGGAAATTAAGGAGAATACTAAGGATCCTAACCCTAATTTCACCTAGAATGAAGGAATCAAGTCTATAATGCATCCTGAATGCAAGTCTATCATGATAAATGAACTAAAAGAGGGTGCTAAAGCTACCAAGATGGAATTTCTTCCATTTTAAGATGATATATTTAGCCCCCACTTTATCTTATATATGACACTATGTGAATATGCAAGCTAAAGTAAGAAAACATCATAGTAAATAAAAAGGATATTGCCAAGTCCTTGATCTAGAGATCCTACTAAAAAATTGTTAGAACTTGCAACACACAAGGTTAATGAAAATCCATAAATCACCTAGAGCTTACTATATGATAATTTGAGAAGTGCATAAATCCTTTTATGCCTCCCCTATTTTGGCTTTCTACTTTTGAAGGATGAAACAGGGTGATAAGTAAAAATCTATACACTAGATATGAAGCTTGTTGAAAAGTTCTTTCCTAAACCAATTAGAATGATTCCTACCCTTCCTAAACTAATTCAAGGAGTTAGGTATTTGAATCATGATTCCAACACCACTAACAACACTGAAAACAGAGATACAGAACTCAAGTTATGATGAAAAGAGTGGATATCTATCTAAATGCATAAGAAGGGAAATTTGAGTTTACCATGAGTAAACTCTAAAAGAAACCCTAATAAAACCCTAATTTTAACTATAAATAAGGAAAAGGAAGACATACTTACTCATTCTTACCATTTTTAGATTTGAAAAGAGGAAGCAAGATGCCGAGGAGGGAAGAACTTTGAAGTACACGCATGGAGCTTATGAGACAAAGCCTGGCTACCAGACAGTCACTTCCTGAGGTGAGTTTTCTATTGTTTATTCCTATACTTTCCAAATTCTTGATTTTTGTAGGAAAGGTTGACCCTGACCCTTAAAGATCGACCCTAACCCTTAAAGGTTGACCCTAACCCAACTATGTCGACCTTGACCCAAGAAGGTCGACATTGATTGGAAGGTCTCCACATTTTGTGGGATGAGGTCATCCCTAACCTAACAAGGTTGACCCTGACCCAGGAAGGTCAACCTTGACCCAAGAAGGTTGACCTTGACCTAACTTAGGTCGACCTTGACCTAGTCAAGTTGGATTTTCAGATTTGATGATGTAGAATTCTTATATGATGTTTGTTTGTACTTACAAGACACCGTCCATCTTCGAGAGCATCCCTTTAGAGAGTTGCTAGGCCTTGTTAGAGAGAAATTGTCTGAGCTTGATGATGATGAGATGAAATTACTAAGAGATGTGGGACTATGCTAGGTATCATTACTACCATAGATCAAACTACACTGAGCCATGCTATTGGCTCTGATAGAGAGTTGGGATGAGGATACATGCTCCTTCCATATTCCCTCAGGAGAGATTATAATGACATTGGAGGATGTCTATAGGATCTTGCAGCTTCCAGTCTAAGGTGAGACTGTCATACCTAGAGTGCAACAAGTTTGTGAGGAGATCCTTGTAGATGAAGAGTATTGCACAAGACAAGTTCCACATATGTGAACCTGATCAGATCATGTCATTTTGTCATCCATATTGTCAGGCCCTACACCTTTGGTATGAAGGGTTATGCTTTGTATAGTATCCTTGGTTGTGTTACCCAATGTAAAGGGTACCATATTTTCTATACCTCTTACCCATCTTATACAGATGATGGAGAGTGAGAGGACCATGTTCTCATGGGGTCACAACATGTTATCCCAGCTATACCATGAGCTATGTCAG
The DNA here is from genome assembly GCA_027943335.1 of Chamaecyparis obtusa. Classification (NCBI taxonomy): domain Eukaryota; kingdom Viridiplantae; phylum Streptophyta; class Pinopsida; order Cupressales; family Cupressaceae; genus Chamaecyparis; species Chamaecyparis obtusa. Next base: position 68,456 of record BSBK01003029.1, read on the forward strand.
CTAGTGACATACCTGAGAGAGTCTTTCAATATGCACACTCTTGTAGATTTGGTTGTTTGAACATTTCACATGTACACGTCCACAGGGTGTTCTAGTGATGGTAGATGCGAGTACACTAAGAGTCTTTGTGTATCCTTTGAGAGATGTCTGGTAGTTTGGAGTAACCTCTATTGGAGGGTACATCTAGACTGCATTCTGGGCATAGATGTGATATGGAGACCCTACTACCAGATGAAAGAGTGGCAAGATACACAATTCTAGATGAGATATTCATAGTAGCTGAAGCTGCTAGAGGATCATTAGAATCATATAGTGATGCCATACTATTATGATAGGGTGATGAGATAGTTCAACCTGTTACAAGGAGTCCCTATTGCAGTACCTCGCTATGCATAGTTGACGAGGTACTATCAGAGACCCAGTTCTATACACCGACCATTGATAGTAGACATAGAGGATAGTGATGAAAATGAGACAAAGGATAGAGAGGTACCATCATATGTGACCTATCCAGGCATGAGCCAAGATTACATCAGGTACTAGTGTCCGTAGGGGACCTATCCCATCTTCCCTGAGGATTATCCTATAGGTGATCTAGGTCTTTCAAAGAGGACACATAGGGATAGTGGTACTGCAAAGGAGGATGTGAATCTCAAAAATGAGGATGAGAATATCCTTAAGGAATATCCCATGGAGGAGGAGAGAGAAGAGGAGATTCCCCCAGCCGGTGATATTGGTACAGATGTGCATGTTTTCATGCATCACCACCGAGATCATGACAGCCTCCACATCCCCACATAGAGACACCACCACCAAGGCCTAGACATACGAGCATGGAGAGAGTAGTACTCCATGCCCCAACCATCTAGACATTTCAGTGACATCCAGGAGGGAGACCCAGGTATAAAAATATGAGATTTGAGAAAATAAGTAACTGAATTTGAAAGATTATGAAATTGATAAATGTAATTTTCATTCTGCAACTAGTATAGTGGAGTGGAGAAGCTTTATATTTGATATTCTAAAGGATACATTTATATCCTACTGACTAGCGAGTGAGTGGGAATCCTCTCTTGGCTATAGAGATCCTAGCAGGCATGCCAATATCTTTTCATGTGTCCAACGAGAGCTGAGGTTGTGCAGAGAAAGGGAGGATAAGCTGATAGCTGAGTTAGAGAGTGCTTGAGGATGTTCACATGGTATGAGCATATCTAGGATCCACACATGGACACATAGATCTACCTCTTCCTATCATATGCCAGAGAGATCTAGAAGCCATTGGCCATCAGAGCACAGTGATAGACGTAGTGATAAATAGGGTCATTGGCCACATATGTATCAGAACAAAACTTTTTTATGAATGAAAAACTTTCTCTACTAATTAGTTCTATGTTTGATTACTATGTTTTTGTCAATATAAAACTTAATAGAAAGAAAGAAGGTGCATAAATATACTCAATAATGTAATTTTTCAAACACTACATAACCTATAAAATAAACTTTATAAGGAATACATAAATGCACAAGGAAAGAAAGAATAAAATTAAGGATAATAATGTTTGAGATGCATAATATTAATGGGTTCCTTAAAAGAAACACCATCCATATCAGAAAGTTTATAAGCACTTGAACTAGAGTCTTCAATAACAACAAAAGGTCCCAGCCAATTAGGGCTAACCTTTCCTTTTTCACCTAGTAAAGCATACACATTTCGTTGATTCTCATAGAGGACTAAATCACCAACCGAAAATGTTCATTCAATTACCTTATGATTATATTGCTTCTGAAGAGATTTATAATAAGATTTTATATGTTCTAATGCATGTATTCATTGTTTGTCCAACATTTCTAGCTCTTGTGAGCATTGTTCACGAAAAGTATCCTTGTCAATTATCCCATGAAATGAAACACGTAGAGAAGGTATTTCTAATTCCAAAGGCATAATAGCATCAGTACCATAGACAATATTTTAAGGAGAAGTACCTATGGCAGTATGAACACTAGTCCTATAAGCCCATAAAGCATAAGTCAGTTGTGTATGCCAATCTTTAGCATTCTTACTAAATTTTTTTCTCAAGATTTGTTCAATGATTTATTTGATGCTTCAGCTTTTCCATTAGATTGAGGATAATAGGGAGTTTAAAATCTATGTTGAATTTGATATTTCTCCAAGAAATTTGTGACTTCTTTGTTTTTAAAAGAGGTACCGTTATCTAAAACTATTGTCGAAGGAATACCGAATTTGGTTATGATATTGTTAAGGATGAAATCATAAACAACATCCACAGTTGTTGAATGAAGAGGGACAAATTCAACCCACTTCATGAAATAATATGTATCAGTCAAGACATAAGTATGTCCTTGAGAAGAAGGTGATGATATTTTTCCAATAAGTTCGAAACCCCAAATACTAAAAGGCCATGGAGAAACTTGATTACAAAGCTCATGAGCCAGAGCATGAATCAAATTACTATGTTGTTGACATTGAGGACATTTCTTAACAAACATGAAAGAATCATGCTCCATTGTTTGCCAATAATATCCCATTCTAAGAAATTTATTAACTAGGGATTTTCCACCAAAATGCCCACCATAAGAACAAGAATGAGCTTATGCCAAAGCTACCAAGATTTCAGTTCTATTGAGACATCTTAATAGTAATCCTTCATAAGAACATTTGTAAAGCCTATCTCCTAAAATGATGTAATGCACTGCAAGCTTCCTATTACAATTATGCTTGTTTCTTGTTGCCAATTTAGGAAAAGTACCATCTTTCAAAAAATGAAAAAAATGGTCCATACCATTCATCTGAATGCAAATTGAAACAATCAGAGGTAATATTTTTAGAAATTTTAGGGCTTTTAAGAGTTTGTATAGTAAATTGAAATTTTTCAGCATTATTCTCAATACAAACTTAAGAATTTTCCCTTGCCATGGCATCCACATGTTGGTTATCTTTCCTAGGTAAAATTTGAATTGTATAAGAAGAGAATTGTGAAAGCACATCAAGAGCTAAATCTCTATATTGTGTCATTTTATCATTCTTAGTCTAATAACCTCCTTTAATTTGTTCAAAAATTAGTTGTGAATCTCCATATATTTGCAAGTGTTTGATGTCAAGGGAGGAAGCTACTTGTAGGCTAGCTATAAGAGCTTTGTACTCTACAATGTTTTGATTATGTAAAAATAGGTTTTGAAAGGACCCGAAACCTTTTACATAAGGATAAAAGATAAAACATTTAAGCTCCAAGAGGGCAACTGAAACAACACTAAAAAACACAACAAAACCAAGTCCATAAACATAAAGAATAGCCAAAAGACAAAGGACAACAAAAAGGAAAGCAAGACAGCAAGATGTTGTCTAAACACATTTCATCAATTATGTAGCCTGGTCAGCAAGAATCTGCATGTTTGCAGTGGAAAACTTTAGATCATCCATGTCATTCTTGTTGTCATCCTCCATCTTCTTGAACCTAGATCTCATGCACCTATTGGGCCCCTGATCCTCTTTAGTCTCTATGATCTCTTGGTTCCCTTTCTCACTATCAAACTTGTCAACTAGGATCTTCATGTGCTCATTAGAAGCCTTGAGGACAGAAAAACTCTATTCTGTAATATTCCCCATAGTCTTCTCCAGCTTGTCAATTCTCCTCTCCATAGTCTCAACTTTCCTAGTTATAATATTACTACTTTGAATCTTCTCCTCTAGGGCAGTGAGTCTATCATTGAAGGAAGTAACATTCTCAGCTCTAGCGACAATGTTAGTGAGCTCATCAATTGTACTCTACAATGTTATTAGTACAAGGAAAGGTTAATTTGTATGATAAAGGGATGGGTTTTTTCATAGGAGGGATCAAGATAACATCCACACTAGAGCCTGTCTTACATTTAGACCCATCAAAATATAATTCCCAAATATCATCCTATTGAATAGCTAGAATATTATCATCAGGGAATTCCATTGAAGTAGAACATGTATATGAATGAGGACAAGGAGTTTTAGCTAAATAATATGTTAAATCCTATCCTTTAATAATAGATTTCTAAGAAATTAAATTAAGATCAAATTCTATAAGTAACATCACCCACTTTTCCAAATAGCCAAAGAGATCAGTTTGTGAGAAAAGATGCTTCAAAGGATCAAACTTGACAATCACATTAACTTTGGGATTTATAAGATAATGCCTGAGTTTTTGACATGCATAAACTACAGCTAGACATTGTCTTTCCAAATATGTGTATCTTATTTTGTAATCAAGTAAAGTCAGACTGATGTAATACAGAGGTCTTTCTTTATCATTGTTATCATTTTGAGCTAATAATGCACTCACAGCCTTCAGAGTCACTGAAGTGTACAAATGGAATGGTTTATCAAATTTAGCCAGTTGCAAGATAGGAGGATTTGCAAGATACTCCTTAAATTTCTCAAATGTTTTTTTACAATCATCATTCCAAGAGAAAGTGGTATCCTTTCTAAGAAAGGAAGTAAAAGGAATAGTTTAATCAACTAAATTAGAAATAAAGCGACGAATAGCTTGTATTTTTCCTTGTAAAATTCATAACTCAGAAATATTCTTAGGAGGAGGAATATTAACAATTACTTCAATCTTTCCATTATCTACTTCTATGCCTCTCTTAGAGATTATAAATCCAAATAATTTAATAGAATCAACTCCAAAGACACATTTCTTAGGATTCAATCTCATGTTGTAACTTATAATCCTTTCAAATATTTTTTGTAAAATAGTAACATGATCTTCTCTTTGTATAGACTTTTCTAAGATATCATCCACATAATCTTCAAGGATCTTATGAATGTAATCATGAAAAATCAAAGTCATAGCTCATTGATAAGTTGCTCCTATATTCTTTAATCCAAAAGGCATCATGACCCAACAAAAGCTTCCCCAAGGGGTTATAAATGTAGTCTTAAATTGATCTTTAGGAGGGATAAAGATTTGATTATATCCTAAAAAACCATCCATAAAAGATAACAAGGCATGACCTATTGTTGAATCCACAATCATAGCAATGTTAGGTAATGGGAAATCATCTTCTAAGGATGCCTTGTTTAAGTCTGTAAAATCGGTACACATCCATATCTTATTTTCTCCTTTTGAAAAAGGAAAAATGTTTGAAATCCAATCTGAGTAATCAATAGAATGGATAAATCCAGAATCTAATAACTTTTCAATTTCAATTTTAACCAATAAAGCAATTCGTGGACTCATCTTTCAAATTTTCTGCTTCACAAGTTTTATATTTGGTTTTAAAACAATGTTATTAGTAACAATCTTAGAATCTATACCCACCATATCTGAATATGTCCAAGAAAAAATGTCCTTAAATTCAAGTAAAAGGGAAATCAATTGATCACGTTCATCTTGATTCAAACATTTTTAAATCTTTATCATCTTTTCAATGTCATTCTCATCCATTTGAATATAAATAGTCTCAATTATTAACAAATCACTTTGTGTCAGAGGATCTATCGGTAACGGGAGAATATTTTTCTCATCATGTTCCCCAAAGTAAGCATCAATACTTAAACAATAAGGCTTTTGTCATTTGTGATGGAACTTAGGTAAATCTTCATAAACCCCTAAAAATAACATTAAGGTTTCATCTTCAGGAAAAATATCCAAAGTAGGTGCTTGATTAATGTCAATAAGGAGTGGGTTAACCAATTTCAATTGTCCACCACATATATGATTAACATTAAGATGAAAATCTGATGGTTGTATATAAGGATTGAATCCTAATCCATATGTATGATCCTAAATTTCATTATCCAAAGGTACTTGTACACCTTGTTCATATTTACCACATCCTTTCCCATTAAATCTTGATTTCTTAAGAAAATGTTAACCAAGACCATATCAATCAGTCATATCAGATGGATTTCAAGGAGCAACATATGTCACAATATCATAACAATCAGGCTTTATAGTTTCAATCATTTCATTAATCGAAGTGGCAACAAAATTACTTTTTAGTTCCTCAGAAAGGGGAGGAATAATTTATTTTTTTCTCAAATTCACTTTTTTGCTTCATGAATTCCAAATCAGAGACCTTATATTCTCCAATGAAAGTAGGATTAAAATATAATATCCCCCAATCATCCCCAATCAAATAAGAAGATGGAGCTTCCTGTAGTTGTATCTTAGGTTGTTTTATCTTAGATTGTTTTTCAATATCTTTACTTAGTTGAAGAGGCTTAGAGATTTTAGCATATTCTGCATTTATACAAGGATTTGGCACATCATCCACATGTAATGTATACATTAAGTTGTTATAGATGAACCTAAACTTGTGATGAAGAGTAGAAGGAACTGCTTGCATAGTATGTAACCAAGGTCTCCCTAAAAGAAGGTTATAATTGAGAGGTCTAGGCATAATATGAATAGGTGTATTTAGAATAACTAGACCAACTTTAACAGGTAAGGTAATAATGTGCAAAGTTCTCTTTGCAATATTGTCAAACCCACGTATAGGAACATTATCAGGTTGAATAGTTGTTAGATCAGCTTTAATTTCCTTAAGCATATCCATGCTACAAATATTAAGCCTAGATCCATTATCAATTAATGTTCTTCAAATGTTACTCTGATTAATAGAAACAACAACCATAAGAGCATCATATTGATTCTGCACCTCAAGATATGGTAAATCATTATCAAAAAACACAATAGGAGGTACAAAAGGCATAGTATGCATGCAATCTAAAATAGAATGAATGTTCTCTTGATTAGGAGGTGAAGCAAGAAGAGTCGATAAAGCTTTTTGCAATGCCTCATCATATGTCAGGGAAGTTTGAAGTAATTCCCATAAAGACATCTTAGCAGGAGTAGCATGTAATTGGTCAACTAAGGTATACTCCTTAAAGGTAGAAGGAAACCTAGGTGCTTAAGGATGCATAGGTTGAGAAGGTGGTAAAGAAACTGGAATAGTAGGCTAAGGTTTATTCTATGTATGATAAGCATGTGAAATAGAATTAGTGTTATCAAAGAAATCCAAAGGATCTCTAGGTTTACCCTTAATCATTATGCGAGGACATCCTTTTACCGTCATCAAAGGTGTAGGATAATATCATTTTAGGTTTATCAATGTTTCAAATAGTGGGACATGAAGGTAACCATGCACACACCCTATTGTAAAGGTCAATTGGAGAGGTTGTGGAGGAGAGTGAAATAGGAATAGGATCCATAGAGATCTGATCCGAACCATTTTCATCCTCACTACCATGTACCTCACTAGGGAATCTATCCTCTTGTACAATAAAAGCCTCATCAAAGTACTCAAAACAAGAATCATACATGTTGAATACAAAGAAATTCTAAAAGCATAAAAATGTAAATGTTTTTGTATTTTTAAAGAGATTTTGGAATTTTTTTGTATTTTTGAAATATATAAATGCAAGAAATCTAATCTTATAAGCATGAAAGACTTAAATCTAACACCAAAAAGTAAGAGTTGTCATAAATGGGTTCATCAAAATGAATAGGTGAAAAATGGAACTTTAACAATGCATCTTAACATTCCTCACTATTCATTTGTATGTTTGAAGTTGGAATTGAATAAGTAATGTAAATTTGGAAATGCTTGAAATTAAACAAGATAAGAAACATACCTCATAATGGAACAAATATGGAAATACCTATTTTCTAATGCCTATGTACAGTCTTGAGAAGTTTTGCAACCAGATTTGGGACCAGAAAACCTCAACAGAGAAAACCCAGAAAACTTTTTTCTTTCTAGAACCAAGTCTTCTTTGACCCAGATAGTAGGCCACGGTCTTACCTGGGGGCAGGATCCTACCCCTCACAACTCTGACATAAAAAAAATTTGCGAACCTCAAAAGTTTGTTGAAAAGGGTACTCAAATTTGCACTTTCATTCTCAAAACAATGACTGTCGATATCTAAAAATGGTGTTTTGGGGTGGCTATATAGGGTTTTTCCTTAGTCAAACCCCATATTTTGGTGATCTCCACCTCCATGAATAGCCGGTTGTAATGGAATGTGTGCATGTATTGAATGTGTAATGCCAAGATCTAATCCTCTAGATTGAAACCCTAGCATGAATATGTATGAAAAAGCAATGCATATATTTGAATAAGATAAGAAAGCATACCAATCCCCCAAGGCTAAAGTACTCCTACCAAAATCATAATCCATAATTGCTACCCCATGATTGTATCTTTGAATGCTTGAATATTGATAATGGTGGATCAAGGAAGAAAGGATCTCTCTTGCTCCAAATAGATGTTCATAATAGTGTGCTCAAAAAAATTCTTGATATCAATAATGGATTGATCTTCTATATCATCCTCTTGTAGTCTTGCATCTTCACTTCACCATCACTTGCTTTCTTCAATCAATTGTGTCTCCTTGTCTTGTGATTGTCGTGTAGTTGTGAAAATGAAGGCAAATGAGAGTCTTTATATAGAGGTTTCAAGGTAAAGATCCTAGAGTAATGTGAGGACCCTTAATTCAAATTTCACCTTGAATTATGGTCTAATCACAATAACCAACTAAGGAGGGAAAATAAATAAATGAATTTCAAATTAAAACCTTTACGCACTCAGATCTAAAAGCCAAACATTAATTTTGGGGCCCTCCAGGACCAAATTTGAAAAGGGGGATCAAATCTTGAAGGAGGTCAAAGATGAACTCATCTCTAACCTAGGTTAGGGATGACCTTGTCCTTGACCCAGGAGTCCAAATCCAGTCAGAATGAGAAATAGGAGGTCTCGGGGATGCCCGAAGACCTATAAATGATGTCAGAATAGGGAAGAGTGCAAGAGAGAGGCACAAAATCCTATGAAAAATATGATGAAGACTAGGAGGACCTATTTATTAGTTCTACCTAGAAAATAGATCAATAGAAGAGGGAAATTAAGGAGAATCCTTGGGATCCTAACCCTAATTTCACCTAGAATGAAGGAATCAAGTGCAGAATGCATCCTAAATGCAAGTCTATCATGATAAATGCAGTAAAAGAAGGTGCTAAACCTACCAAGATGGAAGTGCTTCCATTTTAAGATGATACAATCCTTAAAGAAATGGGTCCCATTAACCCTATTAACCTTGAGGCCTCATTACATGCTATTTTGGAAAAGAAGGGTGATATATCAATAGATATTCCACATTCATTTATACTGGCTTGTGCAGACTAGAAGAAAGATTTTGAGGAGTTTGTGAAGGTATCTCTCAAGAAGATCTTGAGACCTTTCTAAGTTATTCTTCAAGGAATCACCTCCTTGGTAGAGATCATGAGCGAAGAAGATGGTATGGAGCCTAAAAAGATTCTGCAATGGCAGAAGGTGCTGGATGACCTTATAATAATAAGGAAGCAATGCTTTCAAGTTTTGGTAAAGGTATATGAAGGATCCAAGATAGATAATTTTGAGAAATGGATTGAGGATATAACTAGAGCGTTAAAATTTTTTGAAAAGGTACTTAAAAGAATGGATAAAAGGAGAGATAATAGTATGCTTTTTGTAGAGGAATTGCATAAATTCTTTGAGGGATTGGACATAGATTTGTATGATGAGGATGATGATAAAACTATGCATTCTTTGAATGTCATATTTAATTAGTACTTAGGTATATGTAGATGAGTCAAAATGAAAGAAGACCTCCAAAAAATGTTTTATCAAAAGGAGGAGATCCAGAAAATATTGTCTCGAGAAGAGGAGATACAGGGGTTTGCAACAAAGTTGGTCACCTTCTGAGATAGACAACAATAAATCCTTGAAGGGGTCAAGATGACCAACTTTGAAGAAGTGTTGGAGATTGTGGATAGGTTCCACAAGGCTCATAGAGAGATACTCCCAAGTTAGTAAGCATCCAGGTTTGGAACTTAGCCAAATTTTGTGCAGAGAGGGAATAGTTTTGTACTTAGCCATTTTTTAAGGTCCCTATTTTTAGCCTTTTGACCCTAGAGATTTTTCAGCCTTCGAAAGTCCAAATTCTAAAGTCTGAAACTTGGGAAAAGAGGAGTTGATACTTAGTCATTTTTGAATCTTGATTTTTTTGGACCAACTATTGGGATTTGTGTTTTTTTTGGCATATCCATCATTTAACTACAGTTATCTCAGACTTGATTTTTTAGCCAACTGGACCTCTTTTATGGGATCATTCCTGCATGATTTTTGGGTCTCTTTTAGTTGAGTCCATGTGGAGAAGCTATAACCAAGGATTAAGGGTAGGATCACAAAGTTCTATGAAGGGCATGCATGATTTCCAGCTTCATTTTTTGAGTTGTTTTATGCATGATCTACTCAAGTTTTGTAATGCATGAGGTTTAATTATGTTCTAGGGTAGTTTAACTAAGTCTTAGAAGTAGTTTCCTATATGTAATTTGTAGTTTAGATTTATTTTCAAGTTTCATGCAACCGAAACCCTAGTTGCAAAAATAAGAACAAAACTCTATAAATTGTAAGAATTCAATGTAATGAGGGTCAGATTTATCATTAATGCAATACATACAGTTGGTGCTTCAATCATAGTGTGATATTTCTACTATCTTTTCTAAATTTATGAATGTGTGATCTGCTCATTTATTTATTTCAAAGAGCCAATTGATTGTATGGTGATTTCAAATCTACGATTCTTAGTTTAGTGTTTGCTGGTGTTATATTGCTTTGTTGTGATGAATCATTGAGAAGATCTTTCTTTGGTGCTTTGAAGATAAACTTGTCTCACATGTGCACACATCTATGGTGGCTCCATGATTTGATGAGTTTTTGCTTATCATATGTCTACATTTGTTTCTGTTGATGATTGCATCTTCTTAGATGAAGATTGTGATTTATTTTGATCTTTGTTTCGTGGGTTTCCTCATCTTCTCAATTTTTTTAATTCACAAAGTAGTGTGATATTGGTTTATGTCCATTAGTTTTCTTTTCAACAATTTCTTTCAAATTCTTTTTACCCTACCTCTTACTTCCTTTGCATGATCGGTTCTAGTAGATTAAATAGATTAACCTTTTCTTTTTTTTATATTTCCAAAATCTAAAATCCAAAAAAGAGAAACATTATGGTATTTTGAAGTGTTTTTTGTAGCCTTCTTTGAGATATGAACTAGGAAATGCCCCCTTGTTAACAGATTCACATTTGTCTTCAGTTGAGCTATCCAAGAGGTTTAGACGCAACCTAGAAGGAACCTTGAGATTGATTTAGATCACTCTTTCAAGAGTGGAATTTGCTTGCGTAAATTCCTAGCCATTGTCCCATGTAAAAATGGTGCTCAACACTCCCTCTAGCCAAATTGTCATATGTGAAAAATAGAAATATTGTGAAATTTTAAAAAGGAAGTGAGAGTAGTGCGAAACCCAAATTTCAAAAATTGACGAGGGGAAGTGTGATACCCAAAATCCAAAAAATTAGACTGGAAGTGCCGAACTTCAGAAGTCATAGTCTAGGAGTGCAAACCCCAAAATCCAAAACTTCCTTTTCTAGTGGTGGAAAATTCCCTTAGATTCTTCTTCATGAATTTGGCATTTGGAATTCAGCCTTCAGAGTTCATAAGGCACACCTTCCTTTTCTAATGACATTTAGAATCACATCCTTCTCCTTCCTTTTTCGGAGGCATTCATAAATGTTCTTGATTGGAGTTACTTTATGATGACATAGGAAAATTGGAAAAAAGGATGCCCAATGTTTGGAAATGTTTACCAGTGATTTTTGGATGATGCAAAGATCAATGATCGAAAATGTATTTCAGACCAATTTGGGGAACTATCACTCCTTTTTGAGAATGAGCAGTGGAAAGAGGGCACCTATCCTCACTCCTTCCTTTTCACCTTTTATCACTCGAACACTCGACATCTGACAATGTTTACTAGTGACCATTGGATGATGCAAAGATCAACATTAATAAATGTATTCCATGCTAATTTAGGGAACCATCACTCTTCATTTAGAATGAGTAGCAGAAAGAGGGCATGTGTCCTCACTCCTTCCTTTTCACCTTTTATCACTAGTACCACCGACGCCTGACAATGTTTACTAGAAAAAGTGAGATGATGCAAAGATCAATGGTCTTAAATATATTTTAGATTGATTTGGGGAGATATCACTCCTTTTTTAGAATGGGCCACTGAAAAAGGGCATGTGTCCTCACTCCTTCCTTTTTTCCTTTTTATCACTTGGACCCTCAGTGTTCGACAATGTTTACAAGTGAGCATTGGATGATGCAAAGATCAACCATTGTAAATATATTTCAAGACAATTTGTGGAACTATTGCTCCTATTTTAGAATGAGCAGTGGAAAGAGGGCATGTGTCCTCACTCCTTTTTACCTTTTATTTATGATTTCCCTCTATTGAAAGTTTCCACCCTCAAAAACCTTATTTTATATATCATGACCCACACCATTTATCTTCATTTTTTGTCTTCAAACTACCCTTGCAAGTTAGAAGGTTTTGCAATAATGGTAAATGCATCCTTAAATAACTCAATTGCATGTGCATGCTTCTCATTATTTTGGGCTCAACCCTTATAGGAGCCCAATTAATTCCACATGGTGATCGTATGCACATGTACCTATATTTGCACATGACATACATTATTAATTTTACAAAATAATCAAAGTTGCTAACATCTCTACAAATTAGAGAAATGTAGTGAAAATTGGTAACTGTCGGCACATTTTTCAAGAACATATTATATTTCATATCTAAAGAATGGTACTGTTACCCAAATTTCCTGTTCCATACAATTTTGGCCAACAGGCTGGGCTCTATCCAGAAATCTTCATTTTTTAAGCCCTGTTGAGAACCTTGAGAATTTTTATGGTTCTGTGCCTCTTCCCCTGGTCTCTGCAAATTGTTATATCTATGGTCTAATAGCCATTAAATTTGAAAAATATAACCGTTGGAGGTAGAAAAACCCTAAAAACCCTACGAACAGTTCTATTTCTCCATTACCTTTTTCAGTCACTTAAGTCACTATATTCTCATGTGTGCTTTTTCATAATTGGCTGCTTGCAAGATCCCTAAAGCTCAACCAAATATTCTTTTTTATTTCCCGATCCTACAACTCCCTTTATTTCTTTATCTCCCAATCGGATAGAATATTCCTTTTTCATTCAGTGATCCAACATTTTCTTCAGTCACATGTTCGCACAACCCTGATGGTTCATGCCTTAGCCTTCCCCGATCCGGTGAGCGGTTATGTTTCTTATGGTGGTTAGGTCACTCGATAGGTGAAAGTTCAGTTGAGATCTATGATTATTGTGATACCACAAGGAAAAGGTGCTTGAGAGATAGTCTTCATGGCTATGCAATAACCATCTGATGAAAAGTTAAGTATAGCCATGAGTCTGAGGTGCCTATCAGTCAAAGGCCAGTGGTATGATGACAAGTGGCAAGATGGGCCTAGGTTTGTAAGCTTAGTTGGGTTATTGCTCAATAAAAAAAAGAGAACCTGAGGTTAAATGCAGAGTTAAGGTTAAAGTCCAAGACGGTGCCTGGGTAAATTAAAATATCTATGGCCACATTTTAAAATTGGATCAGATTTGATTCTCGACTGTAGACACAGATGTCGCACCTTCAGTAACCGTTATATTTTAAAGATTTTAAAATTCAAATATCAGATTTGAATAGTTATGGTGAACCTGACTTGCAGAGAAGTAGATGGATCGGCCGACCTTCTAGAGGCAATTATGGTGATGGAATTATGTGCAGGGATAGATATCTGATCGATCAAGATATTGCAATGATGCATTTATGATAAAAAATGATGGAATTAGGGTTTTTTTATTATTCTATGAAAAATCTATGTAACCCTAATTAAATTTTTTCTCCTATGTGTGTGCAATAGAGGAGGTGTATATATTAGTTTTAGAGCTTTGAGAGCTTAGAGTTTTACAGTTATAAAAAAGAGAGTTCTTCTTTCTTAGGAGCTATCTATGGCATTTATTCTACCCTCTAGCATTTATAGTCTATAATCTTTCATTGATTTATCAGATTCAATAGAGGCTTTTTGAGGCATCTTCTCTGCCCTCAAGTCTTTCCCTTGTCTATATTTCTCTCAATGAGTATAATATACTAGCTTTGTTAGAGAAATCTTGGAGTTCTAGGGCCCTTCTTTCTTTCAGCTTATTTGTGTGCTATTGTGTGTGATTTGATTTCAATGAACTTGTGGGTATACCTCAACCCCTTGTCACTCTGCCTCATTCCTGTGCCCCCCTTTTGTTGAAAAGAACGTTTGCTTGCAGGTCACAATCTAAGTCTTTTGTTTAGACCCCTCTGTGAAACACTTATGCAAGTCTATTTAGGAAGATTGTGTCCTATTAGATCTAAGATCCTTCATGGTAATTTCATCAATATATTATGTTCATGTCTTTTCAATGTATCACCTAGTAGGTAGTTTTCTTTCAATTATTTCCCTTCAGCATTCCTTCTATCCCTTTTCCCTCAAGAATTTACTTTCTTGTCAAAAAGAAAATTAAGGTGATTATCCAAGAGGAACCAGCCTAGAACCTAGAGGTTTCATCTCAGTTAGCAAAGGTCCCACAACCTGGAGATGATCCCAAAGTTATACTAGATTATCAAGACCAAGAGAGCTTGAACCAAGGGTGCAAACTTAGTGTATAACATTTATGGCATGTCTAGTGGGACATAGAAAGAACTTCATCTTTAAGATATTATGTTATCTCTGATATACTAATTGCATAATATAGACTTTTCAAAGGTTTCTTCCTATCAAGTCTATCTAGCGACTCCACTAGTGTAAGATTCAAAAGCCCTATTCAAAGTTGATGAGAAAGATAGAGACAAGGAGCTCAAAGCCCACTAAATTCTTAGAGCTTCCCTCAAAGATAAAATATAGAGGTAGGTTGTCTCAAAGAGCATCCCTTGTAAGAAGAATACAATCTACACCACCTGATACTTCAGAGAGGAGACCTTTGTCCTTTCATCTCAAAAGAAGAGGAAGATCTCTAACTAGGGATTTAGAGGAGGATTTAGATCTAGCATCAAATACAACTCACACAATTGCTACTTAGCAAATTACAGCTCCTATAATGGCTAGGTAGTTTGCCTTTGCACCTTTCAACCAAGGTAGTGCATTAAACTTCACTCAACATCATGATGTGCCCCTGGTGGCACTAAAGAGTCTACCTAATTTCACAGGTGAAGGAAAAACAATGGCTTTTGAACACATAAGAGATGTGACTACTATCTGCAATATACATAATATAACTCAAGAAGATGTGGCCACTAAGTTATTAGCAGCCTCCCTCAAAGGAAAAACTCTTTAATGGTTTAGAACTCTAGTTGTTGGTTCTATTAATTCATGGGATGGTTTAGGGGATACATTGAGTAAACACTTTGAAGATAAATCAGACAACCTATCCCTAGTTGAGTAGTTAACAACCATAAAGAGAGATCCTCAAGAGAAAATGACAGACTATAATAACAGATTTCTCAAGACATGGTATAGAATTCCAATCTCAGTGAGGCCATCAGCTGATCATGCTTTCTTATACTTCTTGTAAAGCTTGAATAATCAGATCTCTATCATGATCCAATCTATGGGAGGTACCTCTCTACCCAAGCTTTTGACATAGCCATCAGGGCTGAAATTTTTTTAATCCAGGTAGGCATGATAGCAAGAAGGCCACCCATGCCCATCTTCCCTAACCTTTAGCCCACTACACCTCTACAAGTACCTCCTTTTACCCCTATTCCTACCATATTATCACCTTAGGCTAGTACTAGTGGTGAGGAGTTAAAGGAAAGTTTCTCTCAAGAACTGCAAGAAATAAAAAATAGTCAGCAAGAAATGAAAAATCTGCTATAGACTTTAACTAAGGAGGTAACAAACCCAAAGAAGCAAGGGCAAGGAATTAGACCACCCTTTCAACCACAGGGTCAAGGTCCCAATCAACAATATTAGAATTAGGGATAGTCTTATCAGTAGATTAGGCCACCATACCAAGGAGGTTATCATGGACAAAGGCAAAATTTTAATTAAAGACCATTCCAACCATACAACCCTACACCTCTTAATTCTGCAAATTGAGTCAGAGATATGGTCCCTAGCCAAA
The DNA here is from genome assembly GCA_027943335.1 of Chamaecyparis obtusa. Classification (NCBI taxonomy): domain Eukaryota; kingdom Viridiplantae; phylum Streptophyta; class Pinopsida; order Cupressales; family Cupressaceae; genus Chamaecyparis; species Chamaecyparis obtusa. The sequence continues at coordinate 84,514 of BSBK01003029.1, forward strand.
ACAATATAGCTTTGGATAATGAATGGTGTTTTCCTTATAATCAGCCTCATAATTAGGCTACATGTTCAAATGGATGGATAAACCAAGCTCTAATGGTTCAGAATGCCTCACATGCCCAATCAGAGGCCTCTTCTAGTGGATCAATTCCTCAGCAAGAAGCACATAATAATGAGACTACTCTTTTCAATTGGGAGTAGTAGGACTTCAATAAAGTCAATGATGAATCTCCCATTGCTACTAATACAAGGTCAAAGAGAAGAGCCCAAGACATGGAGGGAGAAAATTCTAGGATTAAAGCTACTACATCTGTAGAATCATTGTAGCCATCTACTCCTGCCATATTAATGAAGGCTCCAATGGAGCCTATCATAGTAAAAGCACAACAAAGAGTACACACTGTGACACCCTTCAACATTCTACATAATATGAAGAAGGTAAACATTACTATGTCTATGTGGGACTCTTTGACTATTCTAGGGAAACTTGAGATTTTGAAGAAGGCCATGGGGGAAATGACAGTTCCTCAGCCTACAAATGATGCAACAAAGCCAGTGTTGGTCAACATTGATCAAGAAAAGGAGGCTCCAAATAGCTGCCCCAAAGAAAATACCATTCAAGGTAGGAACTTAAAACCACCTCCCTTTTATGTATCTTTAATTATTGGAAAATCCTTACTACATAATTGTATGGTAGATAGTGGAGCTACTAATACTGTAATGCCCAAAAAGGTTCCTGACACAAGATATGGTACCAAGGTCACTATTAAATCTTAATCATTAGCAGCACACCATATAGAACCATATATGTCCAATGCGATTAATACAAGTTGCCTTGCACTTGATAGCAATGACTTCCCAATTATCAAAGAAACAAACACTAAGATAGAAAATATCCTTGATATTTTACTAGATGAACTAGAATCAGAAAAGGCTTCAGAGGCCCAAGAAAATGTTATTTGGGATGTTGGTTTGGGAAGCTATTTGATACAAGAAAGTGGATCCATAGAGCCAAACCTTCTCAAAAATGACTCTGATTCAGAGGACCAGAGCAACCAAGTTTGGGAATTTTTTGACGGAGCTAGAAGTAGACATGGCTCTAGTGGTGGTTCTATGCTAGTGTCCCCAAAAGGAGAAAGATATTATACAACTTTCAAATTTAGTTTCTCCTGCACTAGCAACACTGTAGAGTATGAAAGTCTAGTGAATGGACTGGAGTGGGCTAGGAAGAGAGGGATCAAAGCCCTAAAAGTTTATGGTGATAGTGAGTTAATAGTCAACCAAGTGAGAGGGATAAGTGTGAAAAAAATGACACCATGAAAGCATATAAACACAGATTTTGGGATACAATTGAAGACTTTTGTGCTTTCACTATTGTTGCCATCCCTAGGAAGCTAAATCAAAATGCAAATAGATTAGCTGATGTTGGATCTCAGTATGACATTCCTAATAGTGTTTCAAAAGAAAGGGACTAGTAGCACATTAAAGTGATTGTCAGACCCTCTATTCCTGATAACAATGTCAATTGGCAAGTGTTTGACAATGATGAGCAAATTCTATAGTTCTTGTTTGAGGAAGATGTCTTCTAAGAGCATAACCAAGATAGATTATTGCAGAGCTATGGTGATCAAGTGATACAACTCAGATCTGATAAGATGCCTATGGGTCTTGTCACCTTAGAGGCTATCTTCAACAAGGATGATCAAGTTAAGAAGAACAAAGTTGGCCTGGTAGTTCAACAAGAACATTGTGTTGAATTGGAGTTGGAAGCAGGTAAAAGCTTACAATTTGGAAAAGTAAATACTGATTTAGAAAAGAAGGCTTACACCCAATTATTTAAGGAATTCAGTGATGTATTTGCATGGAAATATGAAGACCTTAAAGGTTTTAATCTATCCCTTGCTCAGCACACCATTGAACTAGAGCCTAATGCCAAGCTAGTAAGGCAAAAACAAAGGCCTATTAATCCCAAGCTTGAGCCACTTATGCATAGAGAAGTGCTCAAATTAATAAAAAGTGGTATCATCTACCCCATTAAGCATACTAGTTGGATTTCCAGCCTTGTTCCTGTAAGGAAGAAGAATGGGGAATTGAGGTTATGTGTTGACTTCAGGGATCTCAATAGAGCTTCTCTAAAAGATCACCATCCAATACCCTCTATGGAGTAAATCTTACAATGTGTCTCTAGGTCTGAGAGATTTTCATTATTGGATGGCTATTTAGGATATAATTAGATCCTAGTTAATGAAAAGGACCAATACAAGACTGCATTCACAACCAAGTGGGGAACCATAGCTTATCAAAAGATGCCCTTTAGTTTGTCAAATACAGGTGCTACTTTTTAAAAGGAAATGGATATGGCCTTTAAAAGCATCATGTACAAGTTTTTACTGGTCTACTTAGATGACATAACTGTCTATTCCAAACATGTAGGAAATCATATCAAACATCTGAGGAAAATATTTGAAATGTGTAGAGAGTTTGGGATATCTCTCAACCCCAAGAAATGTGTGTTTGTATTTCATGAGGGGAAATTGTTAGGATATATAGTATCCAAGAAAGGAATCATAGTAGACCCTAAAAGGATTGCAACCATCCTAGAACTACCCTTGCCACATCACAAGAAAAGCCTTCAATCCTTCATAGGAAGGATTAACTTTGTTAGGCATTTCTTTCCTAATATTGCAAAATTACTGAAGCCTTTGACAGCCATGTTAAAGAAGAGTTCAATTTTCAATTGGACTAAACAAGGAAAGGCCAACTTCCAAGCTATCAAAGAGGCCTTGACAGAAGCTCGTACTCTATTAAACCCAAATTTTAGTAAGAATTTTATCCTTTATGCTTATGGGGGTTCAGATTCTATGTCTGCAATGTTGACCCGAGAAAATTCAGAAGGGTTGGAGCATCCTATTGCTTTCTTTAGCAAAGGTTTAGAAGAGTATGAATAGAGATACTCTTTTGTGGAAAAACATGTGCTTGATGTGGTGAAGAGTCTTAAAAATTTTAGATATCTATTGACCCATAAAAAAGTACACATGAAAGTTACTCATCCAAGTGTCAAATAATTTTTGCTATCCAAGGACCTAAATGAAAAAAGGGCTGGTTGGGTTACCAAAGTGATGGAGTATGACATTGATACTCAAACCACTAAACTATTTTGAGGAAGAGGTCTTTGTGAGCAGCTAACAGAGGATGAAGGTTCAAAGAAATCATAGCAAATAGATGCATCTCTAGTTGCACATTCTATAGAAGAACATGCCACAGAAGCTGGTTGGTTTCCTAACATGATTCATTTTTTGAAGACATCACAATGTCCTACAAGCCTAGACTCAGCAAAAAGAAGATATTATAGATTACAATCTATTCCCTTTGTCCTGATAGATGAAGTCCTTTTTAGAAAGGATCACAATGGTGTCCTTTTAAGATGCATTGATTCAAAAAAGGTAGTGGATGTCCTATTTGAATTTCATGATGGACCTTCTGGAGGTCACTTTTCTCCTAGGACTACTACTTTTAAAATCATGAGGGCCGAATACTATTGGCCATCTATCTTTAAGGATAGTCATGATTATGTGAGAAAATGCATCAAATGTGCCATGTTTGTAGGCAAAGAAAGGCTTGCAGCTCTACCCCTTTAACCAATTAGAATAGAACAACCTTTCATGAGATGGGCCATATACTTCATTGGCATGATTAATCCTCCATCTAGTGCAAGCCACAAGTGGATAATCACCGCAACAAATTATTTCACTAGATGGATAGAGGTAGTTGCATTAAAGGAAGTAAATGAGAGTGTTGTCTTAGGTTTTTATGATGATATAGTTCATAGATTTGGCACTCCAGACTCCATAATATCAGATAATGCATTAGCATTCACAAGCCTTAAAGTCTCAAAATGGGCAATCAGAAATGGCATTTATCTAAATACAAGTTCAAATTACTACCCTTAGGGAAATGGTTTGGTAGAATCAACTAATAAGAACTTGGTTAGGATAATCAAGAAGATTGCAAGACAACCAAAGGGATTGGCATACTAAATTGAAATCTTCCTTATGGTTGGACAGGATTACCCCAAAAAAGATCATCAAGAATTCTCCTTACATGTTAGTGTATGGCAGAGAGGCTAAGTTCTCCATTTCAATTGAATTTCCAGCTTTGGACTTGGTCACTCAATATGTCTTATTCGAAGAAGGGGATCCCTTACTAATCATGAATACTCACCTCATAGAGTTAGAAGAACTCAAAGATAAATCCATGAAGGATATGGAGTTCCATCAGATACAAAAAAAGAAAAGTTTTGATAAAAGAGCCAGAGCTAGAAACTTCAAAGTTGGAGATGTAGTTCTCAAATGGGATGAGTTCAAATCAAAACCTGGTAGACATACAAAGTTTGATTCCTTTTGGGGAGGTCCATTCATCATCACTGAGTGTAAGGAGCATAATGCTTTTTGGCTATCAACTCTTGGAGGAGATGCCTTGCCTATATCAATTAATGGATTCCACTTGAAGCCTTGTTTTGAGGTTAATCCTTCCTTGTAAATCTCTGTAAACATGTTTCCCTATTTTTTTGTCCCTACTTTCTAGGCTATTTTTTCCTTTTTCCAAGAAGTGCTCGAGCACATTTTTGTTCCTCCTAGTTTCAAGTCTATCTCTCTATCAAGAAGGTCCTTATGTTCTTGAGATGACTCCTATGCCCAATGAATTTTTCTAAGGCCACTGATCTAATGTCTAGCGAGCTGACATTAAGCATAAATCACCAAAATCTTACCCAAATTTCCTGTTCCATACAATTTTGGCCAACAGGCTGGGCTCTATCCAAAAATCTTCATTTTTTAAGCCCTGTTGAGAACCTTGAGAATTTTCATGGTTTTGTGCCTCTTCCCCTGGTCTCTGCAAATTGTTATATCTCTAGTTTGATAGCCACTAAATTTGAAAAATATAACCGTTAGAGGTTAAAAACCCTAAAAACCCTACGACCGGTTCTATTTCACCATTACCTTTTTTGGTCACTTAAGTCGCTATATTCTCATGTGCCCTTTTTCATCATTGGCTGGTCATGACATCTCTAAAGCTCAACCGAATATTCTTTTCTATTTCCTGATCCCGCGACTCCCTTTATTTCTTTATCTCCTAATCGGATAGAATATTCCCTTTTCATTAAGGGACCCAACATTTTTGTTCGTCACGTGTTCACACAACCCTAAAGGTTCATGCCTTAGCCTTCATTGATCTAGCAAGCGGTTATGTTTCTTATGGTAGTTAGGTCACTTGAGAGGTTAAATTTTGGTTGAGATCTATGATTGTTGTGATATCGCAATGAAAAGGGGCTCGAGAGATAGTCTTCACGGCTATGCGACAACCGTTTGATGAAAAGTTAAGTATAGCCGTGGGTCTGAGGTGCTTGTCAGTCAAAGGCCAATGGTATGATGACAAGTGGTAGGATGCTCCTAGGTTTGTAAGCTTAGTCAGGTTATCGCTCAATAGAAAAAAGAGAACCTGAGGTTAAATGCAGAGTTAGGGTTAAAGTCCAAGACGGTGCCCGGGTAAATTAAAATATCTATAGCCACATTTTAAAATTGGATCAGATTTGATTCTTAGCCATAGATACAGATGTCATGCCTTCACTGACCATTATCTTTTAAAGATTTTAAAATTCAAATATCAGATTTGAATAGTTATGGGGAACCCGACTTGCAAAGAAGTAGATGGATCGACTGACCTTCTAGAGGTAGTTATGGTGATGGAATTATGTGCAAGGATAGATATCTGATTGATCAAGATATTTCAATGATGCATTTATGATCAGAAATGATATAATTAGGGTTTTTCTATTATTCTATGAAAAATCTATGTAACCCTAATTAAATTTTTGCTCCTGCCTGTGTGCAATAGAGGAGGTGTATATATTAGTTTTAGAGCTCTTATAGCTTAGAGTTTTACGGTTGTAAAAAAGAGAGTTCTTCTTTCTTAGGAGCTATCTGTGGCATTTGTTCTACCCTCTAGCTTTTAAAGTCTATAATCTTTGATTGATTTATCAAATTCAATAGAGGCTTTCCAAGGCATCTTCTCTGCCCTCAAGTCTTTCCCTTATTTTTATTTCTCTCAATGAGTATAATATATTGGCTTTGTTAGAGAAATCTTGGAGTTCTAGGGCCCTTCTTTCTTTCATCTTATTTGTGTGCTATTGTGTATGATTTTATTTGAATGATCTTGTGGGTATACCTCAACCCCCTATCACTCTATCTCATTCTTGTGCCCCCTTTTTGTTGAAAATAACATTTGCTTGCAGGTCATAGTCTGAGTCTTTTGTTTAGACCCCTCTGTGAAACACTTATGCAAGCCTGTTTAAGAAGATTGTGTCCTATTAGATCTAAGAGCCTTCATGGTAATTTGGTCAATATATTATGTTCATGTCTTTTCAACATATCACCTAGTAGGTAGTTTGCTTTTAGTTATTTCCCTTCAGCATTCTTTCTATCCCTTTGCCCTCAAGATTTTACTTTCCTATCAAAAATAAAATTAAGGTGATTATCTAAGAGGAACTAGCCTAGAACCTGGAGGTTTCATCTTAGTTAGCAAAGGTCCCACAACTTGGAGATGATCCAAAAGTTATACTAGGTTATCAAGACCAAGAGAGCTTGAACCAAGGGTGCAAACTTTGTGTATAACATGTACAAATCATTAAATAATCCCACTTCATCAAGAAAGTTTGTTGTAGTAACAACATGAGTGTTGATAAGAAATGATTCAGAATTAATGGCTTCTAGAAAATAACTTTTTTTATTCAACACGAATCTTGCCATTCTTTATGTGGCATCATGAACTTATGTTCTCCATTTTTAGAATGGGACTCCCTTTAAATTATGATTTTTGGAAAGAATATCCTCAACCAATCTTGAAATCTAACTTGACCTAAGAATAAATTGAACAATTCAACATCATTTCAATCCTTCTCATAGATGCACGAGATCTTAAGATAGTATATTCTAGCTACAAGAGTGATATTCATCATTCAGAAGAGGAATGCGACCAAGAAGAGTTACACAATGTATTTTTGGAACTTCAAATAAAAGAAGACAAAGTATTACTTGAAGAAAATCTTGTCGAAATGAAAGACTTGATGAGTATGATTCGAGTTGATGGAGCTCTAGTGTTTTGATTTTCAATTATGCAATATATTTTCTTTTTGATAAAGTTATAGTAATGATAATAGGTTATGAAGAAATGCATTTTGATCACTTTCTCTAATAGTTTCTATATAGAAACCATTGATTTCCAACAATAAAGACTTTCTTCTGGGGATATATATATATATTATTCTTTATAGTAGAAAAAAGGTCAGGGGGAGGGGGATTTTTCTGATGTTATCATTGTAAAGGGGAGGACACACTATTAGTTTTTTTTATCTAACTATTGTATGGGGTAATAATGGTTTGTGCATTATTTCATTTACATTAAAGATAAAGAGGGAATACATTTTAGAACTATGTGTTTATAAATGTGTCTCTTGGTTGCAGGTTTGTCTTTGAATTGATGTAGTTATTCTTTAATATTTTTGCCTATTACCTTTGATTATGCATATAATTATTACAAAAAAATTGAACTATAATTTGTTTGGATTTTTAAATCTTCTCCTTAAACCATTCATTGGAAGTATTTAGGGAATGAACTTTGTATCATTTTATATTGTCCTTTTTTTAATAAATATGTTGTTCATATCTGTGTCATGACTATGAGTAGATGTTAGAGAACCTTTTCTTCTTTTGGGTTCAAACTACACCCACTTTTTCTTTAATTATTTTCATTATAAGAAGGTAGCCACATCTTCCAAAATAAGAAGAGAGATAGTATGGAAACTCACCACAGTTGACTCAACTATAATATGTTGTTTGCCTTTCATTTTGGGCATAATACGCTAGTTTCAAGGATTATTTTAAGAGGGGAAATCTATTAACTAAAACATTTTTGGTGAGTCCACTAGGGAGACAAAGAGACCAATGCTTCCTTGTTCTATATATTTAATGGTTTCTTCCCAAATTAAAGGTTGAAAACTCTCCTTCAATCAAAGATCTTAGAAGGATGATTCAAGGCCAGACCCATCCCAGAAGTTGATTTAGAAAAGGCCAACACCAATGATTGAAGAAATAAATGTCAAAGATGATCAAATATTTCACTGTCTTTGGAATTATTTTAAATAAATCAATTGTGGGGCTGAAAAGAATAAGTTGAAATTATCTTAAGATTGTCAATCTTCTATTTTTTTAAGGAGTGTGCATCAGAGGTATTATCAACTCAAGAATTATAAATAATAGGTTTATCAACTATAGAGTGCAAAAAAGAGATAAAGACTATTGAAATAATATAAAGATTCAGTATCCTGCAAAAAAAAATGTAGTAAGCAAGGTGTTGTGCAAACATCAACTGACTTAAAAAATTTTCTTGTATCATGGGGTAATCATAATCACCAAAAAGAAAGAACTTTACACCAAGCCAAAATTAAAGAGCATGAATATTTTTAATAAGCATGGAGGCAGAGCTAAGGGAGAAACCATTTAGTTCCCCTAAAGAAGAAACACCACTAGGTGAATGCGAGAAACTCTTCTTCCCAAGTTGGTTCTTAAAGGGAAATAATGATGAATTTTGGTGTGGCATTGTAGATGATAATGGTCATGTTATAGAAGTTGGTATAAAGGAATTTACTAATGACTCTAGAAATATAAAAAATGTTATGAATGCATCACCACCTGAGTCTTTGCATAAAAATATTGAGGAGGGAATATTCAAAAAAAAGATGCATGCATGTGAAAGTAGTGTCAATAATTTATACTCTCCATCGATTTTTTTTCTCAATGAATATTTTGTTTATGTAAAGGAAGAAAATATGGTTCCCATTAAGTTTGATCCCACTTTCATAGCAAGTGATGTTTTGAGGCATGGTCATTTATTATGTACCCAAAGACTGGTTTGTCTTGTTGTTTACAAAAGGAGTTTCTAATTTTTAATGGTCCTCTAGCATGTTCAAGGGAAGAGGTGATTGTTGTTGCATCTAAAAAGAATGGTACAAAAAAAACTAAAATGGAGGGACAATTGAAAGAGATTGAGAGTGACAAAGCATAGTGGAAATCCAGAATAAATGATAGAGGATAATAGAATAGTGAAATTTTCTATTTCAAAATGGATACCTTGATTAAAATCTCATTGGTCTTTTAAAGCCTTATGAATCTCCCATAAATAACCAAAAAGTTGTAACTAACTCGTATGGGAAACCAACTACCACTATTCTATTTTATCACTACCCATAATAAGTAACCTATATTAATGTAATACACAAAAATTCCCCTCTTATTACATTAATCCAAATAAGAGTAGAAGTTGTGAGGTTTTCAAACCCAACCCTCTAGAGAATTTGATGAAGATCCTTTGAAAATCCTCCTTTCTCACTCAAGAAACACCAAACTAACCACAACAGTGGATCTCTCAACTTCCTCAGTTATCCAAGAGACACTTAACTACCCACATCAATGGATATCTTGACTGTAGAACCTAAAACCACTTGTACAACATGAGTGGTTCCACTTCCCATGCACAATGAGGCATATTTCCTTAGAAATTCCACATCTCCTTTGAGTGTGTCTAATACCTCCTCTAGTGTTGTATATGAGATGCCTTTCCTCTGAAAGTTCACATCTCCTCTGAGTGTGTCTAATGTCTCCTCAAGTATTGTAGTCCAAATACCTCTCCTCTATTGTATAAATAATCACTAACATGCCTCCACTTGAGACACATTTCATCTGAAAGTTCACATCTCCTCCAAGTGTGTCTAACACCTCCTCAAGTTCTTGACATATCACCAACAAAATAGTGTCACCCCCCACTTTCTCCTTGAAGTTAAAATCATGATGACAAGCACCCTATTCTCTTTAGGGACACAAAATTATCAAGTCCGCTCTTTTCTTTAGGGACTAATCTTCCAAGCCCCAACTTTTCAAGGACACAAATAGGTTACTTCTCATGAAATAGATCAATCTTGAGTGAGAAGAAAGCTTTGGATAATAGGTTACCTCCTACCTATTTTGCCTCAAAAATCCTATAAATGAACCTCTTACTATATATCTATATGATAAATCATTTGAGCCTTGAAGGGCCATTCTATGTATAACAAAGATGGACCTAAAAAGAAAAGTAATATTTGATACAGGAATAGCCATTTTTAGAATATGAAAACTTTAACTTCAATTGATTATAGAGACATATAATAATTAATATTATACCTCAAAAACATGCCTTTCTTATTTATCTAATAAAATATATAGAAAAATAAGTCCAAAATACCAAATCCCACTAGAATGAACACTTCAAACTATCTCAAAAATATGCCAATGTTCTTACTAATAAATATTGAGGCTCTTACCATTAATTTCCTTCAATAGAAATTAAGATAAAACAAAATGACAAAAATGATTAGTGCCCACACTCAACTCATATCCTTTCTTCTTTTATTTCCCCTGTATTCTTCACATGCCACTTCTCCCCTTCAAGTCTTGATGGCAAAGTATAGAACCCGTTTGAACCCTACATTAGGGACGTGATGCTTGAAATTATAAAAATTATTGTGCATCCACTAGAAAACTTCAAATGAGCCTATATTATGAAAATGAGAATCTAAAAAATATTGACTTGCATGCTCAACAAAAAAAAAAGTATCATTCTTCTTCTATTTGTATTTCACCTTAATCTTTATCAATTGTGCACTCCACACTTTTGGTAGAATGGATGAATCTTTCAAGCATAGTGATGCAGAGGGTAAGGCTCTTTAAGTCTCTAAGGCCAATTATAAATAAAGACTAAATGTGATCAAGTTTCCTTGTTTCTATGGAACCTTAAGGCTATAAGAGGGAACACTTAAATCTATCACTTGTCTATGACTCCCAATGATTCCAAGCACCTATTCCAACCTAATATGGTGTGATTAATTTTTTTTCAAGGTTCTATCCTTCTATCTTTCATACAAACCCCAAATTCCTCCTTCCAGGCCTAGTAGTCGAATTAGGCCTACATTTGATGTTTTTGGTCATTTTCTCCAAAACCTTCCAAAACACTTGGAAAAAAAATAAAAATTTTAGATACCCTTTTCAAATGATTACAAAATATCCAAAATTTATATCTTATTCTTTTTACGATACCCTATTATCTATACACCTAACACTAATTTAGGGGTAAAATGAACCACTTTTACGAAGGAAGTATCCTTAAAACTTATTCCCAAACCTTTTAGATTTATAAATAGTGATAATATGTTCCTAATTAGAGATTTATCAAGTAAATTTGATTCTATGGAGTCATTTGATATAAAAGCCCCAAAACCCTCACTAAGATGCTCCAAAAATGAGGGTTTTCTAATTGGATGATGCCCTACAAACACTTATGTGATCAAATTAATGATCATAAACCTTCTCCTTGGTCCTATAATACTATTCAGATCATCAAAATACTACCTAGTTAAGGAATATCATCTACTGCAATAAGGTAGCCATCAATTCTATACTTTTTCCTTCACCAAATCCATAGGATATCCCTACAACAGTCAAATATATTGCATATGTTGTGTTAGTAACATATAATACATGTTAGGAATAGTCCATCCTATGAGTTTCAGACCTTCATTCATAGAAAGGATTAAGTTCTCATAGTTTTATCAAAACTATTATATGAAAAACCTCTATTCCCCTAAGGCTCAAACAACACAAAATAAAACTATCAAATAGACTAAAAAATGATCAAATAACCATACAAATATTTAAGACATATCAAAAATGACGTGTTCATATCATTTTCACAGTTGGATCGGTCACCAAATTTAAATGATCATAAAAATTGAAAGGAATAAGTCTTTCTTTATTGCCAAGTATTGATCAGTCTGTAAATTCACATGTTGCAATGCCTCTCTATCCTTCCAACACCTTAATCAGGATTAAATAGGCTTAATGAAACTTCCACAACTGACTCTAATTTTTTGGGATTCATTAAACATCAAAACAAGCCTAAACTATAGTTTCCCTCCTAAATGTAACTAACTTTTACAATGAAGATATTTGAATTTGTAACTTTATTTAAATGACTTCTACTACTTTAAACATATAAAACTTTAACAATAAGTCCCTCCATAATACATTTACATTATTCATGACCTATTGACTTTACTTTAATCCCTTTGGATCACTATTGACTCTAATTACATTGAATTTGATCCTAGGGTCCTTATCAGGACCCTGAGGACATTGAATTTTTCCATTACATATTTCATTTCCAAATGCCATGACTAGCTTCAGAAGGTCCCAATTGACCCTCATGCCTTAAATATCTCCTCCATGGTCTTCAAAGGTCTTCTTTCTCCATGTTTGTGACTTTGGTTCTCCTACTCCACATAGCTTAGGAAGATGTTATACCCTTTACTCTTCTAAGTATGCCATCTCTAATCTCAATCTGCTTGGATTAAAAACAAATCGTTGTGCTATGAATCCTAGAGCCCAAAATCCATGTAGATTCACCACAGGAGGAATAGATTACTCTTCACATGCAAAATATGGATGGATCCATATAAGGATAGACTATGAGAATAATTGGTAGGTGTAACTAGAAATTAATTGTACAATTCACCAGGCTATATATAACTGCTCATATTTTTGGCTCATCATAATCTTAGCCTTACTAGAATCACAAAGATAATCTCCTCGGTAGCTAAAAATACACATCATAGGCACAAAGACTATAGAAGATCTGATACCAAATGATAGATTATAATAGAAAACTAGATTAAATGAAAGATAAGAATAGAATAGTGAAATGTTCTATTTCAAAATTGATACCTTGATTACAATTTCATTGTCTTTTTAAATCCTTATGAATCTCATGTAAATAACCAAAAATTTGTAACTAACTTGTATGGGAATGCAACTACCATTATTTTATTTTATTAATAACTATACTAAGTAGCTTATATTAATGTAATATGGGCAATAAAGAGTGAGATTACCTGGAGAAAAAATAGTGCACTATACTTGCCAAAAAAATTCTATGAAGAATCAATGGTTAGAAAATTATTGTTTTTCAATTATATGATTTTCAATCAGTATATAAAATTTTTATTTATTCCCTTAGCAAAGATGAGCTGGGAAAAGGTATTTCTGAAAATAGTTATGATTTTAAAATTGTATTACAATGAGAAGAAGATCATATATAAACTGATTTTGGTCATTTAGAATGGTGTAGACAAATTGAAATAGGTCATGTTCATGAGGTTGGCATTTCATATCAATGCTCAAAGACTTCTTTTCAAGATTGTTTGTTTATGAATGAAATTGTTTAGAATTTTTTAGCTCATAAAGATAAAGGTATTGAATTTGTGCTCAAAGGAGATTGGTTGACTGGATTTATTATTGAAGAAAAAGAAATTTTTTTTATTGGTTGATGATTTTGGGATTGGCAAAGCTATTGGCAATAATGATTTTTGTCCAAAATATACTAATTTAAACCACATAACACAATATGATTGGTCCCCTTTATCTGAAATAGATTATGAAGGTATGGCTAATTGTTTTCAAAAGCCATTAGAGACGTATGATGAAAATTAGCTTTTTTTACATTACCTTATATACAAAGAATTCATGTATATGGTAAGTCTCCATTCGAACCACATGTTTTCTCTGAGTTTTTGGGAAATGTATGAGCATACATCTCTTTTCCATAGTGGGTCCTAGTTCTCCCAACCAGTCAATGGCATCGCATGATCAATTTTGGGAATAATTTTAGGTAGGGTATTATGAACATGTATATATTTTGGAAAATTTTGGATGTGGTTACATTCTATTTCCTCTTTTTTCATTTTTGGCTTATTAGTATTTAGTTTTGACCCTGTTCCCCTCCAACCTTATGCAAAGTAGCTCTTTGTCCTCTGTCTCAGTTGGTGCTAATGATGACTTTGAAACCCAGTGGACTAGGAAATCATCTTGGTTTTAGAGTTTTGGATTCTCTTCATCCTTTTAAGTTCTCATCCCCCTAATAGATACTATTGTTACCCACTTTACTTACACACCCAAAATTGAAACTTTCAGTATATTTGCATGCCTAATAGAATCACTATTCGATTGAATAAGGTGATTTTATGAAATATGTGCAATCCTATTTTTTGAAAAGGCTTAGAGTTCTGAAACAAACACAATCCATCAATACAAAGTGGTTTCAAAGTCAGAATAATTAATAATATCCCTCGATCTTGGGTGAGAAGTTTAATGTTGTAATGGAGGTGATGGATTAATATAATGCCAGACAATAGAGAGCTTGAAAATATATTCTTTAGTCTATGTTGTGTCTTGTCTTCTCATGTTAAGTATAATAAAGGTGGGACCCAAATTCCAAGTCAGGAAGTCAGCACTTCCCCAATTCACAAACCGCCTCCAAAGTCATGATTTCACCTAACTTGCTGACATCAAGAAGTTCAAGAAAGTTTTAACTGCATGGATGTCTTGATAGTCAAATTACCATTGGACCAACTAAAGAAGAGGTCAATCCCTCCTTTTCACCTCATCACTAATTTTCTAAATTTTACAACTGTTGACCCACATGGTTTTGAAGTTATGAAAAATAGCAACATCACAACAGTCTGTTTAGTTTAGAAATTATGGAAAATGTTGACACTATGACTTAATTGTATTTTTTACCCAATCACTCATGAAGGAAAAACTACAAAACTAGTTCAGCAGTGATGAAAGATGGTGCATTTCTCAAGAATGTAATCTATTTCAAATCTAAAGGTTTCTAAAAATAATTAAATAAGCCCACTTCATGAAGTAAGTTTGCAGTAGTAACAACACAAGTATTGATAAGAAATTAGTCATAAATAATGGCTGCCAAAATTAAATAAGTTTTTTTATTTAGTGAATGTGGTCATTCTTTACATGCCATCACCAACTTCCATTCTTTATTTTCAGAATGGAACTCCCTATAGTTAGTGATTTTTGGAGTGAATATTATCTTCAACCAATCTTGCAAACTGAGTTTATAGAAGAATAAATAGAGAAATTCGACATCATTTCAAGCCTTCTCATAGTTGCATGCGATCTTAAGATGAGCTATATTGACTATAAGAGTGATGTTCATGAACTGGAAGAGGAATAAGACTGAGTAGAGTTGCACAATGTATATTTGGAACTTCAGATAGAAGAAGACAAAGCAGTGCTAGAAGAATATCTTGTCAAAATGCAAGACTTGTTGAGTATGATTCTAGTTGATGGAGCTTTAGTGTTTTGATTTTCAATTATGTAATATATTTTATTTTTGATAAAGTTTTAGTAATGATAAGGGTTATAAAGAAAGGCATTTTAATCACTTTCTTGTAACAGTTTCTATAGAAAGTGTTAATCATCATCAACAAACACTTTCTTTTGGGGATATATATGTGCTTCATTCTAATAGAAAAATATGGAGGAGGGGGAGGGGGCGGATGAGGGGCTTTTCCTAATGTTATCGTTATAAAGCAGAAGGACACACTTTTGGTTTTTCAAATATAATTATGGCATAGCGTAATAATTTTTTGTTCATCATTTCTTTTACATTAGAGATAACACTAGTAAATTTCAGCCTAATTTTCGATGCGAATTAGTCAATTTTTTGATGTATATTGGTCGACTAAATGACCAATATGGGCATCAAACTTTCTACATTGATTATTCAACCCATTAAATTACCATCGGTTATTCAACTCCCCTACTGGTCAATATATCAACTAATCAAACTTTGAAATAACCAAAGGGATGGTGAAGAAACGATGACATATATTTCATCATTTTTTATGAATATATGTCAAACATTCGACAGTTGGTTGGTGTAAATAACTAACATATCTTTGATCATTTTCAACAATAGTTGGTCAAATTCTCAACTACTGGATAGGTCAAGAATTTAGCATTGACATCGAACTATACAATCATTTGGGTCAAACTATCGACAAATAAATACATTGAGAGTATATCATGGACATTGAACTATACAGTTTTGTTATTTGGAAAATGGACAGCATATTCAATTTTTAAAAAAATACATACATACATACATACATACATACATACATACGTAGGTATGTACGTAGTATGTATGTATGTATGTATGTATGTATGTATGTACGTATATATATATATATATATATATATATATATATATATATATATATATATATATATATATATATATATATATATATATATATATATATATATATATATATATATATATATATATATATATATATATATATATGTATATATGTATGTATGTATATGTATGTATATGTATGTATATGTATATATACATACATACATATATATAAACATACATACATATATATACATATCCATATATGCATATATACATACATACATATATATAAACATATATACATATACATATATATACATACATATACATACATTCATATACATACATACATATATATATATATATATATATATATATATATATATATATATATATATATATATATATATATACATACATATACATACATACACATACATATACATATACATATACATATACATATACATATATATATATATATATATATATATATATATATATATATATATATATATATATATATATATATATATATACACACACACACATATATATATATATATACATACACACACACACACACACACACACACACACACACACACACACACACACATATATATATATATATATATATATATATATATATATATATATATATATATATATATATATATATATACATATACATATATATATGTGTGTGTGTGTGTGTGTGTGTGTGTGTGTGTGTGTGTAGGGTATGTGCAAGATCATGGTATGTCAAAAGGTGGTGATGTGAAAAAGAAGTCTTGATTGATAGACTCTTTGAAAAACAACTATAGCTTTTAAACAATATAACATTTTTAAAATCTGAAATATACATCATATTCTATACTTCACCTAATACAATAATAATAAACAATTCTTTCAATTTGATGAAGTTTAGACTAAGTTAAGGTGGTCAAACAAGAGATTTTTTATATTTAGGAAAATTTGTAGCAGAAAAGTTATAATTAATTATTTACTTGGAAAAAGAATACAAAAAAATACACATCACATTTGGACATGATTCTACTACTTTTATCTAGAATCTTATAAAAAAATATTAGCATTTGATTTTGTTTAATGTGGTCAGACATACACCTACTTATTATCTCTCTAGTCCTTATTGATAGACTTATTGAAAAATAGCTATAACTTTCAAAGTGCATAACATTTTTGAAATCCAAAACATGTGTCACATTCTTTTATTTTCCTACTACAATAAAAATAAAAAAACTTCAATTTGATAAAGTTTAGAGTTAGTTAACATGGCTAGACACGAGATTTTTTGTATTGTAGAAAAGTTGTAGAAGAAAAATCATAATTAATTATTTACTTGGAAAAAAATTACAAAAAAATAGTTGTCACATCTAGACATGAGTCTACTACTTATATCTAGAATATTTTAAAAAAATATTATCATTTGATTGTGTTTAAGGCGGTCAGACATACACCTATTTCTTATTTTTTCTGAAATTTTTGTACTACTACATTGAAATTTAAAATTTTCAACATATAGAATAATTATTTTTAAAAAAAGGTCTATTATCTTATAAAATAAACTCAATTTTCTATAGATTCTCTTCTTACATATTTTTGATATAATATTTATAACTTGTTCAAATTTTTATGTCAACTTGCCTAAACCTGATTTTCTGAATTTTCATTGTCACTTAATGGCCTAGTTTGGCATACCATGATTGTGCACTCTCTCTCTCTCTCTCTCTACATTCATACATACATATATATCTATGTATGTATGTATGTATGTATGTATGTATATGTATATATGTATATATGTATATATATATGTGTATAGATATATGTATATATATATACAAACATATATACACATACATATACATAGATATACATATATATACACATATATACACATATACATATACATATACATATACATATACATATACATATACATATACATATACATATACATATACATATACATATACATATACATATACATATACATATACATATACATATACATATACATATACATATATATATATATATATATATATATATATATATATATATATATATATATATATATATATATATATATATATATCTGTGTGTGTGTGTGTGATATGATAGTGATATTATTACCAATATGAATCAATAGGATGACATGAAAGGGGTCACCTGGATGGCCTATGAAGGATGAATGATTTATAAGGTCAATCTGTTAATGTATAACATGGCTTGAAGCCAATTTGGTGTAATAAGTCTGAATATATATATATAAGGCATGACAATGATTTAATAAGCATGATTATATATAAGGCATGACAATGATGTAATAAGCATGATTATATATAAGGCATGACAGTGATATAATAGGAAGTAAATGCCTAGATTGGCATAGTAGGCAATAAGGGCTAAGAATGGTTCTTAGAATCAACTTAGTGGACTTAATATTGTATTAAGGTCCTAAAAGGAGAAATTTCAAAGTCCTAAAGAATGGGGAGTTTAATTAAATAGGTATGGGGAGTACTTGGAGGGAAATTATAGAAATAAGGATTAGTTACATAGTTAGAGGATCCAACCACTTTGAATTAGTTAGGGGAGTTAGTTTGAGTCTATGTAAGCCTTGAGAGGCATTGTGTAATCTACATACCATGTGCTTTTGATTTGGATCACCAAAACCTTCAGGTTGTTCTATGTAAACCTCTTCCTCAAGAATTTCATTCATAAATATTGAATTCATAACCATTCAATATACTTTAAATCCTTTGTGTGCAACATATGCAAGCAATATTCTAACTCTCAAGTCTTGGTAATGGTGCAAAAGTCTCACCATAGTCAATTCCTTCTTCTTGTGTATATCTCTTAAATACAAGTCTTGTTTTTTTCCTAGTTACTTCACCATTCTCATTCAAATTGTTTCTAAAAATCCACTTAGTACCAATTACATTTTTTTCATTTGGTATCGGTACCAATGTACATGTGTTTCTTTTCTCTATCTGTTCAATTTCTTTATTCATGACCTTAATCCATTCCTCATTCTCAAGTGCATCTCTAACATTCTTAGGCTCAAATTCACAAACTAAACATGTGTTACATCTTAACTTACTTCGTATCATCATGCTAGCTTATTTTTCTCCAATGATCTAGTTTTTTGGATGGTGTCTTCTCAAAAATCTTGGCAGTACTTGTTCTCTTCTTTGGTCAGCATTTGGTTCAGGTTCAATTTCTTCCTCGGTAGTATTTTCTTGGTTCTCAATTTGCATTTGTTGATTCTCGGTAGCATTTTCCTGTCACTCAGTAGACTCATCATGTGGCTTGGGTAGATAGTTTGGATGCTTAATATATGTAAATCTACCATGGTCTTATGGTTCCTTCCTACTTTCCTCATCATTTTTCTTATCAAACTCATCAACTTTCACATTAGCACTTTCAATCATTTTGTTAGTAGTCTTGTTCAAACATTTGTATGCTTTGCTCTTAGTAGAATATCATAGATATATTCCTTCATCACCTTTAGAATCAAATTTACCATTTCTATCATCTTTTAGAATGTAACATCTACTTCCAAAAATTATGAAATAACTTACATTCGGTGTGTAGATAAACCATAGCTCATAAGGTGTCTTATTTGTATCTTTCTCCAATTGAACTCGGTTCAAGTTATCTACAAAAATGCTAATATCTTCTCTCTAGTACATTTTTGAAACATCCTTTCCATTCATTAGTGTTTTGGCATATTCAAATATAGATCTATTCCTTCTTTCTGCAATACCATCTTCTCTGGTGTCCTCAGTGCAAAAACTTGTCTTTTAATCCCATGCTCATTAAAAAAGTTAGTGAATTCCTCAGAAATAAACTCACCTCCTCTATCAGATCTTAAGAATTTAAAATCTTTCCTGGTTTCCTTTTCAACTTTAGCTTTATAAAATAATTTACGCAAATGGCTCCCGCCCATGAAGTGTCTAGGGTTTTCACAACCTCTGTTGCAGATGTTGCTTTCTCCTATGGTACTACTACTCTGGTGTTTGAAAAGTGTGTTTTTTCCTTACATCCCATAAAGGCTCCTAACCTTGATGCATAAAGGGCTTTAGCAGCCTCTGATGCTACCACTTTGGCTATGGATGCTGCTATCTCCAGTGATCTTGTAGCTCTGGGTCCTGCCGGGTGTGCTGATGCTTCCTC
This sequence comes from Chamaecyparis obtusa, assembly GCA_027943335.1. Classification (NCBI taxonomy): domain Eukaryota; kingdom Viridiplantae; phylum Streptophyta; class Pinopsida; order Cupressales; family Cupressaceae; genus Chamaecyparis; species Chamaecyparis obtusa. The sequence goes on from BSBK01003029.1 coordinate 104,862, forward strand.
TGGTAGGGTTCATTTTTCTAAGGTGGTTGGGGATGTATCCCCTAGTGTATCTCACCTTGTTGCATCTACTACAACCACTCCCAGGTGCTCTTCTCATTCCAAGCTAGTAGCCTCTTGAAAGCTTTCTTTTGGTCTCAGAGGTGCTGCCCTCTCCGAGTTTCTAACCCTCTTATCATACCTCTGGATGATGAGGTTGTGAAAGATATTGATTTTGTAGCTATTTATTTTTGGATCATGGTCTCATCTGTAGGTTCAAGGGATTTTAGCCAACTCTCCTAGATTTGCATGCTTGGATAACCCACTAGTGGGAACCCATTATATTAGAAAAAGTTCACATATTTCCTCTAGCGGGGGGATTTTTCATAGCTAAGTTTGAGAACCCATCTGACAGGAAATTAATTCTTTGTGATCACTTTTTTAGCTGGGATGATAGGTTCATGCTCATGGTTAAGCCTTGGCACCCTGACTTTGATGCCTCTATAGAGACTTTCTCAAAGGTTCCCACTTGGGTGAGGTTTCCCAACCTCCCTCTTCACTTTTGGGTTGATTCTTTGTTTGAGGCTATGGGGGAGTCTCTTGGAGACTTTATGATGATTGATGAGGAATTAGATGATACTTTTCATTCCACATATGCAAGGATACTTGTTGATTTAGATTATTCCAAGGGTCTTCTAGAAAAGATAAAGCTACAACATCCTAAAGGATCCTAGATTCAATACTTGGATTATGAAGGTCTCCGCTTCAGATGCAAGAGATGTTTTAAAACTAGTCACTTAGTGAATCAATGTGGATTGGAAAAGGTTTAAAAACCCCCTTCTTGGTAGAAGGGAGTTTCCTCCCATCACTACTCTATTGTAAACACCTCGACTTCTTGAAGCTTTTCTCAATTTTTTTCTTCTTGCCAGGAGACTTCTGAGGCCCCAGCACCTCTTGGTACCACCTCTAGCTCTCCCCAAAGAGATGCTTCCTTCCCTGGTTCTTCGATCAATTCTAATTCCATACCTTAGGTCTCTATCAATTGTGGGGCATCTATTACTCCTACCAATAAAGCTTCAATGGCTATAGACTCATCCCTCATCGTAGCTTCTCTAGATACTGGTGGTCCTATCCTAGGACAATCTCATTTTTCCCCATTTTTGGGTGTCATGAATCTTGATTTGATATCTTGGCAGGATTTGGCTAAGAATGCAAAATATGGGTGGACTTCTGTTAAAGGAAAAAAAGATCTAAACATCTGTCCTCTTTTAATATGTCCCTCCATTCCCAAAAGGGGAAGAAATGATCTATATCTATGGTTGGCAGGCTCTTTGTTGACCACTGGTAGTCTTAGGGCTATTGTTAAAAATTGAAATATCTTTCTTGTAGCGGTTTCTTTAGTTAGGGTCCTAGTCTCCTTTTACTGGTACCATTCTTTATCCAAGTTGTGGGAGCCTGTACCAAAACCCTCATTGTAGTCTTGATCTAATTCTTTTTAGAGTGTTGTTTTGAAAATCTTATTTGACCAAAATGTACAGGGTTTCAGGGCTCCTTCAAAATCTATTTTCCTCTAATCAAAAACTTTAGCTTTATAAAACTTAAAAATTTGAAAGCTTCAAATTTTTCTTTTAGAAACATAACTGCCATCATTCTAGACTAGTCATCAAAAAATAAAATGAAATATTTGTCACCATAATAACTCTGAGCTCTCATAGGACCACATCAGTCAGTATGTGCCAACTCCAAAATACCTTTAGATGAATAGTCTTTTCTTTTAAAACTAGATTTAGTCATTTTCCCTTTCTAACATTGATTGCATATGACATGGTTAGGTTTAGTTAGACTCGGTAAAACTCTAACTCTTCTTTTCTTACTGATCTTAACCATGTTATCAAAATTCACATTACATAGTCTCTTATGCCACAACCACACATCTTTATTTCTAGCCAACAAATAATATTTTTCAGCATTATTAAGATAAAATAGATTACCTTTGGATTGTTCACTAGTACCGACCAACTTTTTGGTTTTATCATAGATCTTCACTTTTCTACTTTCAAATGCAACTTGATGACCTAAATTATTCAATTTTTCTACACTCAAAAGATTATAGTTAAGTCCTTTCACCCAATATGCATTCTCACATCTAATCTTATTGTTAACAAGATAGATCCCTTTCCTTTCACTAGATAAGGTGTATAATTTCCCATTTTAACAGATCCTCTATTATAGTGTTGAAGATTTGTATATTTTTCTTCATCACCAGTCATATGATGTGTACACACACTATCAATAATCCATGTTTCATTCTTTCTAACTTTAGATATAAGTGTTGTTTCAACATACCTTTCTTCTTCTTCTGAATCATCTTTCATTGCAACAAACATGACTTCAATGTCTTCATCAGTCTCAATGTCGATATCAACATCATCATCTCCAACAAGGTAACATACCTTCTTTCCTTTGTCTTTGTAGTCTCATTTGTTTCTTTTGTAAAAGTGTCAGTTTCCTCTATGATCTCTATTATCACTTCTGTCAAACTTTCTAACACCAGTTTGGTCATTATCTTTATCTTCATATTTCCTATTAGGACATCTAGTGGCAATATGGCCAATCTCTTTACAATTAAAATGTGTTAATGGTAACTTTCCCTTATATCTTCCTTTTCCTTTCTATAGCCTCCTCACCATAAGTGCTTCAAGCTCATCAAGTCCATCTTCACTGTCAGTGTCACTTTCATTTCTTATTGAATAGGTTGAAAATGGAGCTTTAACAATGCATCTAACATTCCTCACTATTTATTTGTAATGTTTTGGATTGGAATTGGATAAGTAAAGTAAATCTAGAAATGCTTGAAAATCATTCAAGATAAGATACATACCTATTTTCTGAAGCCTGTGCATAGTCTTGAAAGATTCTATAACTAGATCTGGGACTAGAAAACTGTAACCGAGAAAACTAAGAAAACTTTTGTCTTTCTAGAACCAAGTATTCCTTGACCTAGATAGCAAGGCAAGGTCTTACCCCGGAGCAAGATCCTACCCCCAACTATAGGTCATCCATGACCCAAAATAGCTCTGATGAAAAATATGTTCATGGATCTCAGAAGTTCGCTGAAAAGGGTATTTAGATCTGCACTTCAATTCTTGAAACAACAACTATAGATATCTAAAAATGGTGTTTTAGGGTGGCTCTATAGGGTTTTTCCTTAGCCAAAACCCCATTTTGGTGATCTCCACCTCCACGAATAGCTAGTTTTAATAGAATGTGTGTGTGTATTGAAAGTATAATGCCAAGATCTAATCCTCTAGATTAAAACCCTAGCATGAATATGTCTGAAAAATAAATGCATAGATTTGAATAAGATAAGAAAGAATACCAATCCTCCAAGGATAAATTACTAATACCAAACTCATAATCCTTAATTGCTACTCCATGATTGCATCTTTGAATTCTTGAATGTTGATAATGATGGATCAAGGAAGAAAGGATCTCTCTTGCTCCAAATAGATGTTCACAATGGTGTGCTTGATATCAACAATGGCTTGATCTTCTATATCATCCTCTTGCAATCGTACATATTCATTCCACCATTGATTTCTTTCTTGCATCAATTATGTCTCCACTTGATGTCTAGATCATGAAATTACTTGGTCTTGTTTCATGTCCTTGTTGTATAAATGAAGGCAAATGAGAGTCTTTATATAGAGGTTTTAAGGTGAGGCTCCTAGAGTAATGTGAGGACCCATAATTCAAATTTCACCTTGAATGATGGCCTAATCACAATAACCAACTAAGGAGGGAAAATAATTAAATGAGTTTCAAATTAAAACCCTTTCACATTTGGATCTGAAGGCTCAACATTGATTTCGGGGCCCTTCAGGACCAAATTTTGAAAAGGGGAATAAAATCCTAAAGGAGGTCAAAGAATACCTCATCTTTGACCTAGCTCAGGGATGACCTAGACTCCAACCTAGGTCAGGGATGACCTCATCCTTCATCCAGGGGTCCAGATCCTGCCAGAATCAGAAACAAAAGATCATGGGGATGCCCGGAGACCTAGAAATGATGTCAGAATAGAGTAGAGTGCTAGGGAGAGGTACACAATCCTATGATGATTATGATTAAGCCTAGGAGGACCTATTTCTAATTCCTACCTATAAAATAGAGCCATGGAAGAGGGAAATTAAGGAGAATCCTCAGGATCCTAACCCTAATTTCACATAGAATGAAGGAATCAAATGCAAGTCTATGATGATAAATGCACTGAAAGAGGGTGCTAAACCTACCAATATGGAAGTTCTTCTATGTTAAGATGATACATTTAGCCCCCACTTTTTCTTAGATATGACACTGCATGAATATGCAAGCTAAAGTAAGAAAAACATCATAGTAAATAAAAAGGATATAGCCAAGTCCTCAATGTAGAGATCTTGGAGAAAACTGTTAGAACCTGCAACACACAAGGTTAATGAAAATCCATAAATCACTTAGAGATTACTATATGACTATTGAAAATTTCATAAATCCCCTTATGCCTCCCCTATTTCAGCTTTCTATTTCTGAAGGGTGAAACATGGTGATAAAAAAAACTCTAGACACTGGATATGCAGTTTGTTGAAAAGTCCTTTCCTTAGCCAATTATAAGGATTCCTAACCTTCCTAAAATGATTTAATGAGTTAGGTATCTAAATCATGATTCCAACACCATTGACAGCACTAAAAATGGAGTTACCAAATTCAAGTTATGATGAAAATAGTGGATGTCTATCTAAAATGCATAAGAAGGGAAATCTGAGTTTACCATGAGTAACTCTAAAAGAAACCCTAATAAAGCCCTAATAAAACCCTAATTTGAACTATAAATAAGGAAAAGGAAGAGATACTCATTCTTACCATTTCCATATTTGAAAAGAGGAAGCAAGATGCCAAGGAGAGAAGAACTTCGAGCGACACACATGGAACTTCTGAGGCACAGTCTGGCTACTAGATGGTCACTTCCTAAGGTAATTTTTTTGTTGTATGATTTTTTACTTTCCAAATTCCTATGTTTTTTGTAGGCAAGGTTGACCCTATCCCTTATAGGTTGACGTTGACCCATATATGTCAATTTTGACCCAAGAAAGTTGACATTGACTGGAAGGTCTCCACCTATTCTGGGATGAGGTTGACCTTGACCCAACAAGGTCATCCTTGACCCCGTAAAGTCAACCTTGACCCAATAAGGTCATCCCTGACCTAATTGAGGTCAACCTTGACCTAGTCAAGTTAGATTTGCAGATTTGTAGATGTAGATGGCTAATATGATGTTTGTTTGTGCTTGTAGGACTTGGTCCATCTCTGAGAGCATCCCTTTGGAGAGTTTCTACACATGGTCAGAGATAGGTTGTCTAAGCTTGATGATGATGAGATGCAGTTACTAAGAGATGTGGGACTATAGTGGATGTCAGTCCCACCATAGATCTAACTACACCTATCCATGCTATCAACTTTGATAGAGAGGTGGGATGAGGATACATGCTCCTTCCATTTTCCCTCCGGAGAGATCACAGTGACATTAGAGTATGTTTACAGGATCTTGCGGCTTCCAATCTGAGGTGAGATTGTCAGACCTAGAGGACAACAAGTTTTTGAGGATATCAATGCAGACAAGGATTATTTCACAAGACGGGTTCCACAGATGTGGACCCGGTCAGATCAGGTCCTATTTTCATACATACTATCAGGCCCTACATCTTTAGTATGGAGGGTGATGCTTTGCATAGTATCCTTGGTTGTGTTACCCGACGCAAAGGGTACCATATTTTTTACACCTCTTACACATATTATATAGAGGATGGAGAGGGAGAGGACTATGTTCTCATTGGGTTGTAGCATGCTAGCTCAGCTATACCATGAGCTAGGTCAACTAGTGAGATATTAGATGGAGAGTCTGTCAATATGCACACTCTTGCAGATTTGGTTGTTTGAGAATTTTTCATGTACACATTGATAGGGTGTTCTAGTGATGGTAGATGAAAGTACATAGAGAGTCTTTGCATATCCTCTAAGAGATGCCTGGTAGTTTGGAGATATCCTCTATTGGACGGTACATCTAGACCACATTCTGAGCACCGATGTAATATGGAGACCCTACTTCCAGATGATGGAGTGGCCTGATACATGATTACATATGAGATATTCATAGCGATAGAAGCTACTAGAGGGTCATCAGAATCATAGAGTGATTCCATACTATTATGATTAGGTGATGAGATAGTTCAACCTATTATAGGGAGACCCTAGAGAAGTACCTCACTATGCACATCCGATGAGGTACTATCAAAAACCTAGTGCCATGTGCCAACCATCAATAGAAGACATAGAGGATATTGATATAGATGAGATAGAGGATAGAGAGGTACCATCATATGTGACCTATTCAAGCATGAGCCAGGATTACATCAGGTACTGGAGTCTACAAGGGACCTGCCTTATCTTCCCTAAGGATTATCCTATAGGTGATCCTGGTCTTTCAGAGAGGACAAACTAGGTTAGTGGTATAGTAGAGGAGGATGAGGATGTCAAAGATGAGGAAGAGCACATCTCCAAGGGAGATCCCATGGAGGAGGAGAGAGCAAAGGAGAGAGTAGAGGAGAGAGCAGATGCGATGCCCCCAACTAGTGATACTGGTGCAGATGTACAGATTTTTCATGCATCACCACTAAGATCATGATGGCCTCCATGTGTCCACATAGAGACACCACTACTGAGGCCTAGACATAGAGAGTGTGGAGAGAGTAGTCACTCCATGCCCCCATCATCTAGACATTTTAGTGATGTCCAAGAGGGAGACCCAGGTATGAAATATGAGATTTGATTAAATATGCAATTTGATTTAAAATAAAAAGATACTAGACTAATAAATGTATTTTCAATATATAGCTAGCGTAGCGGAGTGGAGGAGCTTTGTATCTAAGATTCTCAAGGATAAAATTATATCCTTCCGACTACTAGCCAATGAGTGGGATTCTTCCATTGGTCGCAGAGATCTTGACAGGCATGCCAACATCTTTGTATGCATCCAACGAGAGCTGAGATTATGCAGAGAAAGTGAGGAGAAGCTGATAGCTAAGCTATAGAGTGGCTGAGGATGTTCAAATGGTATGAGCATATCCAAGAGCCACACATGAACACACAGATCTACCTCTTCCTATCATAGGGCAAAGAGATCTGGAAGCCATCAGCCTTCAGAGTGGAGTGATAGAGGTAGTGATAAATAGACCTATTGGCCACATATGTATCAGATTTGAAAAAATCTTTTGATGAATGAAACATTTTCTTGACCAATTAGTTCTATGTTTGATTACTATGTTTTCATCAATATAAAACTTAATAGAAAGAAAGAAAGTTCATAATTATATTCAATATGTAATTTTTCTAGAACTACATAACCTATAAAATTAACTTTATAAGGAATGCATAAATTCACAAGGAAAGAGAAAATGAAATGAAGGGTAATAACATTTGAGATGCTTAATATTAATGGGTTCCTTAAAAGAAACACCATCCATATCAGAAATTTTATAAGCACCTGAACCAAAGTCTTCAATAACAACAAAATCTCCAAGCCAATTAGGGCTAAATTTTCTTTTTTCTCCTGGTAAAGCATTCACATTTCATTTATTCTCATAAAGGACTAAATCACCAACCGAAAATGTTCATTCAATTACCTTATGATTGTATTTCTTTTGAAGAGATTTATGATAAGCTTTTATATGTTCTAATGCATGTATTTAATGTTCATCCAACATTTCTAGCTCTTGTAAGCATTGTTCACAAAAAGTATCCTTATCAATTATCCCATGAAATAAAAACACATAGAGAAGGTATTTCTAATTCCAAAGGCATAATAGCATCACTAACATAGACAAGATTGTAAGGAGAATTACCTGTGGTAGTACGAACACTAGTCCTATAAGCCCATAAAGCATAGGTCAGTTGAGTATGCCAATCTTTTGCATGCTTACTAATTATTTTTCTCAAAATTTGTTCAATGATTTTATTTGATGCTTCAGCTTGTCCATTAGATCGAGGATAATAAGGAGTTGAAAATCTATGTTGAATTTGATATTTCTCCATGAATTTTGTGACTTCTTTGTTTTTAAAAGAGGTACCATTATCCAAAGTTATCATCGAGGTAATACCAAATCTTGTTATAATATTATTAAGGATGAAATCAGAAATAAAATTTATCATTATTGAATGAAGAGGGACAACTTTGACCCACTTCATGAAGTAATCTGTAGCAGTCAGAATGTAAGTATGTCCTTGAGAAGAAGCTGCTAAGATTTTTCCAACAAGGTCAAAACCCCAAATACTAAAACACCATGGAGAAACTTTATTATGAAGCTCGCGAGTAGGAGCATGAATCAAATTACTATGTTGTTGACATTGAGGAAATTTCTTTAAAAACATGAAAGAATCTTGCTCCATTATTTTTGAATAATATCCCATTCTAAGCAATTTTTTAAGCATGGATTTTCCACCAAAATGTCCCTCACAAGAACTAGAATGAGCTTCAGCCAAAGCTACAAGTATTTCAGTTCTATTGATACATCTTAATAATAATCCTTCATAAGAGCATTTGTAAAGCATATCTCCTAGAATGATGTAATGCGCTACAAGCTTCCTAATATGATTACACGTGTTCCTTGTTGCCAATTCAAGAAAAGTACCATCTTTCAAAAAATGAAAAATATGTGAATACCATTCATCTAAATGCAAATTGAAACAATTAGAGGTAGTCTTTTTAGAAATTGCAGGGCTTTTAAGAGTTTGTATAGTAAATTGAAAGTTTTCAGCATTATTCAAAAGACAAACCAAAGAAGCTACACTTGCCATGGTGTCTGCATGTCAGTTATCTTTCCTAGGTAAAGTCTGAATCATATAAGAGGAGAATTGTGAAAGCACATCAAGAGATAAATCTCTGTATTGTGTCATTTTATCATTCTTAGTCTGATATCCTCCTTTAATCTGTTTAACAATTAATTGTGAATCTCTATATATTTGTAAATTTTTTATATTGAGGGATGAAGCCACTCGTAGGCCTTCTATAAGAGCTATTGGCAATTTGGGTAAGTTAGATATCTAGATGTTGTCATTATGGAAACATATGATCTATGTGAAGAACGCAGATGACAGAGAGAAAGTATGACAGAGCGCAGAGAAAAATTGTCTAAGTATAAGCAATATTTTCCCAGTGTACCTAGAAGATAGTTTTGATTGGCGACATTGATTGAAGTAAGTTCAATGCTTTCACACTTGAACATGGATACTATGATGCATATTGATAAATCACCTAAGAGCACAAGTTTGTACAACATGTATGGAAGAAATTATTGTAGTATTATAGGAACAGTGTTAAAGTCGACATGATAGTATAGAAGACATAATTGGTAAAGAGTTAAGGGATTATTTTGTTTATCAAAATAATGTCTTAATCATATAAAGGGATGACATCCAAGATGTTAACCCTTGGACAGTGCATTGTAAAATATATTTTGTAAAGTGCTTTATGTTTAATAAAGCCAAATGTAAAATTTATTACCCCTAATAACTTGTATAAATGTAAGGCATATGGAATGCGAAGAAAAAAATGTGAATAAGATAGATTATATAGCGAACATATATGCGAAAGGTATTGATGTGAAGTTGTGAAAGACAAGCAAGCAGTATAAGGTTATGTACCTTGACCTATTTTATAATCAATAATCATTGTACATTACTTGTTTGGGCAGTGGGCTCATCTTGTAATCATTTGTAATCAATACTACCAACTCTTAGCAAGGTTGAGGCTTCTAACAAGGACTAGAGTGCCTGAATCAGGACTGAGACACTATACATATGTAGAAGACTCCTAACAGGGTCAACATCCTTAACATGATACTTTTGATTAGTGGATCTTTGTGGGGATCATCCCCACCAGGGTTTTCCCTTGGCCAAGGTTTCCTGGAGAACAAATAATGTGTTATGAGTTCATTTTCTTTATTATTATCCATGTTCTTTAGTTTACTCTGTTATGCAAGGATAACGATAATCTGTTATAGCCATAATTGGGCAAAAGTAAAAGTTTGTAGAATATTGATTCACCCCCCTCTCAGTATTCCCTATTTCTAATAATTGGTATCAGAGCTTAGTTACTCAGAAAAGAATCATTCAGAAAAATTCTAGCAGCTTGAGTAAGATCTCTATGGATATGAATCAGCTATAGAAGAATCTTGAAGCTCTTAAACAAATTGATATACTTATTGAAGAAAGATTGTATAGGTAACCAATTTAAACCTCTTAATGGTTATTGTTATAATTGTCATGGTTTTGGACATAGAGCTATTGAATGTAGGAAGCCTAAATTTATTGAGAATAATAGTAGTAGAATGTTTAGAGATACTAACCATGCAGATAAGAAACCTATTGAAGATATGAATAGAAGAAATGGAGTAGTATGTTATAGATGCAACAAGGTTGGACACATTGCCAGGAATTTTATATCACAAATCAACCAGACTGGACTGAGATATGGAAACAATGGAGTAGTTTGTTAGACATGCAAAAAATTTGGTCATACAACAAGGTTTTACATAATGAACAACATGAGAAACCCTAATCCTAGAAGTCATGCAAGGAGACATGAGAATGAAAGCAACTGTCAAGGAGGTTGTTGTAGTAATTCAAAAGAAGTGAAGTTTATTAAAGCCACAGATCAAGGAGACACATTCAACATTGAAGGTAATCAGAAAGGTGAAGTATCAAATGGTAAGAGTGAATCTCTTCCTAACCCATCTCTAAGTACTTAATTCATGAAGAATGCATTAGAATAGGAACTTAGGATAGTGTAGAAGTTAGTATAGGATGAATTGAGTCTTGCACAGTTAATGCAAGGTATTTTATGATGTAATGATGCTATGGTTAAGAGCACATGAGATAATATTAAGTTATGCAAGTTTGCAAGAAGTATTAAGTTTTGCAAGAAAGAAGGAACAACTTTTTGGAAAGAAGTGACAAAAGAATTGAATGCGATGTAAAAATCTTGTGAGATTGAAAAGTTAAAAGCTTATGATCGGTATTTTTTATCATTAAGGTGAGTACAAGTGTTAAGGAGATCAAGAAGCAATGATTGAGAGAAGTTTGGAAGGTGACTGGTTAGAATAATATCCTAGCAACCTAAGGATTGGACATCCTTTCATAGTCACTCATTGCTATAAATCATCATGTTTTTACTTAGAACATTATGCTAGACTTCATTTAATTGTATCAATCTGGGAATGTGAACTTGAGATGATGGTTGCAAAGTTTATGCTTTAGTTCTTCTCAATAGTCATCACTACTAAAATAAAAGCTATTGCTATAGGAAATTTACACTAGAAACTAAAACTACTGATTAACCTCATCTTCTAGGAAACAAACTTAACAGTAAATAGATAATGCTTGAGAATTAAACCTATGCTACAGGAAATAGTCAATGGTTCTACTACCAGTGGCTACAGGAGCAACAATACTTAACAACTTTGAAGAAACTTAACTGAATCATACTAAAACATGAACAGGGAATTCATCTCATGTGTGGGCCCCCACGGAAGTATGGATGAATTATAACTCAGAGATTGAAATGAAGAACTATCATATATTTATTCAACAAAACATAAGTACAATAGAATATTAAAGTATTTTTACTCAATTGTTGGTCTATAATATGAAATTCTCAGAATGACTAACTAACTTGGAATCAACACTTCCAACTTATTTAAAAGAAACTAGGAAAAATAGAACTCCTACAAACTAGATCCTTCATTACAGATCATAACAACTTCAGTTATATGAATGGCAGCACCATTCATGCAAGAAGATAAGCCACTTTTAATGCTGAAAGAATATAAGAATGGTGGCAACTAGATTGACTTAGATTGAATCAGCAACCACAAAGTGATGGAAGGAGCAAAGCTATGATTGAATGTCTGAAATAGTTATCCACCTTGAAAGACCCACTCATCCTTGAGTCCACATTCCTTTCTAACTTATTCTTCCTGAAAAAGGTTAACACAATAGAACCAAAACAAAAATCCAAGGTAGAGATTATAATAATTTTCCCTATTTCAACGTAGCCTTGTCATATAGCTACAGGAGTTCTACCCATTTAAAGTTAGAGATGAAAGATACCAGATTTTATCATGACATTCATTAATATATATATATATATATATATATATATATATATATATATATATATATATATATATATATATATATATATATATATATATATATATATATATATATATATATATATATATATATATATATATATATATATATATATATATATATATATATATATATATATATATATATATATATATATATATATTCATTCTTGTCCTTAAGTTTCATAAGTGTCAAATATACATATAACTAAAACTTAGAAACATAAAAGACTATATAATGTTCATGAAAAACATAAGATATTCAAGTCTGTTCTTAGAAAATCATAAAAAAAACACTCCATAATATTGTCTCATCATTCCCCCCAGCTTAACTATTTGTTGATCCTCCAGCAAATAAATTCTTTAACCTGGCTATCAATCTGTAGTCAATAGTTGTTCTCTATCTAGTACCACCCTCTACACAGCTACAGTAGAATCCCTTTGTTTCCTTGTGCTTCTTCCATCTGTCATTTTCCCTCTACATATCAAAACTTTCCAAATTTTATGAATTTGCAAGCAAAGGAGACAATAGCAATGGAGGCTGAAAAGTTAACGGGATCCAAAAAATCTCTCTTTCCCTTCCCAATGCAATGTACCAAGGGGCGCGCTATATGGCCATAGAAAAATTGAGAGGTGAATACGGTTCTCTATTTCTCATCTCCCTTGATAAACTATTCAAGTGCCACTAAATGGCATTTATAGCCTTAGTTTAGAATCCATCATCTGATTATATGCATGGAATGCTTCATTCCTCATTGGATAAATAATTTTACTACCTGAGTCAGAAGGGGCTATCCTTAACCAATTATAGTAGCAAGTTTTAGGATCTTTAGCTTCAGGCCTTAGAAATAGGGGAATATCTAACTCCAAATCCCTATACACCTTAGCTTGAGTGTCCCAGCTTATTTCATTTTGTACCCAGGACATGAGGGCTCTGAGTTGAATATCCCCACCATAAAGCAAGGGATTCCAAACTCGGTCATTAGGGACTACTAGGTTATGGAGATAAAGTTCACATAACAGATTTTGAATGGTTGTAGGAGAGTTGTGGAATGCTTGAGAAAATTGGGTAGGCTCTTGTAATGAGGAAGACATGTCCTACATAATATAGGTCATTTTATAGTTTAACAGTTGTTCCTTTAGAAATAGATCATAGACAGGTGATGGAGATCTACAACCCATCAGGTCAGGAATTAAAGATGTAATTTTGTCAAGTTTCTCACTTAATTGTTCTATCTTTTCCTCTTGAACAAGTGTTTCCTAATAATGAAGGTCCACCACCCTATTTAGGTCTTTATGTTTTTGTTTCCATTGCTCTCTCTCAGAATTTAATTGCTTAGACAATTGGAAGATAACAGACAACAAATAATTTGAACTAGATTGACCTGTTACTCTACTAGGGCTAGAATTGTTTGCTACTATAGAAATAGATGACTTACCATTATTAAAATTTGTCCTCTTTAAAGGATCTATCTAGATGATCATAGCCCTCTCAGTGTTAGAACATTTTTTGAGCCACTGAAGCTAATGTATCTAGCCCTTTATTTAAAATTTGCTCCACAACCTTATTGACTAGGTCTATGTCAATATCTAGATTTTCTTCATAAGGATCCCTTTCTATTGTAGGAGACTCTACTATAGGAGAGAATGCCATTTCATTTTCTTCCCTAATGTAACTATCAGAATCATCACTTCCTAAATCATCTTCCTAAAATTTCCCAGAAGCTGGTCTTCTTCTTTGAAACACATAATCTTGCTCTTCTGAACTAGAATCATCTCTGATTATGATGACTTCTACATTAGTTGGCACATCATGAACCTACTCTATCTTATCATCAGGACATTCCTCAAACGTATCTTATTCCATAATTTTAGTCCATTGTCCTTCCTACTGAGAAGTTTTAGGCTGTAATTCAGCTTCTTGCTGAATATTCTCATCCTCTTCTTCCTTTTGCCCAGAATCTTATTTTACATTCGACTCATTAACTAGAATCTCCTCAATTATTTTTGACTTCTTCCTAGCACTTCTCCTCAATGGAGTTTCCTCTTTCTTTGCTAGAGCTTTTCTTTTTCTAGTTGTACCCATGGCTGCAGGAGATGCCTTAGCCCACCGACTAGTACTAGGGTTAATTTTCTTTTTCCTACCCATTGGGGAAACCATTTCCACTGCAAGAGAAACTTCAACCTTTTCTGTAGGAGTCTCCAATTCCTCTTCATGAGTTGTTCTTGAAGTAGAAGAATTAGTGGAACTAGGGAAATTAGGGGTCCTAACCCTAGATTTCTTCTTGGAAGAAGAACACTATCCTATTTCAATAAAAAAAATTTGAACCCCTTTAGCAGTTTTAACCCTTTTTCCAACTCTATGCCCAATTGATTCAGGGGTAGGCTCCTTAAACCCATATAGCAAAAATTCCTCCCAGGAAATATCTGAATATTCTCTTAAGGATTTTTCCACTACCATCTTGATCAGACAGTGGTGAGGGACAAAATTTTGCTTACCCTCTTGGACTAGAACAACTTGTTTTGGTAGAATACCAAACATAAAACTAGGGACATTGATAGGCTAGTTATCATGCATCCAGTTATCATGCATCAAGAAGCTTAAGAATTTAAAGTGTACAACATGCAGAAATGAATGTCTCCCTTCATAGGTGAAATACCTAATGATATAAACTGCACATTGTTTAAATGGCTCAAGAAGAGATAACTGAAATGTACCTTATTTTTTATTCATTTCAAGCAGTGGGTTTGTATGAAGAGTGAATTGAGCTCTAGAAGTAGTTGGGTCAAGGTTCTCTACAAATTCCTCACCCTCAAGTGGTAATCCCATGACCTCTACCAAAATTGACTGTGAAAATAGCAACTTTAGTCCTTTAACTATAGCCACTCCTTCTTTCAAGGAGCTAAGAAACTAAAGTGCAACCTCATCATCCTAGCTAGTCAATTTCTGGACATAATCCATCCAACCCCTTGCTTGGAAATACAGCCTACAATTCTGATCTTCAAGAAAAATATCATGCACAGTAGGCTCTCTTCTAATGAGGTCACCACCCAGTGTCTTGTTTTTGAGATACCCAAATGGCATTGTAGGAAATAAAATAGACAACCAGAATTTCAAACAAGAAAGCTTGAAAAGGTAGATTGCAGGATGATTCAAATTTAGAAATTTCTAGCAAAGTAGCTCAAGAAATGAGCTCATGAATAATATAAATGCAAATTACCATGTTATCATTTCATAATTACTCATTAGTACACTCCATAGAACTCGTACTCAAAATAACTTGCCACCTTAGTTTTATACGTGTGAAAGATAACACGCAACTCAATGATTTTCAAAAATGTCTAATCATGGTAGAAAAATACAAGTACGATAGGAGAAAAGAATAAATATAAAGATTGCATGAACATAATGACAAAAAAAACTAATAAACTTCCCCCCCAACTAAAGATTTTGCAAGTGGGCCCTCACTTGTAGTAATGACAAGACATACGCTAAAATAAAATGGAAAATGAATTAAAGTGGCATACCTTGACTTGTGTGTTAACCTGAAGTACTGGTGAGCTGATAGTTGTTAATTATCCAAGAATGAAAGAAAAATATGAGGTGGATAGGTGGTAGACTTAGAAATGAAATGAAAATTTATTATGGAGAAGTGACTTTCTTGAAGAAAGTGTTTATTATGGAGCTGAAAAGATCATTTTAGAGAGAGGAAGGTAAATGAGCATAAAGCTCATTACGAGTGGCTACAAGAAGGGTTTCACCAATGGTGAAAGAGAATTGCTGCAAGAACTCATCCTTGCTCTGGGGTTTGTGATACAACTTCAATCTATGACCATTAACCAACAACTTGAAATGTACTGGATCAGCTATGGAGAGTTGAACCATTCCATTTGGAAAGACTACAATTATCTCATATGGGCCAAGCCATCTTGTTTGGAATTTCCCTAGATTATGTTGGTACCTAGAGTCATAGAGGAGTGCCCAGTCACCAATTGAGAACATTTTATCCTTGACAAACTTGTCATGCCATTGCTTGTGTTGAGTTTGGAACAATTCAGTGTTATGTAGAATAGATTTCCTCCACTCATCAAGGCCATTAAAACTTAGGATCCCATCTTGTTGTGCTGTAGTAAGATCCATCCCAAGGTCAAGAGCTATCCTAAGTGTCTTATGTTTGAATTCAATAGGCATGACTGCAGAGCGACCATAGACAAGCTCAAATGGTGTGAAACTGGTTGTAGACTTCCATGTAGTTCGATATGCCCAAAGTACTTCAGGAAGTTGGATAGCCCAATCTTTCTTATGAATGGAAACTCTTTTAGTGAGAATAGCTTCCAACTCCCAATTGGTAACTTCCACCTGCCCATTAGCTTGGGGGTGATAGGGTGAAGATTTACCATGCCTGATGTTATATTCCTCCATCAGAGTAACAATTAAATTAGAAGTAAACTGAGGACCTTGATCAGATTGAATCTCCCATGGTACTCCAAATCTAGTGAAGATGAATTCATAAAGGAACTTTGCAACATTTTTATCCCTAGGGTGCTTCATAGGCTTAGCCTTTGCCCATTTTTTAACATATTCAGTGCAAACAAGGATATAAGATTTACCTTGGGAAGTGGGCTCAATAGGACCAACAAAGTCAATCCCCCATTTGTCAAAGGGTGTGACAACTACCTGTGCCTACAGGGGCATTTCATTGGTCTTTGTAGGGTGGCCCATGCGTTGGCATTTATCACACTTTTTGGTGTACTGAGTAGCATCCTTGTGGAGACTAGACCAATAATAATTGTTGCCCAAAATTTCCCTGTCATTCATTTTTGGCCATGGTTCCTATTTTCCAAAAGAAATGCTCAAGTGTCAAAACTCTCTATGTTTTCTGCCTTTTAATGTCAAGAGTCCAGTGTGTTTTCTGCTCAAATGTCAAAAACCCAGAGTGTTTTTGACCTCCTCTCTGCAAGCTCGGGAAGATTTTGCCTTTTGGTCTAAAATTTTGGTGTGTTTTCGACCTCTCCGCTCTGAAAATTTAGTGTGTTTTCGGCCTTCACTCAAAAACCCTCTATGTTTTTGACACACTGTCTATGTTTTTAGCCCTGAGTGCGCAACCCCGATCAGGCTCATCCTAGTGCCTAAGGTCATGCCAGTGCGGAAGATCTGACAGCTATTGCATGATCGCATGGGATCTTCCAATCCCATGAGATCATGTGACAATCATTGATGCGGTATCGATGATCGGTGGTCAGGATCAGTAGTCAAGACAAGCACCAGCAGTTATCGAGTAGCATCTTTCGGTTAGTCACATGATTGCATGGGCTCTTCTGAGCCCATGTGCCCATGCGACTAACTGCCTGTGGTTACGGTGGTTACAAGTCGGCAGCGTTAAAGGCAAGGGTCACAGGTTGACATTGTCGCATGATCGCATAGGCAGCCCATGTGCCCATGCGACTAACCACCTGTGGTTACAGTGGTTACAAGTCGGTAGCATTGAAGGCAAGGGTCACAGGTTGACATTGTCGCATGATTGCATAGGCCTTCCTAGCTGCATGTCATCATGTGACAAGCGATAGGCGGTCTAGTTTCAAGTGGTGGTGGTCAGTGGCTAGCCTCATGTGGTTGGTCACATGATCGCATGGGCTCTTCTAAGTCCATGTGACCATGTGACAAACCATTAGTGGTTAGCATGCTTGCGGGCGGTGTTGCTATGGGTCTGATGCTAGGGGTTGCTGAGGTGTTGCTGACAAGGTGGTTGGAACAAATAATAGAATGCCAAGTGGCGTCAGTGGGCCCAGTTGATGGTTTTTCAACACACTACTAGTGGTCTATCACATGATCGCATAGCCCTTTTTTAGGCTATGTGAACATGCGACAAACCGTTAGCTGCACCGATGGAGCTTGCGGTTTGTAGAAGGATAGAAAGAGATGAGCAGCTAGTGCAAAATCTCAAAGAATATTCTGACCCCATGAGATCTTGTGCCCACCGTCCAATGGGGATCTCAGTTTGTGAATGTGCAGTTGCACGGTTGAGGGATTGCACGTGGTCACTAAGAGGAACCCGAGGTTGAGAAAAGATCAAACGACTTGGTGACTAAAGAGAAGGTGAGACTAGGGTTAAGTTTGTAGTGTAATGAATAGACTCAAGGTGTCTTGCCTGGTAGATGGGCCCAAGGTTAGGATATATCTAGCAACTCAGCGACTAAAAGGTATCTCATGTTTGCCAGACTTAACTGGGGTTAGCTAAAGACACAAGTGATTCAGCGACTAGAGGAGAAAGGTGACCCAGGGTGAAACTGGGGTTAAGTTTGTAGTGTGATCGTAAGCCTGAGATTTTGTGGCAAGGCAGAGGTAGATTTTCTAAGGGTTTTCACATGATCACATGAAGCCTTTTGGGCTCATACAATCATACGACCGTTGACTTTTCAAGGCCGTGTGGTTGGCTCTTGTTGGGCCACGTGGCAAGCTTGATAGGTGGTGGATTTTTACAGGCCTGAGGTGTCATTTTGTGGAAAGGTGGAGGTAGGTTTTCAAAGGTTGTCACATGATTGCATGAAGCCTTTCAACCTTATGCAATCATATGACCATTGCTATTACAAGGGCCGTGTGTTTGCTTTGGCGGGCTTTCTTCTGCAGAGATGTTTGCAAAGTGCGGGTAGCTAAGGATTAATGTTTCCAAAGGCTGGGAATGTTTAGAAAGATATTTTGGGCACTATTTTGAGTCCTTTCTAGTATGGGATTGGATTTGAACATTCATGACAGAGTCCAACTTGCAAAGAGGTAGATAGATGAAGTTTTTTGTCGGCAGGTTGATCAATTCAGGGATGGAAACATAGGAAAAGAATATCTAATCGGCCATGATATTTACAAAAACACATTTATGATTAGAAGTGACTATTTTAGGGCTAGATTATTTTATTGTAAACCTCGGTAGCCCTAATTGAGATATTTTTTATTCCTGCCTATGTGCAGGGTTGTATATATTGTTTTTTGGAGCTTTTGAGCTCAGAATTCACATTTTGTAAAAAGAAAGGCTCTTTCTTGGGAACCTATCTGTGGCATTTCTTCTTGCCCTCTATTTTACAACATTCTATAAATTCCCATTGATAATACAAGTATTGCAAAGGTAGTTTGTGACAATCCTTCATGTCCTTGTGCTTCCCTATTTGCATTATCTCTTATTGAATCAAAGTTTATGAATGATTTCAATGATATCTCAGGTTTCTTGATTCCTCTTGCTTTCTACAATTTTGTGTGTTTCCTGTGTCTAATCTAATTTAGGTGTTTTTTGGGTATACTACAGCCCCTAGCAGCCTTGTCTCATTCCTACACCTAGTTGTAGAAAAGGATGTTTATTTGCAGGTCATAGGTTGAGTCCCCTATTCACACCCTCCTATGAAATACTTATGCAAGCCTATTCAGTAAGTTGTAATCTCTTGAACCTGATTCCTTCATTGGTTTCATCCCTTTGTACTGAGATCCAAACCCAAGTTTGGTGCATCACCTAGTAGGTAGATTTTCTTTTAGTCATTTCCTTTCATGTACTCCTTCTATCCCTTTCCCTCAAAAGTTTACATTTCATGTTAAGAGCAAATCTAGGTGACTATCCAAGAGGAACTAGCCTAGAACCTGGAGGTCTCATCTCGGTTAGCAAAAAGGTCCCACAACCTTGAGATGATTCCCATGTTATACTGGATTATCAAGACTACGAGAGCTTGAGATTAGAGGCACAAATTCAATGTATAACAATAACTTGTAGCCAAAATCTTCAATGCGGTTCTTTTGGCAGCAAAATGTCCACCACAAGGTTCATCATGACATGCCTTGAGGATATCATAGGTTTCATCCTCTCAAATGCATCTTCTAGTGACTTGGTCAGGACTAGTATAAAACATGAATCCATAAATCCATGAATAATTAAAGCTCTTTTCAATTAACAACCTTCTTTCTTTAGCAGAGAAATGAGCTGGTGTCTTACCAGTTGTGAGATAATTGGCAATATCAATATACCAAGGATTGTGTGCAATCAGGAAGAAAAGATGTTCATCAGGAAAATTGTCATCAATGGCTGTAGGATCATTAGGGACATGCAACCAAGAAAGAAAATCAAAAACCACATTGGTTTTACCAGGTTTATCAATGATGGTAATGTCAAACTCTTGCATATAAGCAGCAACCAGTGAGCCAATCTACTAGAGATTGTTGGCTTGTTCATGAGATATTTAATAGAAGAATGGTCGATATGCACATAGATCTCATATCCAGTAATGTAGTGTCTGAATTTATTCAGGGCATAAATGACTGCAAGAAGTTCTTTTTCAGTAACAGTATAGTTAAACTCAGTGCCTTGCAAATTCTTACTGATAAAGTAAATTGCATGTTCAACAGAGTCCACCTTCTGGCCAAGCATAGCTCCAATAGCATAGTCTAAAGTGTCAGTATGGATGTGAAAGGGTAAGCCCCAATTGGGTTCTCTCAACACTGGTGCTGTATTGAGAACTTCTTTAAGCTGCAGGAAAGACTTTGTACACTCAGAATCCCAAGCAAATTCAGCATCCTTCTTGAGCAAGTTATATAGCAGTGCTACAAGCTAACTAAAATATTTTATAAACCTTCTATAATACCCAGCATGACCAAGAAAACTTCACACATCTTTTTGTTTTGCTGGAATAGGTAATGTGCTAATTACTTCAATCTTGGCAGGGTCCACTTGAATATCTTTTGAAGAAATAAAATGTCCTAAGACAACCCCCTCTTCCATCATCATGAAGCACTTTTCACTATTAAGAGAAAGGTTATAATCACATCAATTCTAAAGAACTTTCTCCAAATTTTCCTTGGCCTCATCAAAAGTACGCCCATATGTGGTAAAGTCATCCATGTAAATCTCCATGTAATTAGTAGAGATATTTGAGAATATACTGATCACAGCTCGCTAGAAGGTAGTAGGGGCATTACACAACCCAAAAGGAAACACTGAATAGGAAAATGTACCCCATGGGTAGGTGAATGTTGTCTTCTCTTGATCTTCAGGGGTAATTTGTATCTAATTATAACCACTAAATCCATCCAGAAAAGAGAAGTATTTCTTTCTAGCTAAGTTATCAAGGACTTGATGTATGAATGGAAATGGAAAGTGGTCTTTCTTAGTGGTTGTGTTAAGCTCTCTATAATCATCACAAAATCTCTATTTTCCTCCTTTTTTAGGCACTATAACAAGAGGGGAGATCCACTGACTATTAAAAATGGGATAAATAAATCCAATATTTAGTAACTTCTGCAACTCATTCTTGACTATATCCCTTAGAGCTGGGTTTACCCTTCGCTGAGGTTGGCGGATAGGTCTTAAATCAAGGCTGATATAAATTTTATGAGTGCAGAGCTGTTGGTGAATAGATTTGTCTTCCTATTTTTAAATGAATAATGAATAAAGACTCTACACTTCTGAAGACAAATGATTCATTAATAGTTGGGTAAGCATAGGAAATTGCTTCCCTCTGTATTTTTAAGGTACAACTTCCTTGTATAATATTCAATGAATTCTTAACAAAAAGTAAAATCATACACCTTTGACCAGAAAGTGTAGAAGGACCACTCAAATACTCTTGGGTATCAAGGTGATTTACAGAATCAACAAAACATTAAATTGAACTATGAAGAAAACTGAGATCTATTAACTGCTCCTAAAGAAAACAAGCTATAAAATAACTCAAGAAGGATGAGCTAGAAAGAAACCAAAAGTGACTAAATATAAATAATGTATGCATAGATTTAAACATATCAATTTTCAAAGCAATCAATACATTCTAGATTTTGATTCAAAGATCTAAACCATACCATGCATTCATATATTCATATAAGATTGGATCAAAGTCTAATAAAAAATCAATCATACCTATTTCAGAAATTTAAAAGACTATACTAATTATCTACTTCCAAAAAGAAACTATCTATCTCCTATCTGTATTTTGTAACCCTTAACTATTCAATGCTCTAGCATTAATAATTTCAAGTCCGAGAGAGCCTCTAGAAAAACCCAGCCTCTCACACACCAAAAAAACCATTAAACTAGTTACATAACTAAAAATAGAGTTTTATAGCGTGTCACTTAAAACATAAAGAAAGGGAAAAGTTGTCGTGAAAACTACTAACTCCTTATGGGGCCTTTTAACGTGGCAGTCGGTAGGAACTTCTAGGATCGGAAGACGTTCACCAATTCCTAGACTAGCTAGAAATGCAGATTCTTCAGACATGTCAGCTTCACCCGAGTAGCATTCTTTTCCCATCTTAATTCCCTGATCCTCTCTACCTGCTTAGGTAACTGCCCTTGATTTAGTAGCAACATAGATTCCACATTGGCAATTCTTGTGAAATCTTGAACTATAGGCATTTCATTTTCCTTGAGAGCATTCATGGTGTCTATAAAGACTTTAGCCATGGCATCCGCATCTTTGTTACCTTCATCAATTTGCAGAATACTTGAGGGATTCACTATTTTGATATCTTTGAGGGCATCCACATGCATATCCAGCAGTTCTTTCTTGATTGCCTTAGCTTGAGAGATCGCAGCATTGAACATCATATTTTTCCATCTAAAGTTCTATTCCAGGATAAATAGCATCTAGGGGTCCACTAGTTTCATCGGGTTCTTAGCCAAGAATTGAGTCACACCATAGGTTTCTATCTCTTGAACCTATATGATGATCACTGCACATTTCTCTTCCTCCATTTTCCAGTTTGCAATGAGGGTTTGAACTTCACCAAGTAATCCTTTTCCATCTAGACAAGTGGATATAAACTCATGGATAAAAGTACTCCCTTTAGTTATAACATTGTTTATCCAAGATTTCATGACCTCCATCAGAACTCTCCTTTGTTGCATCTATTTCACTAACCTTTGGCTTTCGACAGAATTTAGATCAAATTCTTGGGAAGACTGGGCTAGTGGTAGTACTCCATGGTCAGTAAGTGAGGAAAGAAATTTAGCCATGGTAGAGACTAGCTGTTTCAACTCGTGTTTCTCCTGTCCATCTTTTTGCGACTGCCTGAGCATCTAATCAACTAAAAATTTAAATAGGTGATCCCTAGAATCCCTATTTAGAACAACAAGCTCCATTTTTGTGATTTTGAAGTCTTTAGCCTTCAGTTCCAAAATTCCCTATTTGGGCCTGAAAGTGGCTATTCCTATAGTTACCTTTCCAGTAGATGGATCGGTAGAGAGCTTAGCGTCACTTTTCATTCTTTTTGCTTTGGGAGTCGGGGTAGCATATTTAGTGACAATCTCCTTCATAGGAAGTGAAATTGGTTTATAAATTTTCCTCTTATTTACTGACTCAGTTAGCCAAGGAGGACCAAACTGGTGACCATCCAATTGTCCAGAGTTTTTACAGAAGTGTGCACAACTTGAGGAAGATTTGTGCCACTAGTAAGGATTTCCTAAACCTTTTCTTGTTGATCCAATGGAAAATAAATGTCATCATCATTAATCTTTACATCTACGTAGTTCGATCCCAAGGATGCCATTTGACAAAATTTTTCTAATTTTGTTCTAGGTCTCAATCTTGGTGCCTTAGGATGCCCGCCTGGAGCTGCCTTTTTCTTAGGGTACGTAACTTTACCTTCATTTTGAACCATAGGAGATACATTAGATGGGACATGTTTCAAATTTTTTAAGGCTGATCTCACACTATGCTTTTCAAGAGGGGGTGTCTTAGCTCCTTTCTTTTTCTTTTCTATTAACTAGTTTTCCGTGATCCCAAAAATAGTTCGAGCCCTTGACTTTATATCATCTTCTTTTTTCATGTTCCAATCTATGTCTAAGGGACTTCCTACTTCTACATTTCTAACCTTTGAATCTATGGCTTTGGAACCGTCCTCTTCTACACCCTTAATATCAAAATTTAACTGCAACATTTTGATCTGTGGAATTACAAGTCTGGAGTGATCTCTTTTCTAGATTGCTTCCTCATCACCAAGATCTTCCCATAGGTCCTCAAGGTGCGAGCTTGGTGAACGATAATTAATTAGGCTTAGAACCTACCTAGCGAAGCCCTTATTGTCAAAACCCCTTCTTAATTCATAAAATTGCAAATGAAAACTCAGCAAGTTACTTCCTATCATAGAAGCATCCATCATATTATTATAGGTCAAGTTGCTAATCTTGATTGGGAACATAGAAGGCCATTTTTCTTCAGGCAGGGTATTTTTAATAACTATGAATAGTTTCCTACAAACTTGTGCCAAAATAAAATAGTCAAAAGGAAACCTTGGGAGTCTGAGCAATTCATCATCGAAGCCTCCTACCTGGATGTAGGTGAAATGTGGGAACTGAATGAATAGACTTCCATAGACTTGAATCAGTTTCTATGCCTCCAATGAAACTCTTTGGTTTGGGACTCCTACAAATTGTTGACACAATCTACCTAGGAAAACATCATGAATCTTCCTATAATTTTCCAAAATTTTATCTTTTCTTAATAACAGATAGTATTCATAAATTAAAAGATCTTCATTCCAAGGAACCTATTGAATGGCAGACAAATCTTGTGTGCATGCCAGGAAGTATATCAAATAGGAGGACATAAAGAAATCCTTCTTAATGGCCTGAGCTTGTTTAAGTTGGTCCCTCAAGGAACTAGCAATAATCTCCACCCAATCAATATGTTGCCCCCCTTCCAAGACTATCTCTATAAAATGAAACATCCATTCCTCATAGAGAAGAACATGTTTTGAACCTTTAATCTAGTGAAGCAACACTATAACATCATGAATAAGAGGTTTCATGTGATCTTTGGGGAGAACTTTAGGTAAGCGAGACCTACCTTTGTTAATTGGTTTGAGTCCACTTCCTAGCCACATGATTGTGGTTTTTATCTACGTTCTCTCTATATTGAGCTAGAGATTGGGTGGGAGTAAAAATGACAAGGGACTCTTCTGAGAGTTTAAAAATAGCCATAATAGTCTCCCTATGGACTGGCACAAGGGTTTGGCCTTCTACATTCATAATGCACTTAGATTTAACATCATATTGGTTAATACATTGCTGAACCAATTCTGGGCATACAGCTGATGGTGGAAAAGCCGTGGCTTCTAATAATCCACTCGATAGGAACTCCAAACTATGATCTTCCGCTGCACAGCTTGTGAGGTCAATTGCCATTTTTTCTAATGGTATCCCTAATAGGTCTATGTCTGAGACAATGGGAGCTTGACATTGCATATTTTTTACGTTTTCAAAGAAATGCATACTAGACCTCATATCTTCCTTAGGAATAAAAACAAAATGCCCCCCTCTCTGGAATCAATATAATAAATAGCAACAGGAAATGAGAAGAGCTTTAGGAGCTACCTATTTTATGTAGACTTGAAACAAATTCTTCTCCGACAATCGAGACTCCATAGAAAACTAATAGGAAAGAAAGACTTACAGAGCTATTTATATTTTGAAAGATTAATGCCTTGAAAAATTGACTTTAACGAGCATTAGTCGGGGACATTAATTTTTAATGATGTGAATAGTGATGACTCAGCAATAGGATGTCCTTGAAATCTGCCATCTTTATTATCATTATTAACCATTCCCCAAATGATATGTCCCACTTGTGCTAATGATTTCATTAATCATCACCCAAAAATTTATTCAGGATTTGCTTCGTTGTTCCCATCAAATCAAAATTGCCTGTCTTTAAAACTTAATCATCATTTCGGTGTCATCTTATGTCATGTGTCCCATCAACTATCATTTCACTTATGACTCTACCCACAATCTATCTTTGAACCTCTTTGAACTACTTTGAACCGGAGTTCAAAGTGGTTCAAAGTGGTTCACCCCCAAAAGGTGATGTAGGCCAGGGCCCACCTATAGAAAATAATTGTTAGAAAAGAAAACATTCATTGACCTACTTTAAACTACTTTGAACCAGAGTTCAAAGTGGTTCAAAGTGGTTTAGGTGAGACATGATTCTTGAAAAAGGTTCATCTAAGTAAGGCCAAATTTGAACTTGACAAACTTGAAGGCTATTTCTTAGATGACTTTAAAGGGCATAAATGCTTGAAGGATTATTGCAAGTGAAAACTCTCAAGGAAATGCATTGAATGAGTTTCAAAGTAATGAACTAGCAATGGTCTTAGAAACTTCAAATATGGTGACTCTAACTATCTCTAACAAGAGCTTAGGGTCTAAACCTTTCATGTTAGTATAATCCCAAGCAAAGGCTAATTGATGTTCTTTTAGAAGCTATAGGATATCTATCTGCTGAGAGAGAGTTAAGGCAGTGTTTACATTTAACTCCCACCCTGAGCTAACCTCTAGCTTAGTGATCTTTTCTACCATGGATAGCTGAGCAATTGGGGAAGACTCCATTTCATGAGGCAGTAATGTATGAATAAATTTGGAAGTTTCTGAATACTGCAGGGCATCAATAGGTGGTAACAAGGTGCCAAGGATACAACCTTCTTGGGAACACACTTTGGGTTGCACCCCATACTCATTCAAAATGATGGAGGAAATTATTTCATCTTCCTCCTAGGAAGCTACAAAAGGTTCTCTGGATATCATCATTAACTGACGAATAGAATTAACCTCAGGTTCAGTATCATCCAAATCTCGCCAGATTATCTAGTCATCTTGCAACAAAGGTTGAGCTGGGGAATACAGAGTCAGATTTTTAGTGTTGACTCCATTGGATATAGTCATTTTCCCTAACCAAAAAGCTATATAGGCATCTACAATAGCTAGCCAAGGCCTACCTAGAATTATTGGATATCCTCCCATGTTAGCCTTTGGAGAAAGGACAACAAAGTCAATCAGATATTCCCAAGAATTCAAGGTAACTATTACATCCTATACCATCCCATCAGGTGTAATGGTGGAACTATCAGCAAGTTGAAGGATGGTTGGGGTTTCCCTAAGACCGATGATATGTAACTAAGACATTACTTACTTGGTCATGACATTTATGGATGCACCTAAGTCAACTAGAGCATTTTGGACTTGCATCCCTTGAATAGTGACTGTGACCACAGGGCTACCAAAATCAGAATACTTGGGAACTATCATTTTTTACAACATTAGATTAGACAACTAGCCTAGGACATGGATGGTTTTAGGATCCTTTTTCTTCCTCCTAGGCTACTTGATACAATCTTCTTTGATGGCTTTAGTATAGGCAAGTACTTCCTTTATGGCATCTAGCAGGGGAATCTTTACTATCATTTGCTTTAGTTGGGCTAGTAAATCCATCACTACTTGATTTTCCACTGGCTTAATTTGTTCCTCCAACCTATGAGGAAATGGGGGTGCCTGTGCTGTAGGAGCAACAAGAACAGAAGGTTGAATTGGTACTTCAGCTGGTTTTACCGAGGCATCCTCAACTTTGGTAATAATACACTACTAAGGAGGAGGAAGAGTTGTGCTTGATCTTAAATGGATATTATTGAGGGAAATTTCAAAGCTCTACTGCTGCGTGGTTGGTTTAGCATTGTTGGGATTTGGAGTAGGCTGAGCAGGCAATTGAGTCTATTTAGGGGAAGTAGTATTGGCTGAAGGAGGAGGCATCAAAGCTGGCTATTGAGGTAGTGGCATCAAAGTTGGCTAGTTGGATTAGTTCATCCAATTATGTGGTTGTTGCCACCTCTGCAGGGGCTACTACCAAGATTGATGAGGTTTTGACCAACCTTGTTGAGATTGTTGCCATCCTGACTGATGCTATTGCCAACCTTGTTGGGGTTTTTGCCAACCTTTCTAAGGTTATTGCCAATTCTATTGATGTGACTGCTAGCCTTACTGAGGTTGTTGCCAACCTTGCTGAGGCTGCTACCAAGTATTATACCCACTAAATCTACCATGTTGTTGATTTTGCCATGCATTAGTATTATTAAAATTTTGAAGAGGATCTTGGGGAATACCTAGTCTCTGAGCCCATGGCCTTCACTGGGAAATTTATAGCACCTCTCCATTCTCATCTATGGCTTTAAACTCAGTAGGCATTGGTTGGGACTCCAAGCTTGCAATAGACTTACACCAACAATTCTTTTTCTTTTCCCTACAGTCTGGATAGTACTTTGCTAACATTCTTGAAATCTGATAAAAGATTGGATAACTCCATTTTTGACACCCCTGCACCAATAGACTTATGAGGCAAGGCTCTCAAGCCTCTACCCTTCTTGATAGTGGCACTTGAATAGTTTAGACATATGTTCTTTATGTCCTCCCATGTTTTCTAAGTAATGTCTCCCCCTACCATAAGGTCAAGGGCTTCTACACTCCCATCATTCACACCCCTAAAAAATAAATGCTTTTGAGACTCTTCATTCAGTGCATGTTGTGTGTTACACTGTAGGTTGAACATAAACCTAGAGACATAGTCTTCTAGGGTTTCATCATCCTTCTGTGACATTTTAAATATGTCATCTCCCTTTAAGTCTCCTCAAAAATAATCTTTATACTTCTCAAGAAACATGGTGCACATTGAATTCCAATCTGCTACAGCATCAGCACCCAAACTCATAAACCACCATAGAGTAGCCTCCTTTAAGGTGGAAGGAAATAATTTGAGCTTATGGTCATTAGTGGTGTAATCATAGCTTTTGTAGAGCACATCAAATTCAAAGAGGAATGTCTCTGGATCCTTGGTAATGAGTCCATAGAATTTAGGAAGTGTGGTTGCAAGAATGTTCTTTAGATTTTGGTTACCTTGCTGAGTAGGAATAGGAAAAGGGAAAGTAGGATGAGCCATTGTGTTATCTAAATATTCAAGGCAGTCAAAGAGAGCATTTAAATGGTAAGACTCCTTAGATGATGGCGGTGAAGGCAAGTGATCAAAAACATCAACAAACATGTTCTCAAATGGTTCTTCTTGATGTGGGATTTCTAATTGGATTTCCTCAAACGTTAGGTCTAGAACCTCAAATGGTTCTTCTTGATTAAGGTTAGGTATGAATCACCCAAGATGGTCTCTACGCTTATGCATACAAAATTATGCAAAATGAAAACTAACTTAATGACTTTTAGGGTCAAACTAAATTGACACCATCCCTGGTAGTGGCACCAAAAATGACTGGTTAGAATAATATCCTACTAACCTAAGGATTGGACATCCTTTAATAGTGACTCATTGCTACAAATCATCATGTTTTTACTTAGAACATTATGCTAGAATTCATTTAATTGTATCAATCTGGGAACATGAACTTGAGATGATGGCTGCAAAGTTTATGCTTTAGTTCTTCTTAATAGTCATCACTACTAAAATAAAATCTATAGCTACAGGAACTTTATACTAGAAACTGAAACTACTGATTAACCTCATCTTGCAGGAAACAAACTTAGTAGTAAATAGATAATGCTTGAGAAGTAAACCTATGTTGCAGGAAATAGTCAATGGTTCTGCTACCAGTGGCTGCAAGAGCAATAGTACTTAACAACTTTGAAGAAACTTAACTGAATCCTACTAAAACATGAACAGGGAATTCATCTCCCATGTGGGCCCCCACAGAAGTATGAATGAATTATAACTCAAAGATTGAAATGAAGAACTATCATATATTCATTCAACAAAACATAAGTACAATAGAATATCAAAGTATTTTTACTCAATCATTGATATACAATATGAAATTCTCAGAATGACTAACTAGCTTGGAATCAACACTTCCAACTTATTTAAAAGAAACTAGGAAAAAGAGAACTCCTACAAACTATATCCTTCATTACAGATCATAACAACTTCAGTTATATGAACAACAACACCATTCATGCAAGAAGATAAGCCACTTTTAATGTTGCAAGAATATAGGAATGGTGGCAACTAGATTGACTTGGACTAAATCAGCAACCACAAAGTGATGGAAGGAGTGGAGCTATGATTGAATGTCTGAAACAATTATCCACCTTGAAAGACCCACTCATCCTTGAGTCCGCATTCCTTGCTGACTTATTCTTCCTGCAAAAGGTTGACACAACAAAACAAAAACACAAATTCAAGGTAGAGATTATAATAATTTTCCCTATTTCAACATAGCCTTGTCATACAACTGCAGGAGTTCTACCCATTTAAAGCTAGAAAAGAAAGATACTAGATTTTATCATGACATTCATTAATATATATATATTCATTCTTGTCCTTAAGTTTCATAAGTGTCAAATATACTTATAACTAAAACTTAGAAACATAAAAGACTGTATAATGTTCATGTAAACCATAAGATATTCAAGTCTATTCTTAGAAAATAATAAACAAAACACTCCATAAAATTGTCTCATCAGAAGGATTTGGTGAAAGAAATTCATGTTGGATCTATATAAAGCCCTAAATCATGGAATTAAGGTATTTTACTAAGAAAATCTATCAGTCAATTAGAGAATTTGCAAAAGATATGGATGTTTCATTGGTTCACAATATAAGACATAACATCAAACCTAAGATTAAAAGGGAACCAGTAGAACCCTTGGAAGAAGACCCTAAATTAGCATTATTGTCTATACTAGACAAAGTTTAAAATTGAGAGAATGTTAGAAGCTATTTGGGATGTAAGCTTGAAACCCTTAGTGAGAATGATTTTACTAAAGAGTATGAGAAGCTTTAGAATCAAGATATGTCATTGAAAGTAAGGTTTAAACATTTGAAGGATAATGAAATCATAAAGTATTCACTACAATATGAATTTGATGATGAAGAATGCACCAAGATAATTTTGAGCAGAATTCATAATGGAAAGTGTCGGTTAGATGACAAAGTGATAGATATAATAGCAAACCTAATTCATGATGTAACTAGTTTGTCTAAATCTGGAGTTATACCATTGAATGAGAAGAACATGAGGAAAATAGTACTGGAGAATACTAAGTCATCCTACAATGGTAGAGGAATGGTGATTAGTAAGATTCAGCAAGATGATGTTAGATACTTATGCAAGATCTTAACATCTAAGTTTTGTGCTAATTCTAGAGAAGATGACATGGAAGCTAGTATGATTCATGTAGCTTATTTGATATGTGTTGATAAAGTCCAAGTAGATATGTGTGAAATGTTGAGAATTCAGTTATTTGAGAACCTAGAAAAGATTAAGAAAACTAAGAATTTCTAGTTTAGATTCTCATCCCTGATCACATATATGTTTTTCCATTTGTTGAGAAGATTCCCTTACACTATTAGTGAAGATTGGAATGATGGAAAGACCTCAATGGAAAGAATCAATAGAGTATATAGGAGACACTAGACAAGGTCAATGAAAGTGCAACTTTGGTAATCAAAACATTTTAGAACTTGATGAAGAACAGATCAAGAATTCCATAGGCTATAGTTGAGAAATATAAGAATGAAGTATGCTTTTTGGTTGACACTAACTTTACATTCATTGAAGCAGTTGAACCTAGAGTAGAATTCATAGACCCTCTTGGTTATGAAATTTATGAAGTTGAAGCAGAAGAATATGTAAATTGATTGTTGAAATGTAAGTTGGATGTACATAACAATAGATTTGGGACTTATGAGGAGAACTTCAACTCCGCAAAGTCTATTCAAGAAGAAAAAAAATCCAAGAAGAGAGTAGAAAGTACTATAAAGAAAATTCTAAAGGACACATGTATGATAGAATAGGAATTTGTAATTGCAAAGAATACAACAACATCACTTAGGGTATGTGCAAGATCATGAGGGGCCAAACTATGCCCTTAAGTGGCAATGAAAAATCAGCAAATCAGGGTTAGTCAACTTGACATGAAAATTTCAACTAGCTATCAACCTAATATCAAAAAGTTGTAAGAATAGAATCTATAGAAAATTGAATTTAGTTTCTAAACTACTAGGCCTTTTTTGAAAAAAAGTTAGTATGATTGGTGAAAAGTATAGATTTCAATACAGCAATACAAAAATTTCTAGAAAAAATAAGAAGTAGGTGTATGTCTAACCACCTTAATTATAATCAAATGATAATATTTTATTATAAGATTTTATATATAAGTATTAGAATCATGCCTAGATGTGATGCATATTTTTTTGTAATTTTATTCCAAAAAAATAATTAATTATGAATTTTCTGCTACAACATTTTTAGAATTAAAAACTCACGTCTCTGACCACCTTAACTCATCCAAAAATTTACAAAATTCAAAAATAAAAATAAAAATTCCTTATAGTAGGTGAAGCATAGAATGTGACACATTTTTTAGATTTCAAAAATGTTATACTGTCTAAAAGTTATAGTCATTTTTCAATCAGTATATAAATCAACACTTTAGAGGTAACTCAATTAGAAAATAACTAATAATTACTTATCGAATTCAAGATTTGACAGCAATTATATCGATAGAAAGATGATAATCTCCTTAAGATACCCTTTTCATTTCATCAAATTTGAGTAAAAAAAAAGTCATCAGCTACATGGTCGAAGTCTGGAACTCAGAGAAACAGGAGAAAAACATGTTTTTGAGACATTTCAATAGTTGACCATGTAGGTTTGGTGCACAAAGCAATACCAAGCCTAATCAGGTACTCGATATATTCGTGTACCTAAAAATACTGACATAATTTTGATTTTTCACTTTTCCCTCCCCTTTCTCCCTCCCATTTCTCCATCCTTCATATGATTATATATATTAGATTATATATTATATATATTAAATATTATATAATATACATTTTACAATAAATATTATTTAATATATATTAATACTAAATTTTACATTATATATCATATATTATATATTATTTTATATGTATAATATATTAATATGTATTTTACAACTATGTAACTATGTACGAAAGGTTGGAAGATTGCAGAAAAATCATGGATGGCCATTGAAAGAAGCAAAGGAAATCAATCAATAATTTAAAAAATTCATGGGCAGCCATTGAGGAAGAGAGAGAGTGAGAAGGTGGCGAGGGTTGAGAGAGGTATAGGTAGAGAGAGAGAGAGGGGGGATGGGGAGAGAGTAGGAGAGAGAGAGAAGGGGAAGGGGAGAGAGTAGGAAAGATAGAGAGAATGGGAAGAGGAGAGAGTAGGAGAGAGAGAGAAGGGGAAGGAGATAGAGTAGGAGAGAGAGAAGGAGAAGGGGAGAGAGGAGGAGAGAGAGAGAAGGGCAGAGAGAGAGAGAGAGAGGGGATAACCAATTCATTACAATATTAATCAGTAAGGAGTGAGTCAAACTTAAATAATATCATAGTAGGCATTAGAAATCCAAATTCTAATTAGGAGTTTTAAGCAAAGTGAGTAAGGTCCTAGATAGGGATATTACAAATCCACACATTGCTCAGTAGATACCTCCAAGAAACCATGTACACAGGAGTAGGTTTGAAGTAAGACTAAGATTTTTTATTGGTTCAAAAATATTACTGTGTTGTAATTTTGATTAAGATCTAATGATTGGATGTGAAATTCACAAATTTGATTATATTACCATTGGTTCTATTTCAAATTTTGGAAAAAATGGATATTTGACATATGTTCACAAATTTCAGTCAACACCATTTTAAAATAACACATCACTTTATTTTTACACATTGAGAATATCATCAATAGGAATTGAACTAAAATTGACATAGGTCATAGGAAATAAATGCCCAAGCTATTTGTTCTCTTCTGCATTTTGAGTTTCTTATTACAATCAGGAGAAGAATATTACTCTCCAAATGGTTTTGGACAATAACATTTGTACTTTCTCTTCACAAATATTTCTTCCCTCATCTTGCTGCCTATTGATACTGACAAAGTGAATCTAGGCATTTATGCCATGTAATGGGAGAAAAATTGTTTCCTAATTGATATGTGTCTAAATAATACATGCAAGAACCTTTTCTTTGATATTGCTCACTAATCCTTTACAACAAAAAATGTTTATAAAAACTAGCATGTACTTGCATGAGGACATTATATATTACAAAAATCCTTCACAGAAGTAGCTGGCAAGCCACTTAAAAAGTAGTAACTGATAGCAAGTGGGATAATGCAAATTCTTTAATAAACCACTATCTTCTTTACTCAAGCAACATCTAGTTCATCTCCTCAACGGGGGCATGTTTGGGAAGAGATAGTCTCCATTTAAACTCAAGTCTTTGGAAGTAGTTATATTTGTCAGTGGAGGAGATACACCCATTGGATCTACAATAACTTCATGCTCACTGGAATTTCCATTTCTCTTCAATTGGGATACTCTTTAAAAAATTGTATCTACCCTTTTACCAATTTGGGAAATCAATGGGTCTATTTGTGGACCTCCAAGGTGTTCGTCACCTAAACGAGAACCTTGAGATGAATCAGGAACTTCTCTACAAAAGAGATCAGTACCTTGAGAAGATCTCCACTTGTTAGCTAAATTAAAACCTTGGACCATAGATTGTTGCCCTTTGTTGTAAAATAAGGACTGAGACTTCCTTGCCAAAGGTGGCAATGAACTTACATTTGAGGGATATAATGCCCAACATGAGTAACCTAGTTTCCCAAGTCCCATAAATGAAAGGCCATTGATGAATAGGCATTTCTAATAAAAATATTTGTGGTGCTAGAATGAAGTACATGACCAAATTCACTTGTCAGCTGAATTAAAACCTTGGACCATAGATTGCTGCCCTTTGTTGTAAAATGATGAGTGAGACTACCTTGCCAAAGGTGGCAATGAACTTACATTTGATGGATATAATTCCCAACATGAGCAACCTAGTTTCCTAAGTCCCGTAAATGCAAGGCCATTGACGAATAGGCATTTCTAATAGAAATATTTGTGGTGCTAGAATGAAGTACGGGACCAAATTCTTTGCCTGCTAATGAACTAATTTGAGGCTTCATTTCACATTGCTCTATGGATAATTCCACAACACTTTTTACTTCTCTATTTGAATTTTTTGTGTCACCGTACATGTGCACTGAACAGCTTCTATCACTACTTGAGCTACTAGCAGATGGTGAGTACTC
Source organism: Chamaecyparis obtusa (assembly GCA_027943335.1). Taxonomy (NCBI): domain Eukaryota; kingdom Viridiplantae; phylum Streptophyta; class Pinopsida; order Cupressales; family Cupressaceae; genus Chamaecyparis; species Chamaecyparis obtusa. The sequence goes on from BSBK01003029.1 coordinate 139,977, forward strand.
ATCATCATCATTTGACATAGGCTCACATACATATCTTACTTATTTCCTTTTCTACTTTCCCCTTCCTAGATCTTCCTCCTTATCTATAACTTCTATCATGGGTCCAAGAAGCTCTTCCCCCTCTTTCCCATTAATATGCAAATATTTTTGTATATAATAGTATTTTTTGCATATATTATGATATTGATCCAATTTGATGCACCTTCATTATTTGATCTATACTTCCCTTTCATTTAACTTTCTTTTCTCATTTTGCACGTCATAGGCCAGGATTTCATAGTGGGTCTGACCTTGGTACTGCCAGCGTTAATGATAAATTTTACCTTTTAATTATTAATTTTTTGTCATTTTTCCTGTATGATTCTTTTGTATACGAATTGTTGATATTCTCTAGTGAACTTTTCATTTTTTCATGTAGGATGCCTTTGTATACAAATTTTGGAGAATCTATGTTAAAAAGTAGGTAAGGATGGCTAAGATGAGTGCAGTAGAGAGGGAGAGGACTAAATTGAGAGAGTGAAAGTGGAGAGTGATAAGGATGAAATATTTCAGGGCTTGTAAAAATATGGAAATTATAATCTTCCTCCTAGAGTAGGAATTAATGAAGTTCTATGTGCCTTAGCAGAGGAAGTCAGCCAGATTGTTGAAGTTGGTGGTACTACATTAAGAAATGAGGTATTTATTTTTGGCCTAAATTTTATTTTTCATTTCTTTTAGGTCTTTAAAGGTGATCGGCTAAATCTTTGTATTAAATGTCAAGGAATTCATGAAAATAATATGATTCTAAGCATGAGCATGAGTCCTAGTATGCCTTATCATGCGTTAGGACCCCTAGGAAGTCCTCATGACCCCTATAAACACATTGGAATGCTCAAGTATGTCTTAAGTGGTCCTACAACCCCTTCAGACACATTTGGGCATTCAAATGTGTCAAAAGGGCTCATTGGGACTTCCTAGGGGTCCTAGTAAACCTTATCATGCATTAGGACCCCTAGGAAGTCCCCATGACCCCTATGGACACACTGGAATGCTCAAGTGTGTCTTAAGGGGCCCTATGACCCCTTCAAACCCACTTGAGCATTTGAATGTGTGAAAATAGGTTATGGTGACTTCCTAGGGGTCTTAGTACGCCTTATCATGCATAACGACCACTAGGAAGTCCCCATGACCCCTATGGACACATTGGAATGCTCGTGTGTCTTAAGGGGTCCTATGACCCCTTCAGACACACTTGAGCATTTGGATGTGTGAAAAGGGGTCATGGAGACTTTCTAGGGGTCCTAGTACACCTTACCATGTGTTAAGACCCCTATGAAGTCCCCATGACCCCTATGGACACATTGGAATGCTCAAGTCTATCTTAAGGGGTCCTACGACCCCTTTGAACACAATTGGGCATTCAAATATGTCAAAAGGGGTCATGGGGACTTCCTAGGGGTCCTAGTATGCCTTATCACATGTTAGGACCCCTAGAAAGTTTGCATGACCCCTATGGACACATTGAAATGCTCAAGTGTGTCTTAAGGGGTCCCACGACCCCTTCAGACACACTTGAGCATTCAAATGTGTCAAAAGGGGTCATGAGGACTTCTTAGAGGTCCTAGTACACCTTATTATGCGTTAGGACCCCTATGAAATCCCTATGACCCCTATGGACACATTGGAACCCTCAAGTGTGTCCTAAGGGGTCCTACAGCCCCTTAGAACACACTTGAGCATTCCAACATGTCAAAAGGGGTCATGGGGACTTCCTAGGGGTCCTAGTACACCTTATCACACATTAGGACCCCTAAGAAGTCCTCATGACACCTATGGACAGATTGGAACCCTCAAGTGTGTTATAATGGGTTCTATGATACCTTCAGACACACTTGAGCATTCAAATGTGTCAAAAGGGGTCATGGGGACTTCCTAGGTGTCCTAGTATGCCTTATCACATGTTAGGACCCCTAGGAAATACCTGTAACCCCTATAGACACATTGGAACAAAGGGGTCATATGATTGCTTTGAAGACACTTGAGCATTTGAATGTGTGAAAAGGGGTCATGGAGACTTTCTAGGGGTCCTACTACACCTTATCACATTACGACCCCTATGAAGTTCCCATCACCACTATGGACACATTAGAATGCTCAAGTGTGTATAAAGGGGTCCTACGAACCCTTCAGACACACTTGAGCATTTGAAAGTGTGCAAAGGGGTCATGGGGTATTTCTAAGGGTCCTAGTACACCTTATCACATGTTATGACCCCTATGAAGTCCACATGACCCCTATGGACACATTGGAATGCTCAAGTGTGTCTTAAGGGGTCCTGTGACCCCTTAAGACACACTTGAGCATTCAAATGTGTCAACAGGGGTCATGGGGACTTCCTAGGGTTCCTAGTATGTCTTATCATGCATTAGGACCCCTAGGAAGTCTGCATGACCCCTATGGAGACATTGGAATTCTCAAGTGTGTCTTAAGTGGTCCTCCAACCCCTTCAAACACACTTGAGCACTCAAATGTGTTAAAAGGGGTCGTGGGGACTTCCTCGGGGTCCCATTATGCCTTATCACATGTTAAAACCTCTATGAAGTCCCTATGACCCTATGGACACATTAGAACCCTCAAGTGTGTCCTAAAGGGTCCTATCACTACTTCAGACACACATGAGCATTCAAATGTGTCAAAATAGGTCATGGGGACTTCCTAGGGGTCCTAGTATGCCTTATCATGTGTTAGCACCCCTAGCAAGTCCTCATGACCCCTATGGACACATTGGAACCCTCAAGTGTTTTGTAAGGGGTCCTACAACCCCTTTGAACACATGAGCATTCAAATGTGTCAAAAGGGGTCATGGGGACTTCATATGGGTCCTAGTATTCCTTATCACATGTTAGGACCCCTAGGAAGTCCCCATGAGCCCTATGGACACATTGGAATGCTCAAGTGTGTCTTAAGGGGTCCTACAACCCCTTTAGACACACTTGAGTGTTTAAATGTGTGAAAAGGGCTCATGGGGACTTTCTAGGGGTCCTAGTATGCCTTATCATGTTACAACCCCTATGAAGTCCCCATGATCCCTATGGACACATTGGAATGCTCAAGTTTGTCTTAAGGGGTCCTATGACCCCTTCGGACACATGTGAGCATTCAAATGTGTCAAAAGGGTTTATGGGGACTTCCTAAGGGTCCTAGTATGCTTCATCATGTGTTAGGACCTTTAGAAAGTCTCGATGACCCCTATGGACACATTGGAATGCTCAAGTGTGTCTTAAGGGGTCTATATGATCCCTTTGGACACACTTGAGTGTTCAAACATGTCAAAAGGGATCATGGGGACTTCTTAGAGGTTCTAGTACATCTTATGACACATTAGGACTGCTAGGAAGTCCCCATAACCCCTATGGACACATTAGAATGCTCAAGTGTGTCTTAAGGGGTCCTACGACCCCTTCAGACACACTTGAGCATTCAAATGTGTGAAAAGGGGTCATCGGGACTTTCTAACAATCCTAGTACACCTTATCACATCTTATGACCCCTATGAAGTCCCCATAACCCCTACGGACACATTGGAATGCTCAAGTGTGTCTTAAGGGGTCCTACAATCCCTTTAGACACACTTGAGTGTTTGAATGTGTGAAAAGGGGTCATGGGGACTTCCTAGGGGTCCTCGTATGCCTTATCATGTGTTACAACCCCTATGAAGTCCCCATGACCCCTATGGACACATCATAATGCTCAAGTGTGTCTTAATCTATCCTACGACCCCTTCAAACACACCTAAGTATTTAAATGTGTCAAAAGGGGTCATGGGGACTTCCTAGGGGTCCTAGTATGCCTTGTGATGTGTTAGGACCCCTAGGAAGTCCCCATGACCCCTATGGACACATTAGAATGCTCAAGTGTGTCTTAAGGGGTCCTACAACCCCTTTGGACACACTTGAGAGTTTGAATGTGTGAAAAGCGGTCATGGAGACTTTCTAGGGGTCCTAGTATACCTTATCATGTTACGGCCCCTATGAAGTCCCCATGAACCCTATGCACACATTGGAATGCTCAAGTCTATCCTAAGGGGTCCTACAACCCCTTTGAACACACTTGAGTATTGAAATCCATCAAAAGGGGTCATGGGGACTTCATAGGGGTCCTAGTATGCCTTATCACGTGTTAGGACCCCTAGGAAGTCCCCATGACCCCTATGGACACATTGGAATGCTCAAGTGTGTCTTAAGGGGTCCTACGACCCCTTTAGACACACTTGAGTGTTCAAATGTGTCAAAAGGGGTCATATGGACTTCCTAGGGGTCCTAGTACACCTTATCACACATTAGGACCACTAGGAAGTCCCCATGACCCCTATGGACAGATTGGAATACTCAAGTGTGTCTTAAGGGGTCTTACAACCCCTTAGGACATAGTTGAGCATTCAAATATTTCAAAAGGGGTCATGGGGACTTCCTAAGGGTCCTAGTACACCTTATCACATGTTACAACCCCTATGAAGTCCACATGACCCCTATGGACACATTGGAATGCTCAAGTGTGTTGTAAGGGGTCCTACAACCCCTTTGGATACACTTGAGCATTCAAATATGTCAAAAGGAGTCATGGGGACTTCCTAGGGGTCCTAGTATGCCTTATCACATGGTAGGACCTCTAAGAAGTCCCCATAATGTGTGATAAGGCATACTAGGACCCCTAGGAAGTCCCCATGACCCCTTTTGACACATTGAACTCTCAAGTCTGTCTAAAGGGGTCGTAGGACCCCTTCAGATAGACTTGAGCATTCAAATGTGTCAAAAGGGGTCATGGGGACTTCCTAGGGGTCCTACTACACCTTATCACATGTTAGGACCCATAGGAAGTCCCCATGACCCCTATGGACACATTGGAACCCTATGATGAGTGTACAATGGTTGTATATCTATGTGAAATTTATTTTCGAGAGTTAAGAAATCAATTGATTGTATTAAATTGATGGGAAGTCCATTGACATCTACTTATTCAGTATAGTCAGACCACTGACATTACAAGGAGTCTGTAGAAAAATCTTTTGCTGGATACTTTCAACAGGACTTGGGTTGAAATTGTTTGTCATCAAATCAACTGTGTGGGTGTTTTTTTTAAGACATTATATATATATAATACATTATATACATTAATATATAATACATTATATATATTATATACATTAGTATATATATAATATATTATATATATTTATTATATACATTAGTATATATATAATATACATTATATATATATATATATATATATATACACACACACACACCTCTTTTTATATATAAAAGTTGAATTTTTTCATTTGCTCCCGCCCTTTTTTCATGTACCTAGAAATATCAGGTACCCGATTATTGATTTGTCATATTTGACCTAAATATTCCCTATCCCCATAGACTAGAGAAGTACAAGATTTGGGGCCCATTTTTTGTTTTTTGTCAACTTGTCAACTTGTGGTCCCTTCTATAGTAGTCTTGTTACTTTAGCAAAAGAATTTTTTATTGATCCTCCAATTTATAATTGCATCTCTACTTAATCCCACGAACTAGCTTTGAGGCATCCTTTTAAGGGTTTTTGATTGTCAAAGACCATGAAATTTTGGTATGGAAAAGAGTGGAATAATTTTATGTCCACATTTTTTTTCCTGTTTAGAAATGGGAACTTGAAACTAGAATATTTACCTATCCATTCAAAAGATTTACCTATCTTAATGACCTCTTTAAAAGATTTTGAATGAAACTTGACCTTTTTCATCATCTTCAATTCCACAATCTTCCTTCGTTCAACACAAAACTCTCTTGACAAATAAAAAATGCTAGACAAAACCTTCTTCACACTTTCAGTGGCATCAACTTTAGGGTTTCATAGCAAAGCGCAAATGTTAGAACCCTCATTTTAGGGTTATGTTTAAAGCATAACCAATTTGCAGGCATGTAAAGTACTTACCAGATCAACTACAGAGTCAAATTTGTTGTTGGCACAATCAAGTACCCAAAAATATCATGTATATGATATTTGTAGAGTTTTTATTACAAAATTTGAATGTTTTTTATTAAACTTTATTTGTAAACATCACTATTTTGAATCAAAATATTGATACTGTAAAAGCATTCAAATATTATTTTTAAACATCAATTTTGAAGTAGATGTCAATACTTAAAAACAAAAAATCTAATCTAAAAGTATTCAGATTCTTCACATCATGTCTTCCTTTCAAATCCCATTATTATAACATCAACAATTTGATAATTCATCATAATTATTAAAATAGACATAAAAAGAGCACCATCTAAAAGAAAAACAACAAAATAAGTCTAAAAAAATATTTTAAACATCACTAAAACAGTTCTCTATTTAATGGAAGTTAAACTACATCTGTTTCTTCTGAGTAAGTTACACTTGAAACTTCCACTAAGAGATTAATACTACTTGTCCATTGTATTGAATTGGAAATCTGAGAAAATAGAGGGTTTTGATGTATGCCACAGGTTTCGGGTACCCTATTTTTTTGGGGTAACCAAAAAGGCTTGTGCTTTGGTGTCAGGTTTTCCCAAGTGTACTGAAACCTAGGCCTACTAAAAAGTCAACAAGCATTTTCATGCACTTTTGGACAAGTGAAAAGTGAATATTTTTCACATCACCACTTTTTGGCCCCTCGTGATCTTGCACATACCCCTTAGAGATATTGGACAAAAGGAAGTTTTGTCTGTTCCATCCCTATCAGTAGTTGTAGTTGAGACTGGAAATTTGTAGCATGTAGTAAAAGTGGAGAAAGTTGAGAAGGAACAATAAATTAGGAAGTCTACAAGATCCTCCTCCACTCCACTAGGGAAAAGAGTAAAAGAAATAGCTACTGGACCAGGTAAGAGATAGAAGACAATAGTTGCCACAGTTCAGAGGAAAATAGAAGAGATAAAAGATGATGAGGGCACATAAGTGAAGAAGAAGAAATGGAAACCTAAGATTGAGAAAGTAAATGATCAAATCATTAATGATGGAGATTTTTCAAAGATGAACAAGTATTATGATCTCTATAACTATTTTGAGAGATTAAACTTGGAAAATGCATTTGTGAGGCATATGATCCTAGCTGAAAAGAATTTTGATACAATTCAAGGAAACATCCCTGATGATCTATTTGAAAAGATGATAAATAGAAAGAAGAGAGCAGCTGAAGAAGATAACAAAATCAGAGAGAATTTTGTAAGGAAGCTCTGTGACATCAGAAATGAAGACCACCTCAAAGAAATCATGAAATAACTTGGTAAACTTATAAGAACAAAAATGAGAACAATTCTAATAATGGGAGCTAATTATTAGGAAATAAATAAGGAAACTAAGTGGGCAATTGTAAAAGTAATGACATCAAGTGTTGGAAAGCAGTCTAGTGCAGCGGAACAAGTTATGGAAGAAGAGAATCAGAAGAGTCCCTCTCCACCACCTTTAATTAACATTGAAGATGAATCAATGAATGTGGAAGGAAGGAATATTACATTGAACACTGATGAAAACCCTTTTAGCCACCTAGAGAACATTGTTGACAATTCAGCTTTTGAAGAGCAGGACAAGTCAATTGAAGAGGAAAGGAAAGAAATAAGGAAAGAAGAAGAAGAGACACAAGAAGAAATTCAAGTAAACACAGTGAGTAAAGGATAGAAAGAAACACCTAGCAAAGTGGAAATCAGTCATAGCCCTAAGATTGTAGCAAAGAAGCCACAAATTGAATCACTATTTGCTAATATTAGAAAATAAGTTGATGATGATGATCAAATGGAGTTGATCTCATCTCTGAATAAGATTATTGGAAAGAATAAGAAGGTGAAAATCCTTGAAGGATTACTACAAGAAGTAACAGGAAAGTTGTAGAGTGTTGTGACTAATCAGGTAACAGAAGAAGATCCAAAAACTAAACCTAGAGAAGTTATGAAGACTTTTGATAATGAATTTACTAGTTTGACAGACATTGCTATAGTGAAGGCTTAAGCAGCCTATGAGGCCAAAATGTTTCTTGATATAAGTCAAAATATCAGGAATGATATCAATAATTTGGATGTGTGCATAAAATATTTGAAAAGGAATTTAGATAGAGGAAAAGCTCTATGTATACAGTGTACAAATTCAGACAGTAATGTATCTGAAGTGACTAAAAAGATTAAAGAAAAGATGATTGAAATTCAAATAGAAGTGAATCTATTAGCCAGTCCTAATGTAAAGATACTAGATGTAGAGAAAATAATCTGTAAGATGAAGTATGAAATAAGGATTCTTAATGATGAGAAAGATAAGAAATTGAAAAGATTCGCTCTTCTAAGAGAGCACATTTCAATCAAGATAAGCATTATTGAAGGATAGTTGGAAGAATGTCTTGCATCTAAGACATCTTATGAGAAGTTTAACTTTGCAAATCTTTGAGCATGTGAGATCGCATCGTATGGTTTGTGTGCACTACTTAGTGTTGCGGACACCATCAAGGTAAACAATTTCATGAACATAGTTTTGGCACCCTTTTTTGTCATTGTTGTCAAAGGGGGAGTGATAGAAGAAAACTAATATATATGATAAGGAATTATATTTCTAGGGGGACCATAGATAAAATATATGGATTCATAAGGATTATGAAGATATAATTTTTGTGATGGCCACAATTTTGAGTTTTTGAGTTTTGAGACTTAGCCAATTTTCTCATATGTTGCCACCAATGACAAAGGGGGAGATTGTTGGAAATTTGGTTGAGTTAGATATCTAGATGTTGTCATTATGGAAATATATGATCTATGTGAAGAACATAGATGACAAAGAGCAAGTATGATAGAGCGCGCAACAAAATTGTCTAAGTATAAGCAGCATTTTCCCAGTGTACCTAGAAGACAGTTTTGATTGGTGATGTTGATTGAAGTAAGTTTAGTGCTTGTGCACTTGAATATGGATAATATGATGCATATTGAAGAATCACCTAAGAGTGCAAGTCTGTACGACATGTATGAAAGAAGTTATTATAGTATTACATGAACAGTGTTAAAGCCGACAGGACAGTATAGAAGACAAAATTGGTAAAGAGTTAAGGGATTATTTTGTTTATCAAAATAATGTCTTAATCATATAAAGGGACGACATCCTAGATGTTAACCATTGGGTAGCACATTGTAAAATATATTTTGTAAAGTTCTTTATGTTTAGTAAAGTTGACTATAAAATTTATTACCCCTAATAACTTTTATAAATGTAAGGCATATGGAATGCGAAGAAAAAAATGTGAATGAGATAGATGATATAGAAAACATATATGTGAAAGGTATCAATGAGAAGCTATGAAAGAAAAGCAAGTAGTATCAGGTTATGTACCTTTCCCTATTTTGTAATCAGTAATCATTGTACATTACTTGTTTGGGGAGTGGGCTCATCTTGTAATAATTTGTAATAAGTACTTCCAACTCTTAGCAGGGTTGAGGCTTCTAACAAGGCCTAGAGTCCCTTAATCAGGACTGAGACACTATACATATGTAATAGACTCCTAACAGGCTCAACATTCTTAACAGGATACTTTTGATTAGTGGATCTTTGTGGGTATCATACCCACCAGGGTTTTCCCTTGGCCAGGGTTTCCTCAAGAACAAATAATGTGGTATGAGTTCATTTTCTTTATTTTTATGCATGTTATTTATCTTACTTTATTATGCAAGCATAAAGATAATCTGTTATATCCATAATTGGGAAAAAAAAAATTTAGAATACTGATTTACCTCCTCTCAGTATTCCTTATTTCTAACAAGAGCTTCATACTCCACAATGTTATTAGTACAAGGAAAGGTTAATTTGTATGATAAAGGGATGGGTTTTTTTGTAGGGGGAATAAAGATAACACCCACACTAGAACCTATCTTACATTTAGACCCATCAAAATATAATTCCCAAATATCATCCTGTTGAATAGCTAGAATATTATCATTAGGGAACTCTATTGAAGTAGAACATCTATGTGAGTGTGGACAAGGAGGTTCAACCAAAAAATCTGTCAAAGCTTGTCCCTTAATAGACTTCTGAGAAATAAAATTAAGATCAAATTATGTAAGTAACATAACTCATTTTTCCAACTAGACAGAGAGATCAGTTTGTGAGAAAAGATGTTTCAAAGGATCAAATTTAACAATCACATTGACTTCAACATTTATAAGATAATGCCTGAGTTTCTGACATGCATAAACTACAACTAGACATTGTCTTTCCAAATCTTTATATCTTGTTTTGTAATCAAGTAAAGTCCAACTAATGGAATACACAAGTCTTTCCTTACCATCATTATCATTTTGAGCTAACAATGCACTCACGGCCTTTGGAGTCCCGTAAGTGTACAAATGGAATGGTTTATCAAATTTAGTTGGCTGCAAGATAGGAGGGTTTGCAAGATATTCCTTAAATTTCTCAAAATCTTTTTTACACTCATCATTCCAAGAGAAAGTGGTATCCTTTCTAAGCAAGGAAGTAAAAGGAATAGTTCAATCAGCTAGGTTAGAAATAAAATGGTGAATAGCTTGTATTTTTCCTTGTAAAATCTATAAGTGAGAAATATTTTTAGGAGGAGGCACATTAACAATAGCTTCAATATTTTTTGTATCTACTTCTATGCCTCGCTTAGAGATTATAAATCCTAATAATCAACAATAATTAACTCCAAAGACACATTTCTTAGGATTCAATCTCATGTTGTAACTTCCACATAATCTTCAAGGATCTTATGAATGTAATCATGAAAAATCAAAGTCATAGCTCATTGATAAGTTGCTCCTGCATTTTTTAATCCAAAAGGCATCATGACCCAAAAAAAGGTTCCCCAAGGTGTTATAAATGCAATCTTAAATTGATCTTGAGGAGGGATAAAAATTTGATTATATCCCGAAAAACCATCCATAAAAGATAACAAGGCATGACCCGTTGTTGAATCCACAATCATATCCATGTTAGGTAACGGGAAATCATCTTTTAAGGATGCCTTATTTAAATCTCTGAAATCAATACACATCCTTATCTTATTTTCTCCTTTTGAAATAGGAACAATATTTGAAATCTAATCTGAGTAATCAATAGAATGGATAAATCTAGAATCCAATAATTTTTCAATTTCACCTTTGACTAATAAAGGAATCCGTGGATTCATCTTTTGAATTTTCTATTTTACAGGTTTCATATTTGGTTTTAAAATATTGTTATGAGTAACAATCTTAGAATCTATACCCGGCATATCTGAATATGTCCAAGAAAAGATGTCCTTAAATTCAAGCAAAAGGGAAACCAACTGATCACATTCATCCTGATTCAAACATTTCCCAATCTTTATCATCCTCTTAGTGTTGTTCTCATCCATTTGAATATCAATAGTTTTAGTTATTAACAAATCATTTCATATCAGAGGATCCATCGATAAAGGAAGAGTGTCATGTTTATCATGTTCCCCCCAAAAAGCATCAATATTTCAACAATAAGGCTTTCATCATTTGTGATGAAACTTAGGTAGGTCTTCATAAACCCCTAAAAATTCCATTAAGGCTTCATCTTCAGGAAAAATATCCAAAGTAGGTACTTGATTAAGGTCAATGAGAAGTGGGTTAACCAATTTCAACTGTCCACCACAAATATGATTAAAATTAAGAGGAAAATTTGATGGTTGTCTATAAGGATTGAATCCTAACCCATATGTATGATCATAAACTTCATTATCTAGAGGTACTTATATACCTTGTTCATATTTACCACATTCTTTCCCATTAAATCCCAATTTCTTAAGAAAATGATAGCCAGGACCATATCGATCAATCATATTAGAAGGAGTCCAAGGAGTGGCATATGTCACAATATCATAAAAATTAGGCTTTATAGTTTCAATCATTTCATTAATCGAAGCGGCAACAAAATTACTTTTTAGTTCCTCAGAAAGCGGGGAAGGAGTAAAGAATTTTTTCTCAAATTCATTTTGTTGCTTCATGAATTCGAAATCAGAAATCTTATATTCTCTAATGCAAGTAGGATTAAAATCCAATGTCCCCCAATCATCCTTAGTCAAAGAAGAAGATAGGAGCTTCCTATTGTTGAATCTCAAGTTGTTTTTCAATCTCTTTACTAGGTTGAAGAGGCTCAAAGATTTTGGCATGTTCTGCATTTAAGCAAGGATTCGGAGCATCATCCGCATGTAATGTATACATTAAGTTTTTATAGATGAACCTAACCTTGTGATGAAGAGTAGAAGGAACTACATGCATAGTATGTAACCATGGTCTTCCTAAAAGAAGGTTATAATTGAGAGGTCTAGGCATAACATGAATAGGAGTATTTAAGATAATTAGACCAACTTTAATAGGTAAGGTAATAATGCCCAAAGTTCTCTTCGCAATATTATCAAATCCATGTATAGGGACATTATTAGGTTGAATAATTGTGAGATCAACCTTAATTTCCTTAAGCACATCATGCTAAAAACATTAAGCCTAGATCCATTATCAATTAATGTTCTTTGAATGATACTCTGGTTAATAGAGAAAGTGACCATAAGAGAATCATATTGATTCTGCACCTCAGGAGAAGGTAAATCATTATTGAAAAACACAATAGGAGGTACAGAAGGCATAGTATGCATGAAATCTAAAATAGAATGAATGTTCTCTTGATTAGGAGGAGAAGAAGGAAGAGTAGATAAAGCTTTTTGTAATTCCTAATGATATGTCGGGGAAGTTTGGAGTAATTCCCATGAAGATATCTTAGCAGGAGTAGCACATAATTGGTCAACTAAGTTATACTCCTTAAAGGTAGAAGGAAACTTGGGTGCTTGAGGAAGCATAGGTTGAGAAGGAGGTAAAGAAACTAGAATAATAGGTAGAGGGTTATTTCGTGTATGATAAGCATGTGAAATGGAATCAGTGTTATCAAAGAAATCCAAAGGATCTCTAGGTTTACCCTTAATTGTTATGTGAGGACTTCCCTTTACCATCATCAAAGGTGTAGGATGTATCATTTTAGGTTTATTAATGTTACAAATAGTGGGACCTGAAGGTAACCATACACACACCCTATGGTAAAGTTCAATTGGAGAGGTTGTGGAGTTGAATGAAATAGGAATAGGATCCATGGAGATCTTATCCGAACCATTTTCATCATCACTACCATGTACCTCATTAGGGAATCTATGCTTTTGTACAATAAAAGCCTCATCAAAGTACTCAAAACAAGAATCATACATGTTGAATAAAAAGAAATACTAAAAGCATGAAAATGTAAATGTTTTTGTATTTTAAAGATATTTTACAATTTTTTGTATTTTTGAAATATAAATGCAAGAAATCTAATCTTATAAGCATGCAAGATTTAAATCTAACACCAAAAAGAAAAAGTTATCATAAATGGGTTCACCAAAATGAATAGGTTGAAAATGGAGCTTTAACAATGCATCTAACATTCCTCACTATTCATTTGAAATGTTTTGGATTGGAATTGGATAAGTAAAGTAAATTTGGAAATTCTTGAAAATCAGTCAAGATAAGATACATACCTCATAATGGAAAAAATTTGGAAATACCTATTTTCTAAAGCCTATGCATAGTCTCGGAAGATTTTGCAACCAGATCCGGGACCAAAAAACTGTAACAGATAAAACCTGAAAAACTTTTATCTTTCTGGAAGCATGTAGTCCTTGACCTAGATAGCGGGGCAAGGTCTTATCCTAGGGAAGGATCCTATTGATGGAATATGGATGAAGTGACTGAGAGGGGGGGTGAATTAGTCAACCATAAAACACTTCACAATTAATTCTTTCTAGATCCCTTAGGATATCTTAACAATGTTATCTGTTTGAGCACTCGGTAAATAGATTGCAGTAACTTTGAAGATGCAGAAAGTATTAGCAAAATTATCTTTAGATATTTATCAGCACATGTATATGATTGAGAAAGAAATTAAGAACACAAGAGACACAAGATTTAACGTGGAAACCCAATATGGGAAAAACCACAAATGTATCTAGATACTGATTTTCACTTTTCTGAAGTGATGCCCAGTTAGAAGCCAACCCGGTAAAAGGTTACAAAACACACTGTTAGGTGTGACCTTGTTAGAGGATTTAAAACACCCTGCTAGGAGTGGCTTGGTAAGAGGTCTTGAAAACAATTCAATGGAATTGTCACCTTGTTAGAGGATTTACAATATGGTTTTTAAACCAACTCGGTTAAGAGATTTAGAATTCACTGTTACAATGATAAGAAGGTAACAATGAAAAATGACCTGTATTATAATGCAACTGTCTTGCTGATTATAGATCTCTATTCTGCATAAGTCTGATCCTTTCTGATTGAATAAATCTCTACTGCACCTCAAGGATATCTGAACATCCTTCACAAATTCGCATACACCTTTCCTGCTTTTCTTCTGTAAAATCTTCTCCTATATTTCTTGTTTACTTTTCACTTTTGACCTTTTATTTATATGATTTTAGATTTTTCAAATCGACATTATTTAGTATAACAGTCAGCTTAAATAAGCAAACTCTATTTGCAAAAATCCTTCAAGGGCCGACAGTGCTCGGTGACCATAACTTTCTATAATCTTTTGGAGACCGAGGGAACTCGGTAAACGTTGACAATCTTTTACCTTCGATAACCGATTGAACTCGGTAAACACTAACTTTTCTTTGATGACCGATTGAACTCAGTAAACACTAACTTTTCCTTCGATGACCGACTGAACTTGGTAAACACTAAATTTTCTCGATGACCGAGTGGACTTGGTAAGCACTAATATTCCTGTCTGGCAGACCGACTGAGCTCGGTAGAAACTGGTTGCTGCAGACTATGACATTGTGTGACATCAAAGACAATACATAATTGAGTAGCAATTTCCTTCAGACAATTGTTTCCAACAATCTCCCTCTTTGGCATTGATGGCAACACAATATGTCATATCATAAGAAATTTGAAAGAGTTAGCTCGGTTCAGATTCAAATCTCCCTCTGTCAGCAAACTTCCTTTATCCTGAAAATTCTTCCTTCTGATTATTGAAAATTTCTTGAAGTAATAGCAAAGACATAGCAAACACTCCCTCTTTGACAACACATGCCAAAGACAATTCACATATTACCGGTGGAAATTAATGTACCTCAAGTACTGATTCATATGCAATGATTCCTTGAATATGCTGCATCAACAGGTTGATTTTCAATCATGTTCTGGTTGATGCATCACTAAAACTGTATTTAGTGAGCCTCAGATAGGGGAATGACCCCTAACTTACCTCTTAGATACACAAATGCATCCTTAGGTAATGGTTTGGTAAAAATGTCTGCAATCTATTCTTTTGTATGAATATATTCTAATCTGATTTCCTTGTCCTGCACCAATTCTCTGACAAAGTGATATTTAATAGCAATGTGCTTGGTTTAGGAATGCATCACTGGATTCTTAGAGATGTTTATTGCATTGGTATTGTCACAAAATATAACAACTGGTTCTTTGATTTCAACCTTCATACCTTCTAATAGCTGTTTAAACTAAACAATATTTGAACAGTTTACTGCAGCAGCAACATATTCTGCTTCAGCTGTGGATTGAGATGTGCAATTCTGCTTTTTACTAGTCCAGGATACCAGTCTTTTTCCAAGAAAAAATGCTCCACCACTTGTGCTTTTTCTGTCATCAATGTTTCCTGCCCAATCAGCATCAGTAAACACTTTCAAGTCTAGATTGCCTCCAAATTTATACCACAAACCATATTCTTCAGTTCCTTTTAAGTATCTTAAGATTCTTTTGATTGCCATCATGTGATTTTCCTTAGGTTTTGCTGAGAATCTAGCTACTATACCAACTGCTAAGGCAATATCAGGTCTTGTATGTACTACATACTGCAATTTTCCAATCATAGATCGGTATAGGGTCTGATCAACTTCTTTTGAATCATCATTCTTGGTAAATTTCAGTCCAGTACACATGGGTGTACTGACTGGTTTTGAATCTTCCATACCAAACTTCTTAAGTATTTCCTTAATGTATTTAGATTGAGTAATGTATATACCATTCTTGCTTTGCTGAATTTGAAGATCAACAAAGAATTTTATTAAACCAAACATGGACATTTCAAATTCTTTGTTCATTTGCTCTGAAAATTCTTTGCACTGATCCTCATTCCCTGTAAATATAGTATCATCCACAAATATTTCTGCCAATACAATTTTGTCATCCGGTCCTTCTTTAATATACAGATTACTGTTATCATTAGCTCTTTTGAAATTAATCTGAATCAAATAGTTATGGAGTCTTTCATACCATGCTCTAGGAGCTTGTTTTAAACCATACAATGCTTTGTGTAACCTGCAGACCATGTCCCTTTTATCTGGATCAACAAAACCTTCAGGTTGTTCAATGTAGACTTCTTCATCAAGAATTCCATTGAGAAATGCAGATTTTATATCCATCTGATATACCTTAAATCCTTTGTGTGCTGCATAAGCAAGTAGACTTCTTACACCTTCTAATCTTGCAACAGGAGCGAAAGTTTCTCCATAATCTATACCTTCTTCTTGAGAATAACCTTTACATACCAGTCTAGCTTTGTTTCTAGATACTTGACCATCTTCATTCAGCTTATTCCTGAATACCCATTTTGTTCCAATTACATTCTTATCTTTAGGTCTAGGTACAAGAGTCCAAGTTTTGTTCTTTTGTATTTGTTCTAATTCTTCATTCATTGCTTCAATCCAACTTTCATTTTCCAATGCATCTTTGATATTTCTAGGTTCAAAATCAGTAAGCAGACATGTACCTTTTAGCTTTCTTCTTGTCATAGTACCATCTGATTTGTTTCCAATGATTTGATCTGGTGTATGATGTCTTCTGACATATTTGGCTAGTATAGGTTCCTTGCCTTTTGAATGATTCATGTTGTTGTCTTCTAGGATCTCTTCTTCAGGTTGCTCGGGCTTGGTAGATATTTGCTCAGTAACTTTAGGCTGAGACTCGGTCTGAATTTCTTCCTATGACTCGGTTTGAACTTCTTCCTGTGACTCAGTTTGTGACTCAGTAACTGTGCTCAGCTCGGTAGATATAGCTTCCTTATTGATAGTTGTGTCTACCAATGTTTCAGGTTCAATGTAAACGAATCTTCTGTAGTTCTCAGGTTCCCTTTTGCTTTCTTCCTTAGTCTTTTCTGCAAACTCATCAAATTTTACATGTATACTTTCTATGACTTTGTGAGTAGATAAGTTCAGACATTTGTATGCCTTGCTTTTGCTAGAATATCCTAGGAATATTCCTTCATCACTTTTCACATCAAATTTATTTCTTCTGGATTCTTTTAAGATATAACACTTGCTACCAAATATTTTCATGTAACTTATATTGGGTTTATAGCCATACCATAATTCATAAGGAGTTTTGAATGTGTCTTTCTTCAGTTGTACCCGGTTCAAGGTATGAACTGCAGTGCTGATAGCTTCCTTCCAGTACTTTATAGCGATGTTCTTTTCTATCATTAGAGTCCTTGCACAATCCATAATAGATCTGTTTCTTCTTTCTGCTATTCCATTCTGCTCAGGAGTTCTAGGAGCTGATACCTATCTTTTGATTCCTCTTTCAATGCAAAAGTTGTTAAAATCATGGGAGATGAATTCACCACCTCTGTCTGATCTTAAGCATTTCAATCTTTTCCCTATTTCCTTTTCCACTCTTGCTAAGTACCATTTGAACTTTTCAAATGCTTCTAATTTTTCTCTTAAATACATAACAGTCATCATTCTAGAATAATCATCAACGCAAAGAATAAAGAATTTATCTCCAGTATAGCTTTGTATTCCAATAGGTCCACATAAATCAGTATGCACAATTTCCAAAATTTCTTTAGACTGATAGTTCTTACTCTTGAAACTAGTTTTACTCATTTTGCCAATCTGACAATTCTTGCATAGGCCAGTGTCAGGTTTCTTCAAAGTAGGAATGCCTCTAACCTTCTTGAATTTGCTTATTTTTATCATGTTATCAAAATTCACATGACATAACCTTTTGTGCCATAGCCAACTTTCTTCTATTTGAGCAATAAAGCATGAATATTCACTGAGATCAAGATAAAATAAGTTACCTTTTGTTTGTTTGCCTGATCCAATGAGTTTTCCTTTTTCATCCAGCAGTCTTGCTTGACCATTCATAAATTCAACCTTGAAACCAGTGTTGATTAGCTGTGCTACACTTAGAAGATTATGTTTTAGTCCTTCAACCTAGTAAGCATTATCACATATGAGTTCTTTGGTTAATGAGATTCTTCCTTTTCCTTTTATACAACAAGGTTCATTGTTTCCAAATCTTACATTACCATTGTCACAGTCTTCTAGATATTCAAATTTTGTCTTGTCACCAGTCATGTGGTGTGAACATCCACTGTCTATTATCCATATATCATCTTTTCTTATATGAGAAATAAGTTCCATCTTATCTTCATCATCATCAGATTCATCTTTTATAGCAATAAAGACAATTTCTTCTTCACTATCATCAGAATCTTTAGCCATAAAACATGATTTCTTACCTTTATCCTTGTATGATTTGAAATTGTTTTTGCCATAGTACTTGTGACTTCTCTTCGACTCTTCCTTGACTTGCTTGTTTGGGCACCTAGCTGCAATATGTCCAATTTCTTCACATGAAAAATAGATTAAAGGAGTTTTACCTTTATACTTACCTTTCCCTCTAGAGTACTTCTTTGCAAGTAATGCTTCTACAATTTCAAGATCACTATCAGAACTTTCTTCTGATACTTCTTCACTTTCTGACTGAACTTCTTTAATACCAATTGATGGAATATGGATGAAGTGACTGAGAGGGGGGGTGAATCAGTCAACCATAAAACACTTCACAATTAATTCTTTCTAGATCCCTTAGGATATCTTAACAATGCTATCTGTTTTAGCACTCGGTAAATAGATTGCAGTAACTTTGAAGATGCAGAAAGTATTAGCAAAATTATCTTTAGATATTTATCAGCACATGTATATGATTGAGAAAGCAATTAAGAACACAAGAGACACAAGATTTAACATGGAAACCCAATATGGGAAAAACCACCAATGTATCTAGATACTGATTTTCACTTTTCTGAAGTGATGCCCGGTTAGAAGCCAACCCGGTAAAAGGTTACAAAACACACTATTAGGTGTGACCTTGTTAGAGGATTTAAAACACCCTGCTAGGAGTGGCCTAGTAAGAGGTCTTGAAAATAATTCAATGGAATTGTCACCTTGTTAGAGGATTTACAATATGGTTGTTAAACCAACTCGGTTAAGAGATTTAGAATTCATTGTTACAATGATAAGAAGGTAACAATGAAAAATGACCTGTATAATAATGCAACTATCTTGCTGATTATAGATCTCTGTTCTGCATAAGTCTGATCCTTTCTGATCGAATAAATCTCTACTACACCTCAAGGATATCTGAACATCCTTCACAAATTCGCATACACCTTTCCTGCTTTTCTTCTGTAAAATCTTCTCCTATATTTCTTGTTTACTTTTCACATTTGACCTTTTATTTATATGATTTTAGATTTTTCAAATCGACATTATTTAGTATAACAGTCGGCTGAAATAAGAAAACTCTATTTGCAAAAATCCTTCAAGGGCCGATAGTGCTCGGTGACCATAACTTTCTATAATCTTTTGGAGACCGAGGGAACTCGGTAAACACCGACAATCTTTTACCTTCGATAACCGACTGAACTCGGTAAACACTAACTTTTCTTTGATGACCGACTGAACTCGGTAAACACTAACTTTTCCTTCGATGACCGACTGAACTCGGTAAACACTAAATTTTCTTGATGACCAAGTGGACTCGGTAAGCACTAATATTCCTGTCTGGCAGACCGACTGAGCTCGGTAGAAACTAGTTGTTGCGGACTATGACATTGTGTGACATCAAAGACAATACATAATTGAGTAGAAATTTCCTTCAGACAATTTTTTCCAACACCTATAGCCCACTGCAAGTCATCCTTGACCCAAAATAGCTCCAATAAAAAATCTATTCATGGATCTCGAAAGTTCACCGCAAAGGGTATTCAGATCTGCACTTCAATTCTCGAAACAGTGATTGTAGATATCTAAAAATGGTATTTTAGGGTGGCTATATAAGGTTTTTCCTTAGTCAAACCCCCATTTTGGTGACCTCCACCTCCATGAATAGCTAGTTATAATATAATGTGTGCGTGTGTATTGAAAGTGTAATGCCAAGATCTAATCCTCTAGATTAAAACCCTAGCATGAATATATATGAGAAAGAAATCCATAGATTTGAATAAGATAAGAAATAATACCAAGCCCCCAAGGCTAAAGTACTCCTACCAAACTCATAATCTATAATTTCTACTTCATGATTGTATCTTTGAATGCTTGAATGTTGATAATGGTGGATCAAGGAAGAAAGGATCTCTCTTGCTCCAAATAGATGTTGACAATGGTGTGCTCACAAAAATTGTTGATATCAACAATGACTTGATCTTCTATATCATCCTCTTGCAATCTTGCATCTTCATTCCACCATTGATTTCTTGCTTGCATCAATTATGTCTCCACTTGATGTCTAGATCATGAAATTGCTTGGTCTTATTTCATGTCCTTGTTCTATAAATGAAGGCAAATGAGAGTATTTATAGAGAGGTTTCAAGGTGAGGCTCCTAGAGTAATGTGAGGACCCATAATTCAAATTTCACCTCTAATTATGGTCCAATCACAATGACCAACTAAGGAGGGAAAAGAAGTAAATTAATTTAAAATTAAAACCCTTTTGCATCCAGATCTGAAGGCTCGACATTAATTTTGAGGCCCTCTGGGACCAAATTTTGAAAAGGGGAATCAAATCTCAAAGGAGGTCAAAGATGACCTCATCTATGACCTAGTTTAGGGATGACCTAGACCTTGACCAAGGTCAGGGATGACCTCATCCTTGACCCAGGGGTCCAGATCTTGCCAGAATCAAAACAAGAGGTCCTGAGGATGTCCGAAGACCTAGAAATGATGTCAGAATAGGGCAGAGTGCCAAGGAGAGGCACAAAATCCTATGATGATTATGATGAAGGAAAGGAGGACCTATTTATAAGTCCTACCTACAAAATACATCCATAGAAGAGGGAAATTAAGGAGAATCCTTGGGATCCTAACCCTAATTTCACCTAAAATGAAGGAATCAAGTGCATAATACATCCTAAATGCAAGTCTATCATGATAAATGCACTAAAAGAGGGTTCTAAACCTACCAATATGGAAGTGCTTCCATTTTAAGATGATACACTTATGTTATGTTTACTACTAGACTTAGCAATGTTCAAGGATGACATAAATACAGACTCAACACTTGGTACAATACTATTATCATAGTTATTTAGGTCAAAAGTAGTCAACTTACTAATTAGGCTATCAAGTGTAAGAACACTATTTGGTGAAAATATCATTTCATGAATAGAAGAGATTCTAATAGCATAGATAGGCAATAAGGTTCTAAGAATTTTACTCACAAAAGTGTCTTCATCAATAAGACCTCCTGCTCTTCAGATAGCATTGACCACTTCCTTGATTTGGTTAGAGTACTATGTGATGTTTTCATCTTCTTTCATCTTCATATCATCAAATCTACCTCTAAGGCTTTCAGCTTGGGCTCTCATCACATTCACATCTCCTCCATGAACTAGTACAATCTTGTCCCACATTTCTTTCGATGTAGTACATGTTTTGATATCCCCAAATTCTACATCAACTAGGGTAGCAACTATCTCTATCATTGTTATGTTGTGTTCATGTCTATCTCTTAGCTGATCAATAGTCAAAGGTCCAATAGTCAGTTGTAAGTAGCCATTGTCTAGGAGTTGAAGAGAAGATTACCCAATTTTAGATATGTGTAGCCTCATCTTTCTTTTCCATGTTGAGAAGTTATCTTTGTTCATCCTAGGCACCTCCCTTTTATACATCTTGTGATTTTTAGCTCAAGCCCTCAAAACTTTCCTCCAAGAAACCAATGTTCTCTGATACAAATTGTTAGATAACTAAGAAGGGGTGTGGGGGGTGAATTAGTTAATTTAGTTATCCTACAGTACCAAACCCCCAAATGTACTTTATCAAACTTTTTCAACAAAATAATCAAATCGGTAAGATAAGATAACTATCTTTTTGTTCATTTACCAAATACTAGTAATTTCCAAATTTTTCTTTACTGATTAATCAAATATGCAATATGTAAAGTATAAAATAAAAATAATCATAACAAATAAAACATAACACAAAGATTTAATGTGGAAACCTTGCTAAGGGAAAAACCACCTGGGACTGGTAACCCAAAATATTTCACTCTTCTGAGGTGAGCTCGGTTAGGAGCCAACCCTATTAAAGGTTACAATGCACATTGTTGGGTGTGACCTGGTTAGAGGATTTATCACTAATAGTTAACTCTTGATCAGCATTCACTATGGGGTCAACAAGAAAACAATTAACATTCTCTGAATGTCATATTGAAATACAAAAGAATGTTAAGTCCACTCGGTAAGATATTTTGCTGTAACAATGGTTAAACTGATATAGTAGTGATCTGATTTAAATAGAACTCTATTTGAAAGTATTTAGATCTATGCTAAGCTCAAAATAACTCATTTGATCAATAATCAATTCACTTCATTATATCCTCCAACTTACTTCACTCAGTGTATATATCTTTGACGCTCAACTATGCCTGCAATATAGCTCGGTTCTTTCTATAACCAATTTGATCAATTATGCATGAAAAATGTCTTCATGTGAAATATTTTGTAGTCTCTATTCATCTGGAATGATTCAAAAATGAATCTTATGTCTCTTAAATAGATGTGTAAACTATTTTCATATTATCCATTAGATTTTTCCACTTAATCTCCATCATCCATTTTACAACTTCAAGCTTCCTTGACAGATGTGTTAATAAAAAAATGTGCCATATTGCTAAATCTATCCACTATAACATAGATTATATCATATCCCTATTTTGTCTTGGGTAATCCAACCACAAAATTGATACTAAGACACTCCCATGGTCTACTAGGAATGGGAAGAGGTTGATAGAGTCTAGCATTGGAGGATGTAACTTTGGCCTTTTGGAAAACAATACAACACTCCACATACCTCCTAACATCTTGGTTCATTCTTGGCCAATAATAGTACCTTTGAACTAACTCTTGAGTCTCATTGACTCCAAAATGTCCACTAAGGGTTCCATTATATTCTTCTTGAATCAAATTCTCCCTCATTGACCCTATAGGCACACAAAGATGGCCCCCTTTAAATAATAGTTCATTTTTCAAGGTATAATAAGAGAATTCACCATGAAAATAATTATTGTGTTCCTTAAATACCTTATAGGCCTCTATAAAGTCTTCATCCTCTAAGTATAGGTCCTTGAAGTTGTCGATCTGTATGATTTTCAATCGAACCTCTTGCACTATCATGATTCTCCTACTTAGTGCTTCAACAACATTTTTTTGTTTCCCCTTCTTGTGTTTAATGGAAAATGTATAGTCTTACATATAATCCAACCATTTCATATTCTTTTGGCTAAGTTTATCTTGTGATTTGAGGAAACTAAGGGATTGGTTGTCTCTATAGACCATGAATTCCTTAGAAAGGAGATAGTGTCTCCACTTCCTTAAGGCTTGGACTAGAGCATATAACTCTAAGTCATAGGAAGAGTAATTCCTATTTTCATAACTAAGATTCTCACTATGGATAACATCTTCTCTTCCCTCCTGAATTAAGACATATCCTATAGAAATGTTACTAGCATCACACTCAACAGTGAAGATTTTATCAAAACTAGGGAGAACTAAGATGCGTTGAGTGGCTATCTTTTCCTTCAGCACCTCAAATTACTAATTCTCTTGGTCATTCCATTGGAAATTGGTTTTCATACCACCCATTATAGTGTCTAACATAGGTTCACATATAGTACTGAATTGCTTGATAAAGTTTCTATAATATTGATCCAGGCCATAAAAACTTCTCACCTCGTTGGAATTCTTAGGGGTAGACCAATTTATGATTGTCTCTACCTTGCTTGGTTCCATCTTTAGATTCCCATGTGATAGCACAAAACCAAGGTACACTAGTTCATGCTTCATAAACTCACACTTATCCAATTTTATCATTTTTTTTCTTCATGCAACTTCTTGAATATAAATTTCAAATTCTTAAGATGTTCTCCTTTAGTAGTGCTATAAATTAAGATATCATACAAGTATACTAGCACAAACTGTTGGCAATTTGGCTAATGTGGATGCATAGATGTTGTCATTATGGCAACATATGATCTCTATTGAGAGTGAAAAATCTAGAATGCAAGTATGGCACATTGAAGAAAGAAATTGTCTAAGTTTGGATACAATGATCCTAACAGAGCACCCGATGTAGATTTAGTTGGCGACATCCACTAGAGCAATATTTTTGTTTGCATAGTTAACTAAAGCTTCTATAGAGTATGAGGATACCCCATCTCAGTGCACATAAAGTTTGGAGTAGTACGGACAAAGTTATTCAAAGTTTACCGAAGATAGTTTTTTGCAGACAGAACAGTTTTGGAGACAGTATTAGCGAAAGAGTTAAGGGATTATTTTTTCTTGTCAAAATAATGACTTAACATTATGAAGGGATGAAATCCTAGATGTTTACTCTTGGATAAAGATTTTGGAAGCTGACCATGTAAATTTATTAGCTTTAATAACTCATATATTAGGTATACTTGAAATGTAATGAAATATACAAGTGATATGTAAAAAGAAAGAAAAGATAACTTGCGATAGTTGTATATTATGATAGCAGCAAAGGCTATTGATGAAAAGTTGTAAGAAGTACCATATTATAGTCAGAAACATTTTGTATTAATTGTTTGGGTAGTGAGCTCAGCTGGTGATCAGGTTTTGTAATCTAACTCCTAACAGGGTTAAGGCTTCTAACAAGGCCTAAAGTCCTTTAACTAGGATAGATCTACTATATATTGTAAATTGACTCCTAACAAGGTCCAATATCCCTAACAGGATACTTTTGATTAGTGGTCTTTGTGGGTACCATCCCCACCAGGGTTTTCCCTTGGCTAGGGTTTCCTCGAGAACATATGATGTGTTATGAGTTCTTTCTATTTACTGCTATGTTTGTTAAGCAACTTGATAATCTTTGTATGCACTAAAGTAATCTGTTGTATCCATAAGTGGGCAAAAGAAAAAGTTTGTGAAATAATGATTCACCCCCCCCTCTTAGTATTTCCTATTTCTAACAATTGGTATCAGAGCACAGTTACTCAGAGAAGGAACATTCAAGGAAAGCTTAGCAGCTTGAGTAAGATCTCTATGGATATGGATCAACTTCAGAAGAATCTTGAAGAAGCTCTTGAACAGATTGATATGCTTACTGATGAAAGAAACTCCTTAAGAAGAAAATATGAAGATGCAAAGAATGCTATTGACAAATTAAAAGGTAAGATTGAAGATCTGAAATCTGAAAAGAAATCTGATATGCTTGTTGAAGATTGTGATGAATTAGAAAAAGAAAATGAGATCCTTAAGCATGAGTTGAAGATAGTAAATCTGAAGCTTAGTATGAAAGATGGAAATTTGAGATCTGATAATGAAAAATTGAAAATTGAGAATGAAGATTTGAGGTCAAGACTTGAAAAGGAAACATCTGAATCTGAAAAAGTAAAAGTGCAGTATGTGGAACTTGAGAAGTATAATAAAATATTGAAAGGTGAATTAACTCAATCTAAACAACAACTTGAAAGGCTATATTCAAAAAGTGATGAGACTGAAAAACAAATTTCTTTTGAAGAACCATTCTTTGATAGGACTGGATTTGGATATAGTATGTTTAGAACAAACCATGAAAGTAAGAAGCCAGATCTGAAGACATCTGAAAGTATGGAGGAAATAAAGCTAGATGAGAACACATTGGAAGATCCACCTAAAGAAGAACCACCTAGAGAGAAAGAAGAATCAAAGCAAGAAGAATCAAAATAGGAAGAATCATCTAAAGGTATGCAAAGAGAATTCAAAGGTAGATGTTTTGCTTGTAATACTATTGGGCACATGAAGAAAGATTGCATAGGTAAGCAATTTAAACCTTTTAATGGACATTGTTATAATTGTCATAGTTTTGGACATAGAGCTAACAAATGTAGAAGACCTAAAGTAATTTTGAATAATTATGATAGAATGATTGGGAATACTAACAATGCAGATAAGAAATCTATTGAAGAAATGAATCAAAGAAAAGTGGTAGTATGTTTTAGATGCAACAAAGTAGGATATATTGCTAGAAATTGTAGGTCACAGATTAACCAGCAAGGACAGAGATTTGGAAACAATGGAATCATTTGTCAGATATGCAACAAGTTTGGACACTCAGCAAGATTCTACAGAATGAACAATGGAGGTTATCATCATAACCCTAACCCTAGGAACAATGCAAGAAGGAATGAAAATGCAGGAAACAAAGAGAAAGGTTGTTGTAGCAATAAAGATGAAGTAAAATTTGACAAAGGCATACATCAAGGAGGTATAGTTAGCACTGAAAGTAGTCAGGAAGGTAATGTAACCAATGGTAAGGATGAATCTTTACCTGACCCTTCTTTAAGCACTTAAATTATGTAAGTTTCTGTAGTTTAGGACTTAGGATTAGTGTAGATTAGGAATTTGAATGAGTTAAAATTTGTGTAATTAGATATAGCTTTATTATATTGTACTAATTCTATGATTAAGTGTGCAAAAGAAAATATTGTGTTTTGCGAGGTCACAAAAAGTTTTATGGTTCCAGGGTTGCAAAATTAGCTTTTTGAGGTTTTAGTGGAAAAATGAATGAATGCGATGTCAGATCGAGTTAATGTGAAGTGTTATAAGGTCAAAATTGAAGTTATTATGGTTACAAAGTGATTGAAAAGTGATTTGAAAGAAGAAAAGTGAGTTGAGGATGATTTGAAGAAGTTTGGAAGCAGTTTGCAGCGACGATCATACCGAAACCCTAGATTTGCAAAGTTGAGGTATTTTTTAATCTTTAATCAGTTAATAAGATGGATATTTCTATGGTTCATAATGTTAAGGATAAGAATAGACCAAAGATTAAGAAAGAACCAGTAGAACCACCAGAAATTGATGACAGTCTAGCATTATCATCCGTACCAGATGAAGTATTGCACATTGAAAATGTTAAAGGATATTTAGGTTGCAAGTTTGAAACTTTGGGAGATGCAGATTTTAGTGATGATTACAAGAAATTGTACAATCAAGACATGTCAGTTAAACCAGCTTATGGGCACCTAGAGAACAATGAAATTATCAAATATTCCATGAAGTATGAATTCAATGATGAGGAATGTACCAAGATCATTTTAAGTAGAATCCACAATGGGAAATTCTGGATGGAGGATAGAGTTATTGATATAACTGCCGACCTAATTCATGAAGTTACTGGATTATCAAAAGTTGGAGAGATTCCACTGAATGAAAAGAACATGAGAAAGATTGTTTTAGATAACACTGGATCTAGTTATAATGGTAGAGGAATTGTGATAAGTAAGATTAAGCAAGATGATGTTAGGTACCTTTGCAAGATCCTAACAACTAAATTCTATGGTAGTTCAAGGGAAGATGACATGGCTGTAGGAATGATTCATGTAGCTTATCTTATGTGTATTGAGAAGAAACCAGTAGACCTATGTGAAATTTTGAAAATTCAATTATTTGAGAACTTAGAAAAGATTAAGAAGGCTAAGTACACACAGTTTAGGTTTTCATCTCTGATAACCTATATGTTTTTCCATATTTTGAGAAGATTTCCTTACACAGTTAATTGGAGTGACAATGTGAACACAATGGAAAGAATAAACTCAATCTACATGAAGCACCTTTTTGATAAAGTTAATGACAGTGTGAAGCTTGTATTGAAGACTTTTTAGAATATTGTTAAGAACAAATCAAGGATTCCTCAATCCTTAGTTGAAAAGCATAAAGATGACATTTTTTTATGGTTGACACTGATTTCACCTACATTGAAGTAGTTGAGCCTAGAATGGAATTCATAGACCCTCTTGGCTATGAAATATCTGAAGTAGAAACAGTAGGATATGTGAATAGATTGTTAAAGTGTGAGTTGGATGGTCATGCAAATAGGTTTGGAACCTATGAAGAGAATTTCAACTTTGCAATAAGTTTGAGAGAAAAGAAGCAATCTAGTAAGAGAGTTGAATCTACTATGAAGAAAATATTGAAAGAATCTAGTATGTCAAGTCATGAGTTTGACATAGCTAAGAAGACTGCAGAAGCCTTGAAGCAAAGTGAAAATCTTGTAATTTCACCTGAGACATCAAGTGTAGATCCTCTTGATCCTATTGTAGTAAAGGTAAAAGTTGAAGTACCTGAAAAAGATGAAGGAGATAAATCATTTTCTCCTATTCCTAGAAAAAGAGTAAAAGTGAGTGCAATAGGACCTGACAAGAGACAGAAAGTGGTTGTACCACCTATACCTAGAAATGTAGCAGTAATTAAAGATGATGATGTAGTTTCAATCAAGAAGAATCTAGTACTTGGGCATGCAAACACTATTCTAGGTGAGTATCTTATGCAAGATGGTTATTTATTCAAGGGGAAGTAGTTGTGTATTCCTATAGGCTCAATGCGGGAACATATTATTAGATAATTTCATAGAAGTGGTATGGCTATGCATTTTTGTAAGGATAAAACAATAGCTTTGGTAGTAGATAAGTACTACTAGCCAAAGATGAAGCAAGATATCACTAGGTTTGTGGAAAGGTGTCAAATTTATCAAGTAGACAAAGTGCATTCCTAGAACACCAGATTGTACATGCCATTACCAGTACTAGTAGGCCCTGTTAATATTGTTTAGAACAATAAAGAGGGGGGGGTGAATCATTTGTTCTCAGGTCCAGATGTATAATTAAACTTTCAAAACTCTTCAATAACTTAGATCTAACAACCAACAGCTACTCAGTCATTACCGAATGCATATCAGAAACATATAATAGTGCAGTCCACTATCCAATATTGTTTAACTTGCAATACATAAAAATGTTCAAACCAAAACATTCATACAAGCATTAACACCAGGATTTATAGTGAAAACCCAATTTGGGAAAAATGACTTTGTAACATGTTACTAATATTTTCACTCTTCTGAAGTGAGCTCTGTGAAAAGCCAACCCTATCAAAGGTTTACAAACACACTATCAGGCGTGACCCAGTTAAAGGATTTTAACCACCCTGTTAGGAGTGCACTTGTTAAAGGACTTACATACATTCCATTAGAATGCAACCTTGTTCAAAGGATTTATACAAATGATTGTTAGGTCAACCTTGATTAAAGGATTTAAAACTGATACAATGATTAGAAATTAATAGCAGTGTTTGATCTAAAAACATACAACTCACTTTGCAAATAACAGATCCAATTTTGTACACATATGCTGGCTTACTGACTGTGATCCATTTCCATCTCCATCACTAATCTACTCATATATCTCTTCAAGAAATCACAACTCCTTCTCCCTCAGCCTTTACTATTTATTCAGTCAATAACAACAACTCCAACATCCTTCATTCAACCTCACACTTAGGTTTCCTTGATACCTCTTCATTTAGGTCGATCCAAATTTTTTTTCTTAATCTCCTCCGTAGATCTTAGGGTTAGCTCAGATTCATCGAATCCTTCCAACTTTATGTTCTTCATCCATCCTTCTAGAAACATCTCAAATCTCTTTATGGATTACAATAAAATGGTTTACAGTGCATTAAATGCTTCCATACAATCAATAAATAAATTCAACATGATTTACATAATCTAATAATTCAACTATATCAACTAGGAATCTGAGTTCTTCCTCAAATGTAAATTACTAACGCTTGGTCAATATTGTGTTCAACCCCTCAATCATCACTGGGTAGCCTGGTCACCACTAAAACTATTTCCTTGGCTAATACTATCTTCCTCAGCAATTAATTGATGTTCGGTCAACACTGAATTTACTCGGCATATACTGACTTAGTCGACACTAACATCACTTGGCTTAAATTAGATTTCTTCACTTTTTCTTTATTAAGCCTACTTGTGTAGTCTTACTTCTTACTTAGATAAGAAATACATTATCTTATCATTGTGCCACATAATCAAGTACCCATCGAAGTATCAAGATAACTCAACCTTTCCTTAGGTGCTATTATTATCAACCTTGCCCTAATCCTTCTCAAAAAACAAATAGATATAGTACTTTCTTAGATAGAAATAGTCTTACTAGTTAAGGTTTGACATCAATGACAATAAAAAAATTTCTTCAATTATAGTATACAACAATCTCCCTCTTTGGCATTGATGGGAACACCATATGAATAACACATGAATCACCAACCAATCCAAAAATTATCTGTACATCAAAAATATTTATAATGTCCTTAGCTTCATTCTGATTTAGAATCAATTAGCCTTTCTTACATGAGCATCCACACATTAACTTCAACTTGATCTCTTCTTGTTCCTTTCCTTTGAATCTCTCCCTCTTACTTGATCTTCCATAAAATCTCACCATGTGTTTTCATCTTATTCTTCTCCCTCTTTGACAATAATGCCAAAGCAGCAACTAAAACATACATCTTTCAAATGTAGATGTCATCTTGTTAGTTTAGTAACAATATTTCTCCCTCTGCCATCTTTTCTTATGACTGATTATCAGCTTTGTTGTACTTTTCACAACTCTAGGCTACTCCAAAAGTGTGACCTTTTTCTACATCAATTTGTCAGATACTCTTTGCAGCACATTTGATGTAGTGCTCCTAGCTTGAATAGGCAGCCTCATTTAGGGGAAGAACCCCTAATTTTCCTCTCAGATATTCATGAGCTTCTTGAGGTAAAGCTTTAGTGAATATGTCTGCTAGTTGTTCCTTTGTATTCACATATTCCATTTTGACCTCTTTATCTTGTACCAATTTCCTCAAGTAATGATACTTGATGGTGATGTGTTTGGTCTTTGTAAGCATCACTAGGTTCTTAGATATGTTGATAGTACTTGTGTTGTCATAGTAGATGACAACTAGTTCAGTGATCTCTTCTTTCATGCCTACCAACAATTTATTTATCCATACCAAGTTTAAATAGTTTATTGCTGCAGCAACATACGTGGCTTCAACTATAGATTGGGAAATGCAATTTTGTTTCTTGCTTGTCCAGACAACTAATCTCTATCCAAGAAAGAAAGCTCCACTACTAGTACTCTTTCTGTCATCCATATTTCTTTCCCAATCTGCATCAGTATAGGCTCTAAGTTCAAATCTTTCATGCTTCTTATAGTATAGTCCATAATTTGCAGTCCCTTTCAAATATCTCATCCCTTTTATAGCCATCATGTGAGTTTGCTTAGGATTGGTAGAGAATCTTCCCATAATCCCTACTACTAGAGCAATAGCTAGTCTCTTGTGAACATCATACTGCATTTTTCGAATCATGGACCTATACAAAGTCTGGTTTACTTCAGCATCATCATCATTTTTATACCACTTATTATAAGTAGTGGTTGTTGTTGCACCACAATATATTTGTATATCCATAGGTCCACAAAGGTTAGTATGAACCAAATCTAAAGCATTTTCATATGTAAAAGTCTTTATCTTGAAGCTAGACTTTGTCATCTTACCCAATTGACATTGTTTGCACTTTACATTATCCGATTTCTTCAATCTTGGCAGTCCTCTCACTTTATTATTTTTACTAATATCTACTAGATTGTCAAAGTTAACATGACATAGCCTCTTATGCCATAACCATATATCATCAAGTTGTGTAATCATACATGTCTCTTCAAATAGGTCTAGGTAGAACAAATTACCTCTTGTCTATTCTCCACTTCCAATTAGTTCACTAGTGGCATCAAATATTTTAGCCTTCTTGTGATGAAATTCCACTCGGTAGCCAATGCTATTAAGTTGTGCAACACTTAGAAGATTATAGTTAAGACCTTCAACCCAAAAAGAATTTTCCCAAGTGATCTTATTAGTTAGCTTAATCAATCCTTTACCCCTAATAGAACATGATGCATCATTACAAAATTTAACACTTCTACCTTTGTAATGATCTAGGGTATCAAACTTACTTTTATCACTAGTCACATGGTGTGAGAAACCACTATCAATAATCCACTTATCATTTTTGTTCACATAGGATATCAGTGCAGTTTTCTCATCCTCATCAGACTCATCTTTCATAGCAACATGGACTACTTCAATTTCAAAATCATCACTATCAATGTCAGTTTCTTCTTCAGCAATATAGCAGGATTTCTTACCTTTTTCTTTGTAGTCCTTGTACCTTTGGTAACCTCTATCTTCTCTTTTGTCTTCATGCTCGCTATGTCTTTCCTCTTCCTTGTCATCCCTATCAGGACATCTTGTAGCAATATGACCAACTTTAATACATGAGAAACATATGATAGGGAGTTTACCTTTATACTTTCCTTTTTTCCTTTTCAATCTTCTAGCCAAAAGAGCTTCAAGATCCTCTAGTTCTTCATCAGAAGTGTCACTTTCACTTTCACTCTCACTAATGCATCTTTCTTTTTCTTTCTTATACTCATTCAGAAACATTTATGACTTGAATGTAGATTCAATATTAGCAATAGTGAAGTTATCAAAATTAGAAAGCTCAAAAGTAGTAAGCTTACCAACAAGACTTTCCAAAGTAAGAGCATTGCAAGGGTTACATCTAGATTCATGAATTTCTAAAATTTTGATGCCATAAATAGGATGCAAAGTTCTCAATACTTTTCCAATAGTAGTCTAGTGTAGGAGCACCCTTCTAAGGTCTCCCACCATCAAATTTTGGTTGTGAAATACACTTCTTCAGTGAAGTGTGTAATTAAAATAAGAGATTTATCTCATGCTTGTGTGTCTAGGCCTAGGCTAGGTCCTAGAAGTTTAGTTGGTCTTTCCAATGTGAATGGCACCATGATTCATGGAATGTTGTCATCCTAAAATTAGTGCTTTGATAGGAGGTTGGAAGTTTTAGGGTACATTTGGTTGAAGTTGAGCACATGTGAGTTCTTTAGGAGGCTTATAGTAGAGGTCATTGAAGAATGGAAGCAAAGTTGTTTTGTGCAACAAAAGTTGCTTAAAAGTTGTCAACAACTTTTAAAAGTTGCTAAGCAACTTTTTCATTGTATTAACCTAACCTAACCTCAGTAGATAAGAAGCCCTAACATCACACACATACCAAGGAGAAGCCTATATTAGACTTGAAAAATCCTAATGCAAGGGTTGGCAATCCTATTATATGGAGATAGTATGGCAAACCAGTCTGAATGCTGCTGGAGTAAAATAGTCACTATTTTAGACTATTGTAATGTGAATGTTTGAAGTTTGGAGTGAATATTTGTGTGAGATTTTGTTTTTTGTGTGTTCATCCTTTATATGTGTGCATTAGATTAGTTCTTAAAGGTTTTGGTGTGCTTTTAGTTTGAGTTCTTTCATTTGCTTAGTGCTCTACCAGTTTGGAGAGCTTTGTACATATGGGGCTATAGATCTTGATTCCACCATGGACACACCATGGGACTATGGGATATAAGAATTTAGAACCTAACTTGTAATACTATGAAAGTAGGGGCCCATCAAGAAAGAGCAAACACATGTTTGACAAAGCCCTAGGCGAGCTTGAAATTGCCCAGCTAGGAGCAAGCAGCAATGTAGAAGCTCCTGAGAGAAGAGGAATGAGTTCCATGTCTTTCCATTTGGAGGGAGTCAAGAAAATTGTTTGAAGGCATGGTTTTGTGAAGGGGGGGCTTTGAATAGCCTTGGAGAGGTGTTGTTGAAGACTAGGACAATGAAGAGACCAAGAAACCCTTAAAACCCTCATTTTTGGCACAGGTGTTCTATGACCTGTTCGAAGCCTAAGACCCTAAAAATCCTTGAGAATGGTTCATTTTTAGTATATTTTCTTTATAAAAGGTTTGTTGAATCTTTGAGGGAAAGGTGTCAAAAAGCCTATAAAACCGGAAGGAGGGCTAATTAGGCCTCTTCCTTGTAGCCCTAAATTGCAAAGGAACCCTCAAATCAGGTGATGACCCAACTATGCCAATGCAATGAAAAGTTTTCAAATGCCCTAAAAACATATTAGAACTCATGAAATCCTCTATTGGATCTTGGGAATGGAGTTGAACCCAAGAAGACCCTTATAAGCCTATGTAAGGGATGAAGCTAGAAGATAGAGCTTGGAGTGTTGCAAGGTCAAATTGCTTAACTTGGTGGTTAGGATAGGTAGGTCAGGGGCTCCTTGAATGTGTAAGGTATCCTATAGACTAATCATAGGTGTGAGGAGTACACTTGGGTCCTTGGGTAAGGATTAGAGCATAGACTAGCTAGTCTATCCTAGCCTCCCCATCAGATTGGTATCAGAGCCTCTTAAGGCTTGGGAAGTGAATAGTGGATGTTTCAACCATCAGAAGAATTAGTTGGATCATCACACAAGAAGAAAATGGTAACTAATGTAGGGCTTGATAAGAAGGTGGAAGATCAGGAGGAAACTAATAGACTCCTGTAGGAAAGATTCATGCAAATGGAGTAACTTTTGGATGATGTCCAAGAAAAAGTAGATAAGGTGAAAGATAGGATGGATGAGTAGGATGCAAAAGGGAAAGAGAAAACCATTAATGATGATGTACCTACACTTGATCGTGAAACTCAAGATGAGCAATTTCTTAAAGCCTTGAAGGCTATCACAGGCAAGGCACTTGAAGGTGTCCCATTACTGACTGGTAGGATGGATATAGAGCTTGTGATGCAATGGATTGAAGGCATGGAGAATCACTTTGAATGTGAAGAGATCTCAGAGGATAGAAGGTCAAGGTGGCCAAGTCTAGGTTGAGAGGACAAGCTTTAACCTAGTGGAACTACTTGCAAGGTGAAAGAGAGAAAGAGGGAAAGAACCCAATCTCTAATTGGAAAGCAATGGTTAATAAAGTGAAGGAAGCATACCTACTAGTAGATTATGAAATCTAGTAGCATAGGAGGAGATTGAATCTCAGACAAAAAGAGATGGATGTAGCCACCTACATTGAAGAGTTCCACAAGTTGAGCTTGAGATCCAAGATCAAAGAAGAAGAAAGCATTAAAGTGGCTAGGTACCTAAGTGGTTTGAAATAGAGCATAACAGAGGAGATGAGTTTGTTTACTCCCACCATAGTACTTGGATGTTAGTATATGGCACAAAAGCTTGAAGATAAACAAAGAAGAAAGCAAGAACCTAACTCCAAGAATAGGGGAAGAGGTAGAGACTCTAGTGGGCATCAAAGAGGAGGTTCTAGTAGAGATGGTGACTCAAGAAGCCAAGGAGAGAGCAGACTCTTAGAACAAAGTTCAAAAATTAGTAGAAGAGGATCTTTTGGTAGAGGAAGAGGTTCTCAAGGGAAAAGAGGAAGAGGAGTAGGAAGAAGCAACTTCTACTTTGCCACTATGAAGTGCTATCAGTGTGGACAGTGAGTTTTTTTACTCCCACCATAGTACTTGGATGTCAGTATATGGCACAAAAGATTGAAGATAAACAAAGAAGAAAGAAAGAACCTAACTCCAAGAATAGGGGAAGAGGTAGAGACTCTAGAGGGGGTCAAAGAGGAGGTTCTAGTAGAGGTGGTGACTCAAGAAGCTAGGGAGAGAGCAGACTCTTGGAACAAAGTTTAGAAATTAGTAGAAGAGGATCTTTTGGTAGAGGAAGAGGTTCTCAAGGGGATAGAGGAAGAGGAGTAGGAAGAAGCAGCTCCTACTTTGCCACTATGAAGTGCTATCAGTGTGGATAGCTTGGACACCCTACCTATAGGTGTCCTGATAAGCCATCAACCTCAAACAATGATAAGAGGGTAGCCTATACCTAGGAAGATAGTAGTAGCTCATGTACTAATGAAGTCAGCAAGTTAGAATCATAAATGGGTGAGAACTTAATGTTCAGGAGAGTGCTCATCAAGTAGCCTAATCAAGGTGAACACAAGTAGAGAAGAGCTCTTTTTAGAGTTAGATGCAAGATACAAGGAAAAGTATGCAAGGTTATAGTGGATTCAGGGTCTACTGATAACATCATAGTAGAGGAAGTAGCAAAGAAGCTTAAACTCACAAAGTTTCCCCATGCAAATCCATACAAGGTGACTTGGTTGAACCAGGAGAAAAGTGTGCTAGTGAATGAGAAGACATGGGTAGAGTTTTCCATTGGAGGCTATAAAGACAAAGTTCTTTGTGATGTCTTACCATGGATGCATGCCATCTTCTATTGGGAAGACCCTAGCAATTTTATAGAAAGGTGAACTATGATGGAGAGGAAAACTCCATTTCTTTCAAGAAGGATGGGAGGAATTTTAAGATTCAGTCCTCAATAGAGAATGAAGAGGGGACTTCAAAGACACCTAGTGTGTTTCTTAGTAGTGGTAAGGAGTTCTTACAAGCACTACATGAAGAGGAGACCATAGGATGTGCTATCATGGTGAAGCCAAAGGAGGAAGACAAGAAGTTGCAGGTAGAGACACCTTTAGAAGTGCAACAAATGTTGGAATAATTTAGAGATATTGTGAGTGATGGAACCCCTACCAAACTACCTCTAGGAAGGGCCATAATTCATCAAATAAAATTTTTACCTGGTGCATCTTTGCCTAATAAAGCAGCATACAAGCTTACCCCTGATCAGAATAAAGAAGTGGCAAGACAAGTGCAAGAGCTATTGGATCAAGGGCTGATCAAGAAGAGTATTAGTCCATGTGCAGTCCCAATGGTCTTAGCATCCAAGAAAGGAGGAAAATGGAGACTTTGCATAGACTCAAGGGCTATCAATAGGATCAATATCAGATATAGGTTCCCAATTCCAAGAATAGAAGATTTGATGGACTTCTTAGGTGGTGCTATGTACTTCACTAAGCTAGATTTAAAGAGTGGTTATCACCAAATCAGAATCAAGGAGGGTGATGAGTGGAAGACCACTTTTTAAACCATAGATGGATTGTATGAATGTCTTATAAAGCCATTTGGGCTTACCAATGCCCCAAGCACCTTCGTGAGGTTAATGAATGAGGTCTTGAAGGACTTCACAGGAAGATTTGTAGTGGTGTATCTAGATGATATAGTCATCTATAGAAAAACAAAAGCAGAGCATCTTGAGCACTTGAGGTTGGTTATGAAGAAGCTACATGAAGAGTAATTAGCCATCAATCCAGAAAAGTGTGAGTTCATGCAGCAAGATCTAGTTTAATTAGGAGTTGTGGTGTCCAAAGGTACTCTGAAAATGGACCCAAGCAAGGTGGAGGCAATCTTGAATTGGCCTGCCCCTAAAAGAGGGACTAAAGTTAGAAGTTTTCATGGCTTGGCATAATTTTATAGAAAGTTTGTGAGGAAATTTAGTGGGATATGTGCACCAGTGCTTGACACCATCAAAGGAGGACTAAAAACAAAGCTCAAATGGACTGAGGCCTCTGAGAAAGCATTTCAAACATTGAAACAAGAGATAGCTACCAAACCTATCTTACTCTTACCTACTTTTGACAAGTTGTTATCCATTGAATGTGATGCAAGTGGTGTAGCAGTAGGGGGTGTATTGAGTCAAGAAGGAAGGCTTGTGGCATTCTTTAGTGAAAAACTCAATGAGGCAAAGAAGAAGTATTCAGGTTATGACTTAGAGTTGTATGCATTGGTACAATCTCTCAAGAAGTGGAGGTATTACCTTTTGCCAAAAGAATTTGTGGAGTTTATTGATAATCATGCTTTAAGCTACATAAACACTCAGGAGAAGCTTTGTAATAGGAACTTGAAGTGGATGGAGTATCTCCAATCCTTTACCTTCATAATCAAGCACAAGAAAGGGTAGCTCAACAAGGTAGCAGATGCCTTGAGTAGGAAGTTATTGACTATCCAAGAGGTATAGCTGCAAAGCATTGGAATAGTAGGTTTTAAAGATTTATATGAGGAGGATGAAGAATTCTCACAAGCCTACAAGGTGTGCCTAGAGTTTGAGAACCATTTCCATGGTGAGTTTTCAAATTACACCCTTCAAAATAGATTGTTGTTTAAAGGTAATCAACTTTGTGTACCTAGAGGATCCATGAGGGAAAATTTGATTCAAGAGAAGCATAATGGAAGTCTTAGTGGTCATTTTGGCATAAAAAAAACATTGGAGTTAGTACAGAGATACTACTTTTGGCCTAAGCTAGCAAGGGATGTAAGGAGGTATGTAGAGCAATGTGGAGTATGTCAAAGAGCTAAAGGAGGTTCAAGCAATGCAGGACTCTATCAACCTCTACCAATTCCAAATAGGCCTTGGGAGTGTGTAAGTATGGACTTTGTGGTTGGACTTCCTAAAACCAAATTAGGTATGGATAGCATCTATGTTGTAGTAGACAGGTTCTCTAAAATGAGTCATTTCATTCCATGTAAAACTACTCATGATGCAAGCTATGTAGCACATCTCTTCTTCAAAGAGATAGTTAGGATTCATGGACTCCCTTTGAGTATTGTGTCAGATAGGGATAGCCAGTTCATGGGCCATTTTTGGAAAACCTTATGGAAAAGGCTGGGAACTAATCTCTCTTTCAGTTTAGTATACCATCCTCAAACTGATGGTCAAACTAAGGTCATCAATAGGGTGCTTGGAAACTTGCTAAGGTGTTTGACAAAGGAGTATGGGCAGACTTGGGATCTTGTTATATCTCAGGCTGAATATGCTTACAATGATAGTGTAAAAAGGACCATAGGAAGAAGTCCTTTTGAGATAGTCTATGGAAGACACCCTAGAGGAGTGTGTGAGTTGAGAGACTTTGGTTCTATGGAGTTGAAGAGTGGACAAGCTGAAGATTTCACTCAAACTATCAAGGAGGTTCAAGAGCAAGTGAAGAAGTCTATTTTGGAATCCACTCATAAACTCAAAGCTAAAGTGGATGAAAAGTGGAAAGAAGTACAATTTCAGATTGGGGACTATGTATTGGTCCATCTTAGCAAAGAAAGGATGTAGAAGGGCATGCCCACCAAGCTACAAATGAGGAGAGTAGGCCCATGTAGGATTCTAGCCAAATATGGAGAGAATGCCTACAAAGTGGACTTGCCATCAGACTTACCCATCTCACTGGTGTTTAATGTTGTAGACCTAATTAGATTCAAAGGAGATATTAGTCAGCAAATTACATCTCCACCAAAGGTACTGCAAGATATAGACACCAATGCATTGCCCAAGAAGAAGCCAACCCAAGCAGAGAAGGTTTTGGAATATAGAGTGAAGAAGAATACAAGGAATTAAGTTTACATGGAGCACTTGATCAAATGGAAGGATCAGTCTGAATCTAAAGCCACCTGGATAGAGGAAGGATAGTTCAAGAAGTTTGGTATTGATTTGGCTCTTCTTGACCCCAAAGTGCCTTAGTTGTGTTGAGGGGGAGTATGGTGTAGGAGCACCCTTCTAAGGGCTCCCACCATGTAATTTTGGTTGTGAAAGACACTTCTTTAGTGAATTTTGTAATTAAAATAAGATCTTTAGCTCATGCTTGTGTGTCTAGGCCTAGGCTAGGTCCTAGAAGTTTAGTTGGTCTTTCCAATGTGAATGGCACAATGATTCAGGGAATGTTGTCATCCTAAAATTAGTGCTTTGATAGGAGGTTGGAAGTTTTAGGGTAGATTTGGTTGAATTTGAGCACATGTGAGTGCTTTAGGAGGCTTATAGTAGAGGTCATTGAAGAATGGAAGCAAAGTTGTTTTGTGCAACAAAAGTTGCTTAAAACTTGTCAGCAACTTTTAAAAGTTGCTCAACCAATTTTTCATCATATTAATCTAACCTAACCTCAGTAGCTAAGAAGCCCTAAAATCACACACATACCGAGGAGAAGCCTATATTAGACCTAAAAAACCCTAATGCAAGGGTTGGCAATCCTATTGTACAGAGATAGTATGACAGACCAGTCTGAACGCTGCTAGAGTAAAATAGTCACTATTTTAGACTGTTGTAATGTGAATATTTGGAGTTTGGAGTGAATCTTTGCATTAGATTTTTTTTGTGTGCATTCATCCTTTATATGTGTGCATTAGATTAGTTCTTAAAGGTTTTGGTGTGCTTTTAGTTTGAGTTCTTTCATTTGCTTAGTGCTCTACCAGTTTGGAGAGCTTTGTACATATGGGGCTGTAGATCTTGATTCCACTATCAACAAACCATGGTACTATGAAATCTAAGAATATAGACCCTAAATTGTAATACTATGAAAGCAAGGGCCTAGTAAGTAGGAGAAAACACATGTTTGACAAAGCCCTAGGCGAGCTTGACAGTGCTCGGCTAGGAGCAAGCAGTAGTGTAGAAGCTCCTGAGAGCAGAGGAATGAGTTCCATGTCTTTCCCTTTAGAGGGAGTCAAGAAGGTTGTTTGAAGGCCTATTTTTGTGAAGGGGGCAGTTTTAATAGCATTGGAGAGGTGTTGTTGAAGACTAGGACAGTGAAGAGACCAAGAAACCCTTAAAACCCTCATTTTTGGCACAGGTGTTGTACGACCTATTGGAAGCCTGAGACCCAAAAAATCCTTGATAATCTATCATTTTTAGTAGATTTTCTTTAGAACAGGTGTGTTGAATCTTTGAGGGAAAGGTGTCAAAAATCCTATAAAACTGGAAGGAGGACTAATTGGGCCTCTTCCTTGTAGCCCTAAATTGCAAAGGAACCCTCAAATCGGGTGATGACCCAACTATGCCAATGTAATGAAAAATTTTCAAATGCCCTAAAAACATCTTAGAACTCATGAAATCCTTTTTTGGATCTTGGGAATGGAGTTGAACCCAAGAAGACCCTTATAAGCCTATGTAAGGGATGAAGCTAGAAGTTAGAGCTTGGAGTGTTGCAAGGTCAAATTGCTAAACTTGGTGGTTAGGATAGGTAGGTCAAGGGGTCCTTGAATGTGTAAGGTATCCTATAGACCAGTCATAGGTGTCAAGAGTACACATGGGTCCTTGGGTAAGGATCAGAGCATAGACTAGCTAGTCTATCTTAGCCTCCCCATCACAGTCTCATCTTCAATAGTTCCATTAGCTCCTCTAATATCATCTAAAAATTCTTTTATTCTACCACAATATTAAGAAATATTATCACCTTGTTTCATTTTCATTTCATCAAATTTACCTCTCAAGCTTTCATCTTTTTCCCTTAGTACATTTATGTCACCACCATAGATGTTTGCAAGAGTGTCCCACATTTTCTTTGCATTTGTGCAATCTTTGATGTCTTCAAATTCATGATAGCTTAAGGAAGATGCAATCTCCAACATTTCTTGATTGTGTTCTTGTTTAGTTCTCATCTCCTTGACAGTCAGAGGTTCAACATGTGTAACATATTCATGCTCAATATAATACTTTGCTAAGTCACCAATACCAACTAGATGCAATTTCATGACACTTTTCCATGCAAGGAATTTCTCCTTCTTTAGCTTTGGTTCCTCTTTCTTATACATCCTGATCATTTACTTCAAGTACCTTCAAACTTGTTCTCTGTAAGCACCAACAACTCTGATACCAATTGTTAATATGATTTAGAACAACAGAGAGAGGGGGGGGTGAATCAATTGGTCTTAGGTCTAGATGTATAATTAAACTTTCAAAACTCTTCATCAACTCAGATCTAACAACCAATAGCTAC
The DNA here is from genome assembly GCA_027943335.1 of Chamaecyparis obtusa. Classification (NCBI taxonomy): domain Eukaryota; kingdom Viridiplantae; phylum Streptophyta; class Pinopsida; order Cupressales; family Cupressaceae; genus Chamaecyparis; species Chamaecyparis obtusa. Next base: position 181,682 of record BSBK01003029.1, read on the forward strand.
TCGGTCATTACTGAATGCATATCAAAAACATATAACAGTGTAGTCCACTATCTAATAGTATTTAACTTGCAAAACATAGACATGTTCAAACTAAAACATTCACACAAGCATTAACACCAAGAATTATAGTGGAAACCCAGTTTGGGAAAAACCACTTTGTAACTTGTTACTGATATTTTCAATCTTCTAAAGTGAGCTTTGTGAAAAGCCAACCCTATCAAAGGTTTACAAACACATTGTCAGGTGTGACCCGGTTAAAGGATTTCAACCACCCTGTTAGGAGTGAACCTTGTTAAAGGACTTACATACATTCCATTAGAATGAAACCTTGTTCAAAGGATTTATACAAATGACTATTAGGTCAACCTTGATTAAAGGATTTAAAACTAATACAATGATTAGAAGGTAACAATAGTGTTTGATCTGAAAACATACAACTCACTTTGCAAATAATAGATCCAATTTTGTACACATATGATGGCTTACTGACTGTAATCCATTTCCATCTCCATCACTAATCTACTCGTAAATCCCTTCAAGAAATTACAACTCCTTTTCCATCAATCTTTTCTTCTTATTTAGTTAATAACAAAAACAACTCTAGCATCCTTCATTCAACCTCACACTTAGGTTTCCTAAATACCTCTTTGTTTAGGTTGATGTAACATTTTCCACTTAATCTCCTCTGTAGATCTTAGGGTTAGGTTAGATTCATTAAATCCTTCCAACTTTATGCTCTTCATCCATCCTTCTAGAAACATCTCAATTCTCTTTATGGAATTACAATAAAATGGTTTATAGTACATTAAATGCTTCCATATAATCAATAAATAAAGTCAACATGATTTACATAATCCAACAATTCAACTATGTTGGCTAGGAATCTGAACTCTTCCTCAAATGTAAATTACTATCGCTTGGTCAATACTATGTTCAACTCCTCGGTCATCACTGGGTAGCCCGGTCACCACTAAAAATTTTTCCTCAGCTAATACTATCTTCCTTGGTAATTAACTAATTTTTTGGTCAACACTAAATTTACTCCGCATATACTGGCTTGGTCAACACTAACATCACTCGGCTTAAACTAGATTTCTTCACTTTTTCTCGGTTAAGACTACTTGTTTAGTCTTACTTCTTACTTAGATAAGCAATACATTATCTTATCATTGTGCCACATAATCAAGTACCCATTGAAGTATCAAGATAACTCAACCTTTCCTTAGGTGCTATTGTTATCAACCTTGCCCTAATCCTTCTCAACAATCAAATAGATATAGTACTTTCTTAGATAGAAAGAGTCTTACCAGTTAAGGTTTGACATCAATGAAAACACAACAATTGCTTCAATTGTAGTTTCCAATAGGACCATAGACAGACTTGAGTATGGATTTTGTATTGGGATTTCCACACACATAGTGAGGTAATGACTCTATCTTTGTAGTTGTGGACAGATTCTCAAAAATGGCTCATTTCATTGCTTGTAAGAAAACTAGTGATTCCACTAGGGTTCTTTTCTGAAATAGTCAGATTGTATGGGGTTCCAAAAATAATCACCTGTGATTGAGATACTAAGTTCTAGAGTCATTTCTCGAGGACCTTATGGAAGAAGATGGGGACAAAGTTAGAGTTTAGTAGTGCTTATCATCCACAAATTGATGGACAAATAGAAGTTGTCAATCATACTTTGGGTAATTTGTTGCGATGTATTGTTGGAGAGAAGCCCAAACAATGGGATTTAGCATTGCCCCAGGCATAATTTTCTTATAAAATCTCACTGAACAGGTCAACTAGTAAGTCACCATTTCAAGTTATTTATGGTCATAATCCTCAGGGTGTTCTTGATTTGATGAAACTTCCCTTGGGTGATAGATTCAGTGATGATGGAGAAGCCTTTGTAGAGCATCTCTACCAGTTGTAGGAAGATGTGAGACATAAGTTATAGGACAACAATGAGTGGTACAAAGCTTCCACAGATGCTACTAGAAGGTATCAGGTTTTTAGTGCAGGTGATCTAGTGATGGTTTATCTAAGAAAGGAGAGGTTTCCTATCTGGACTTATCATAAATTGAAATATAATAAAATTTGTCCCTGCAAGATTCTGAAGAAGATTAATGATAATGCTTATGAGGTAGAGATCCCTAGTGGTCTTGATATATCTCCTTTGCTTAATATTTTTTATTTATATAATTTCTATGGTGATGATGCCTCTGTTGAAAATGAGGATGCGGTAGAATGGACACACACTATCCCCATCAAGAAAAGGGAAAAGGTTGCATAGATTCTAGACAAGAAGATTGTTTAGACTTGCCAGGGTGACTACAACAGATATCTTGTGTAGTGGGAAGGGTTGGTACCGACAAATAGCACCTGGATTACATAATAGGATTTACAGAAGCTAGATGAGCTTAAATGGAAGGAGTTTGAGAACCAGAACTTGTAGGAGCTACATGTTGCCATATTTTTGCACATTTTGGGAAACCTAATTACTAGATGAGCTCTATACCCTAGTTTGCATTATTATGTGATCTTGATTAGATTTGTGTTCATTCATTGCAAGTACATGAAAGGGAAAGATAAATTACTGCATCTAAGATTACATGTCTCATATCTTGAGTATGCTGTACAAAAAAGAGAGAATTGAAAAGAAAAACATTCATATGAGCTCACACATGCCATGAGCATAGAAAATACAAGAATTGCATAAATGAGTGCAAGTATACATAAATTAATGGAGCTAGATGCAGGGGTACCAGACATTGCTTGGTAGTGAGTTGATCTTTTGTGTGCCTGGTGTACTCCAGTGATCCTGAACCTACAAAGAGAGAAAAGAAGAAGGGGTTAGATCCAATGGATCTAAGCAATGAATGGTACCACAACATCTACAAACATGCATACGTGCACTCAGTCATGCACCTCTAGCATGGGCTATGCTCAGGACAGGTGCATCAAGGAGGCTCTAGAAATAAAAGAAATACTACTATTTTCAATAATATGTTTGTTCCATGTGCAGAGATAGAAGAACTTGATTCATAAAAAATAGTAGAATACTGGGATCCAGATGAATGATGATGCCCTATGGTGTGGGCTCTATTAGGAGGATCTCAAATTTCCTAGAGAGAGACCACATCATACGCCAAGAACACCCATGATTAGTATTGAGTCTCCTAGTACCCCACACTAAACCGGTGAGGGTTGTTAGAAGCTCTATTCCCACAGAGTTTCTAAGAACCCTAACTATCTCAAGGAGAGGCACTAATTAGTGTATCATTCAGTGGATGGCAGTATCAGCGAGACATAAAGACAAATCAAATAAGCATGGTCAAAATAGGGCATGAAATAGTTCCAAGAGGCTTTCTCAGCATATTAAGATGGCATGAATTATGGTTAGAACATAGCAGCAATGCCACAAGGAATATGCCAATAGTAATGATAGATCATCCCCATGAACATCAAATTTCAATCAATGTTATGTACCGGGTCTATACCTCTAAAACAGAGGATCACAAATAGCAATGATACCAGTGCTTTCATTTTCACAGTGCCATACACTTGGTAGGCTCAATTTTTCATGACACCAATGCACAAATGGATAAGCAACAAACAATAGTACCAATATAAAGAAAATGAAGCATTAAGTGATGAATATGATGCCTTGTTCTTTCATGACTATAACTGCATATGGCATGTCATCATTTATATAAAGATGCTTAACATTACAACTGGATAGATTCATCAAGGATACATTGAGAAAATAGATGCAGAAACCATCAAATGAAATGCCCTTATGTATGCTCGGGCCCATGATATGCAACAGTAAACAAACATTTTCATGCCCTAGCCTCTTATAGGCTTTATGAGGAATGCATGCCATGTAATATTCAAATGAAGCATCAAGTGTCAATAACAAAAATAGTGCACATAAACCGAATGCCATCATGTTTCAACAGTGCTCCAGTAACATGGTCTATTCATGGGGTGCTGAGACACAAGCATTAATATCATTAACAACAACAAATACTAATGATGAATGCCCTGTTCTTTTCATAGACTTGTCCAAACAGGAGATACATAATAACATGTAGTGGCTTGTATTTTCAATCAAAAGTTGAATCTAGTATGCTAATCAAACAGTACCTTCAAGAATCTATAGCTAGTGTTTCAAATGCAGAGATATGTGTAATACCCTAGCTGTTAAAAGAAATGAACAAATGATGCCTAGTTTCAAGGTATTGGGATAGAAACAATGATACATCTATGTGTGTCATGCCCTAGTCTTTGCCATCGGGCCTTTTAATTAGCAGCATAGTGTATTTGAAATAGTATATAATGAGCTTGAGTTTTGGTAAGCCTTGATCAATAGCAATATATGGACTTCTATCAAACATAGATACAGAATAGGTACTACTATGATGCAGGATCATGCTTCATTTCTTAGATCAAATAACAGTGACATTGTGATACTAGCGTGCTAAAACAAAATGTAATCAGAATGAATATGCAATGCATTGTATTAATATAAAATGCTCTCAAATGTGATCTAAGGATTTTCACGGTGCCATTGCCTATAAAATTCTCGGGCTCCTCAAAATAGAGAATTCATGTTCATTGTGCCCTAATGCATTCATGCTACCGATGCCATACCCTCAAACAACACATTAAGGAGATTCAAATAGAGTTCAATATAAGCCGTGCCCTAGTTTTTTCAAAATTCATAACAGGGAAAGATAAATAGAATGTATCGAGTGCCATAACAATGAAAACATGCAATCGATACAACAAATACAACATTCAAATGAAATATAGTAATGCCCTGACATGATGCAACTCAATATCAGATGAAGAAGATAAACAGTGCCATGATCAGATACAGAGCCTTCAAGACATGCAGTGAAATGAAGTGTAGCTCATTAAACACCTACCTCAAGATCAAGTTGCCAAAGATGTTTTTGTTGTTTCCAATCTCAAAATAGAAAGTTTCCATTCGAGAGCTACAGAGAGTCCAGTATGTTCCAGTTGCCAAGCTAAGAAGACCTCATTTGTAGAGTTGCCATTTTGAATGAGGGTTTCCAATGTTGACATATCATTTATTTTGTCTCCCCTTTTAGGGTTGAGTATATTTTGACTCCCTTTGCTAAGTCATTTCTCGGGCATGGGTTATATCTTTGTAAAATATTAATATAATTGTCTCTCTTAGAGGGTAATTATATTAATTATTTTTGATGCCCTAGGTTCCCTTAGAAGTCATTTGTTTTGACTTAGGTGATAATGTTATTACAATCATGTTTTTCAAGTATGAGGGGGAAGGGCTATTGATTGGTTGAATATATTTTTGAAATGTGGATACGCTTAAAATGTAAATATTATAGGTTTTCTCCTCTTTTTGAGTTGAGATTACCTTTAATATATTTAGGATCTACTTTGGCTTGATTTTTAGTAAAAGGGGGGAATATTTTTTAATGTTATAAGTCAAGGCAAGAGCCTCATTGTAAGATATTTGACATATGGCATTTTATAAGCCTTGTCAGAATATCATTTATTCTACATGACTTAGTGGGTCTCGGGTCTTTCTTTGACTAGTCTATTTTAGGGACTCTACTTTTTTCATTCCCCTATATTCTCAAGAATTGGTCATCTTAATTTTAGACTGATGGGATCATGATCCTAATGGCTGGATTTTTCCTTTCTTGGAGAGGTAGTGGACTTGTTGGTAGATTATTTAGATTTCCTATAAATGCCTCTCACTTAGGTGATAGAAGGCTAGTTCTTCCTTCCCTCATTTTTTCAGGAGGTGAATGTTGTAGCTCTTGGAGAAGCAATCTGATATTTTGACTCCTTTCATTCCAGTTAATAGCAAATTGTCCTTTTTTTCTATAGCTTTGTGAGTTGATTTGATGGGCTTAATGTCATGTGTTGTGATTAAAAACTGATCCTTCACTTGATATTATGTTCACTTTGATGTTTGCGAGCACTATTTTTCCTTAAGGTTTCAAATCTGTGTGCATCTATATCTATTTGAGTTGTGGAATCTATCTTTCCTTTTGATTTACAATCCACACCTGATTATTTTCTAAGGGGAAAAATTAGATTTGGAAGAGTTGTGGTGTTTATGTTAGATGTTGGATTACATTGTGAGTTTGTTTTTTAGTTTGTGGATCTATCCAATTTGGTGAATCACCTAAGTTTAAATTTCAGTTATTTCAGTTTTATGCAATCTCTATTCCTTTCCCTTCAAAGTTAGTACAGTTCAGGTGATACAAACGGGGAAGCCAACTCTTAATCCAAAGGTTTATTCTCAGTGAAGCAGTCCCACATCCTGAGAGTATTCCCATGTTTCAAGGGATTTCTAGGTTCTATACTTAGCCATCATGGGTGCAATCCCTAGTGACAACACTACATTCTTTTCAAGCATGGGAGAATGATCTAGGAGCATCAGAGGATCAAGGCTATTGACTCAGATTTGGGTTTTGGTCGAGATTTACTTCCGAGGATCATAACTTTTGACTCAGATGTAGGTTTTGGCTAAAATTTTATAGGCAGTTGCCTGAGGAGGAGCTATTTGGATTGTTGATGGCGCTTAGCTCTATTGGTGGCCATTTCAACATTTTTTTTGGAGCCTGAAATATCATCTTGGCCTCTGAAATTAGATTTTTGTGTTTTTTTTCTAGTTTTTTAGAAAGTTGTTTTTGTAATAAATTTGAAATCATATTCTTGATTTTGTAGATTAGTTGACAATTCATCTTGCCTTAGTTGGGGGCTTTTCTTCAGAAAAATCAGGATTCATAGGATGGGTTTTGAAAATTACCAAAAATGGAAAAGTCTATTTTTTCCCAAAAATCCACCAAATATGGTAATTTTTGAAATTGTAATAAGTAGTTGTTTTTCTTTCATTGTGGAGGTAGAGTAGAGTTGGAAAATTTTAATGAAGAATCTAGCATTTTGAAACTTGTATGTTGTATAATTTTTTTAGTTATTGTTTTGAAGGGTTTGCGCTACATCACCGCTCTTGAGATTAATCTTGGTGAAGTACTTGGCTTCCCCTAAATAGTCCATTAGGTCTTTTATTCCTAGAATAGGGAATCTATACTGAATGATAATTCTATTGATGGCCTTAGAGTTAGTAAAAAACCTCCAAATACCACCCTTCTTAGGATCTAAGATAGTAGGAACAACACATGGTCTAATACTTCTCCTAATCAGTCCTTGGTCTATGATATCTTGGATTTTCATAAAAATCTCCTCATTTTTTTGTGAGGTCATTTTATAAGATTCCTTGTTGGGAAGTGTAGCTTTGGGGATTAAATCTATTTGATGGCTAATTTCTCTTTTAGGTGGTAAGGTATCTGGTTGTCCATCACTTACTATTTCCTGATACTATTTCAACATCTCTTGTATCTCCACTGGCAACTCTATTTTCTTTCCTGTCATATCTTCTTTGGGCTTCAGAAAAAGTGCAAACCCTACTCAGCTTCTTCAAGAGTTCCCAAGAATTATTTCTCACCCACCAAGAGAACATTAGGCCATGTTGACCTTTCTTCCCCTTCTTCTAACAAGGATTGTATCTTGAATGTAACTCCATCTTTATTGAATGAATAGGAATTCTTAGGCCCATAACATATGGCTTCCCTATCAAATTGCCAAGGCCTTCCCAATAAAAGGTGACATGCTTCCATTGGTAAAACATCACACAACACTCTATCCTTATACCTCCCAAAGGTGAAGTCTACCCATGCTTTCTCATTAACTAGGATATGTTTTCCCTTGTTCAACCAGGTGACTCTGTAAGGGTTGTTATGAGGGATCCTTTGCATCTTAAGTTTACTATCTACCTCCTTTGACACAATATTGTCAGTTGACCCTGAGTCAATGATGACTTTACAAACTATTCCCAAGATTTTTCATTTCATTCTAAACAATGCTCTTCTTTGACTAGGTTCTTCTCTGATAGGCTCTTTGATGAGTGTTCTTCTTATCATTAGGTTTTCTCCTTTTGATTGTAAAGGAACTTCTGCATGCTTGTTTCTACTTGTCTCTTCTTGAACATAGCTCTCCCTCTTTTCACTTTGTTTTGATCTAGACCTCATCTCTGTAAATCTATAGGTTGGATGTCCTAATTGGCTACAGTGATAGTATTTCATGGTGAAAAAGTATGAGCCTCTTCCTTGAACACTATTTCTTCCTCTCCAAATGTTATTTGAGCCTCTACCTCTATTGTAACCTCCTCTACTTGAGCTACCTTCATGTTTTTTTGTTAATTTTTTCTCTCCTTGGGTATTTGGTTCTGAACTCCTACCTCCAAAACTACTCTATGGCCTTTGGCATCTCTGCCTCTGCCTCTTCTTTTATTGTTGTCGGAGTCTTTCTTCTTCCTTAATTTTTCTTCCACTATAATATCTAATTGATGACATGTCTGGACTGTGATAGGAGTCAAGAGAGTAATCTCATCTTGAATGTTCCACCTAAAGCAATTTAAATATCTAGCTACCTTCACACTCTCATATTTGGCTACTATAGACCTCATGCACAAGCTTTGGAACTCCTTTGTATATGAGTTGATAGCTAGCTCTTTTTGTTTAAGGCTTTGTCTTCTCTTGTGCAGTTGGAATTTATAATCGTTAGGTACATATGCTTCTCTTATTTTAGCTACCATAGCTTTCCATGTGGCTATGTGATTCTTTCCTTCTTTCTACCTCTCATATTGGATGAATTTCTATGAAGTGAGGGAAGATCCCCTAAGAATTGACTTTTCTAATATCACCTTTTGGGCATCAATTATCCCATCACACTCAAAGTGATTTTCAAGTCCCTTAATCCAATCCATCACCACATCTGGTTCTATTTTCCCACTGAATATATGTACCCGCTCCAAAGCTTTCCCACTTAGGGCCTTCAATTCCTTAAGGAATGGCTCCTCGGAAAGGAAAGGGTCTAGTTTAGCGACCTCATAATCTAGGAGTACTTACATGGCCTTTCCTTCCACCTCTTTTACTTCCTCAATATTTTCATCCACCTCATCTAATTTCTTCTCCAATTGGGCCAATATTTCTCTGAGAAACTTATTCTCCTCTTCTTGCTTATCCACCTTCTTGACCAACTCCACATTAGTCACCATTTTAGACTTTCCAATTGACTCTCTTGGTTGGAACATCCACTCATAAGCCTAATCTTATAGCTTGTGATACCAATATGATAGCTAAACACCTAGCTTTCTTGCACTTACTTGATTAGGACTCTTTGAGTTCCCAATCCTCCCAAGACCCTATCCCTAACACCTAGGATCTTCCAAGTCCTCTTCTATTGATTTTAGTACTTCTTCAATGCCCCCTCTCAAGGTGACAACCTTTAGTGCTTCACTAGGGTATCTATCGTGTGTGTGTGAATAGCTTCCTAATTTCTTAGACTTTCCATCTTATGGCTTCTCTATTCAATTTTCTTTGCTAAGTGTTTGCAGGGGTTAAAGTATCTTTTACCACCCTTTAAAACTCCATCTTTATCCCATTTGGCTTGGGTTATCAAGGTCTTGTTTACATATTTCAAGAATTTGGTTTAATTTCTCATTTAGGCCTATTAATCCTCAATTAGATCTCTCTAACCGGTTTTTTGCTATCCTTGGGAAATGTCTCCAAACAACCCAATGCAAAAATATTGGTTTTGAACACCCTTTTAGAGTTATTTTAGATTCTCTAGGTCTCCCCTCTTCAACTTGTTTGTATAGGTGATTCCTATAAACAAGGGCTTATAGGGCTAATTGGGCCTCCAAGAACTAGTCGAGTGTTTTAAGCTTCAATATGTCATCATATGGATTAATAAAGTCCATTTTACTCAAGGGTATCTTTATAATCCCAAAGAAACCTTCCAACCTCCTAGAATCAACACCACACTTGAACTCCTGCAATCAAACACTATTCTCAAATGCAAACTCCTAGCTAGGTTTCACTGGACTCACCTAGGGCTTGCTTGCAAAATTAGAATATGCCACTTCCAAGCCTCCACCATAAATGTGTACATTGTATATAGGCTCCCCTAACATGGTAAAAATACCCATGACAATTCCATAGTAGGATTTCATGTGGGAGCCATTTCTTTAAACATAGTCCTTGATAGACCAATGACTAGTTGGATCACAAAACTATTTACAAAACTAAACAAATGTAATGAAAGAAACTCCTAATCTATGCAAAAATGAAAGTAGACAATCCTAATTATAGGAATACCACACAAAGAGTCTTGATTCAATCCATTACACACTCTCTTGTGGGTATGTGCAAGATCATGGTATGCTAAAATAGGCCCTTAAGTGGCAATGAAAATTAAGAAAATTAGGTTTAGGGAAGTTGACATTAAAATTTGAACAAGCTATAAATATTATATCAAAAATATGTAAAAAGAGAATATTTAGAAAATTGAATTTATTTTCTAAGATACTAGGCATGTTTTGAAAAACAATTATTATATATGTTGAAAATTTCAAATTTCAATATAGTAGTATGAAGATTTTAGGAAAAAAATAAGAAGTAGGTGTATGTCTGACCACCTTAAACACAATCAAATGATAATTTTTTTAACAAGATTCTAGATATAAGTAGTAGACTCATGTGTGCATGTGACACATATTTTTTTATAATTTCTTTCCATGTAAATAATTAATTATGATTTTTCTTCTACAACTTTTCCAAAATACAAAAACTCTCATGTCTGACCATGTTAAATTAGTCGAAACTTTATCAAATTGAAAACTTTTTTTATTTTTCTTGTAGTAGGAAAATCATAGAATGTGAAAAATGTTTTGGATTTCAAAAATGTTATACAGTTTCAAAGTTATAGCAATTTTTCAATAATTCTATCAATCAGGACTGGAAAGATAACAAGTTGGTGTATGTTTGACCACATTAAACAAAATCAAATGATAATATTTTTTCATAATATTCTAGATAAAAGTAGTAGACATATGTCTGGATGTGATCTATATTTTTTTGTATTTTCTTTCTAAGTAAATAATTAATTATGATTTTTCTAATATAAATATTCCTCAATATAAAAAATCTCGCATCTGACCACCTTAACTTAGTCTAAACTTCATCAAATTGAAAGAATTGTTTATTATTATTGTATTAGGTGAAGCATAGAATGTGATATATATTTAAGATTTAAAAAATGTTATACTATTTGAAAGTTATAGTCATTTTTCAAATATTCTATCAATCAGGACTTCTTTTTCACATCTCCACTTTTTGGTATACCATTATCCTGCACATACCCTTGTATTAGATTTTCTTCTAACTATGCACACAAAACCCGAATACAATGAAATTACAGATAACCCGAAAAACTTGTGAAAACTTTAAACCTTGGGATTTGGGATTTTTAGGGATTATATATCCCCTCCATACATAATCAATTGGTTAAGACACTAACCATTCACTAATATCTCTTACTTTTCTTCATTAGGACAATGTTTTCATGCAACTTTCCAAAGTTGCAAAAGTTGTCATGACAACATTTTGAAAACTTTTGTCATTTTGACTTCCATTGGGTCTAATGACCTCCAATCTTCATTAAATGGTGGATTAACATTATAAAATACATTTTAGGCTTATTTCCATCCTTTCCTAACCTATTTAGGTATTTTGGCTTAAATTACAATGCCAAACCTAAAAAGAATCCTAAAAACAAAATAACCACTCTAAGTCCAAACAGACTTTTAGATTAGATTAAGTCTAACCTAAACCCTCTAGACACACCCTCTAGATCCAATTATATTCTTTAAACTACATCTAACCTAGATAAGGTTAGTTCAAGCCAAAATAGGATAGGACCTTGATCTAAGTACTAGGTGCTCCTGCACCATTGAGCAACTTTTAAAAGTTGTCGAGCAAATTTTTTAAAACTTGCAAAAATGCAAAGTTGTTGTGAGCAACTTTTCCTTATCTCCTGACTAAATTGTCTTGGGATATTTCTAACTCCATGTCCAACTCACCTAGACTCCAAAATAAACTTTTAAAGACTCAAAAAACTCCAAATTTAACCTCCTAAACATCTAGAGGGTTCATTCCACTATTTGACTCTTGTGTCCTATAGGAATTTATGAGCGGATTGAACAAACAAGCCTCCAAATATTATCCTAGAAACCCTAAACACTTAAAAACTTTCCTATTATTTCCTAATAAACCTAGATAACTAGGAAAGAAACACAACAAAAACAAAGAAGGGTTTTTCACCCTTTGTGCTCCTGTATGAGCGAGGTGTCATCATGATGACTCCTAGGTTGTGATAGACTAAAAATGATTGAATATATTGAAGGAGAGTTTGACAAATGATTACATATTTGAAAGATAGTGATTGTTGATCACCAAGCTATAAATTCATATGTGAGACATTAAATCATTTAATGTATTGTCATTGATGTCAACTAGTTTTGATTGTACTTATCATGCTAGTTACAAACATCTTAATAAGGAAATAATGGTGAAGGGATGAGATACCTACATGAAGATGAGATGTATGAGAAATATATGGATATGGTATTCATTGGGTAACTTATTGATGAGTCTATGACATTATGTTAGTAATTTAATTGTATTACATAATTCTATTATGGATTGAAGATTAAGAATGAACAAGTTTATGTGGTCGGTAAATGAAGAACTTAGTATACATCGAGTTGGAAGACTATACACCGAGAAAGTGTAGTGTATATCAAGTATAGTATTAATCGAATTAGAAGTCATCAATACATTGTAGTATTGACTGAGTGAAAGAAATAAAAGAAACATATGACTACCAAATAAAGATGATGAGCTGGACAATTATTGAATATTCAAAGATTAAAGATAATGTTTCTTATGATGATCAAAAGACTGAGAAAATTCAAGGATGATTGGATGAAGGAGAATGAAATGTGTTACTGACACAACTTCTGAGGAAGGTTAAAGTGGAAAAATTAATGGTGAAGATTAAGAAGTGAAATCTACGGTTGGAAATAAAATAGTTTATGATGTCTATAAAAGGAGACAAGAGATTCATTATCAAGTTTGGATATAATTCACATAATGAGATTGCATTCATGTGTGCTGGTCAAAAAGGTTGAAGATGAAACTAAGCAATTCTGTAGACAACACTGAGCATTAGAGAAAGTAATTACCGAGCAGTACAGAGTTGGAGGAAACAAAGAGATTGAATTGAGATTATTGGCCAGAGGTATTTTGAGCTTAGCATAGATCAGAAAATCTGCAAAACAAGTTGTATTTGAATCAAATCATTATTGTTGCATTCTAACCATTGCTACAAATAAATCTCTTAACCTAATGGGACTTAATAGTCATTTTATTTCAATATGACATTCAATAAATGTTGATTTTTTTAATTTTTGACCCCATAGTGAATGTTTGGTCACGGAGAACTATTAGTGATAAATCCTCTAACTAGGTCATACCTTACAATGTGTTTTGTAACCTTTAATAGGCTTGGATCTTAACTGAGCTCAATTTAGAAGAGTGAATTATTTTTGGTTGTCAATCCCAGGTGGTTTTTCCCCTAATAGGGTTTCCATGTTAAAAATTAAAGTCTTATATGTGTATTGTTTTGTTTAATTGTTATTTTACTTTACACATTACTATAGCTAGATTGATCGATAAATACAGTAGATAATTTACTGCTATTCACTATATGAACAGAAAGGCATAGTTGAAGTTTTATCGAGTTGATTAAATTATTTGAAAGATTTGGTTTATAAATTAGGGAGTATTTGGGATTGTAGGATAACTGGAGTTAACTGATTCACCCCCCTCTCATTTATCTAACAATTTGTATCAAAGCATAGAGTGCTTGAAGGAAAATTTTGAAGGACTTAACCAAAAGATCACAAGATGTATAAGAGAGAGGTGCCAAAGCTGAACAAATATAACTTCTCGACATGGGAAAGTAGAATTAAATTATATCTATCAGGGATTGGTGAGTCTACAACATACTACTTGCAAAATGAGTTTATCTTACCCTTTGCACCTTTAACTATTGATCAGATGAGAGAAAGACATGAACATAATGCTATGATGATTGATCTTTCTTCTTCCTTATCAAATGCCTAATTTGAAGATGTTAAGACATGTACAACTACTAAACAAATGTGGGAAAAGGTTACACTAGTTCATGGAGGAGATGTGAATGTGCTAAGGGATAAAGCTAAAAGTCTAAGAGGAAATCTTGATAACATAAAAATGAAAGAAGGTGAGAAAATATATCAATACAACAACTGAGTGAAGGAGGTTTTGGATGATATCTGAGGAGTAGGTAGAATTATTGATGAAGAAACTATGGTAAGAAAAATTATCAAAACCTTATTACCTATCTATGCTATTAGAGTTTCTGTGATTCATGAAATGAGATCAACTCCTGGAAATAATATTACACTTGATAGTCTAATCGGTAGATTGAATGCATTCAAGCTTAAGAAATATGACAATAGTATTGTTCCTACTATTGAATCTACATTTATGTCATCTCTAAAAAATGGTAAATGAAGCATAAAACATAAGATAAGAAATGAAATTGATAATGAAAGTGAAGAGGATGAACTTGATGAGCTTGAAGCATTAATGGATAGAAGATTACAAAAAGGTAAATGAAGATATAGAGGTAAAATACCATTGGTTTGTTTTAAATTAAATAGATTGGTCATATTTCAGCAAGATGTCCTAATAGAAAAGAAGATGAGAAAACAAATGAAAGATCTAATGATAGGAAGTATGACATGAGAGATCACCAAGATCACAGAGGAAACTGACAGTATGGAAAGAGAGATAAATGATACTACATAAACAAAGGAAAGAAGGCATGTTACCTAGTTTAAGATGATGATGATGACACCAACACAGATGAAGACATAGAAGTGGTATTTATGGCTTTAAAAGAAGATCCTAAAGAAGAAGAAAGGTATGTTAAAACTACACTTATTTCTAAAGTTAGCAAGAATGATACTTGGATTATTGATAGTGGCTATACACATCATATGACTGTTGATGAAGAGAAATTTGAATACTCTGAACATTATAATGGTGGATCTATTAAAATGGGAAATGATATACCTTGTCTAGTGAAATAAAAAGGGTCTACATTATTGAAAAATAAGATCAGATGTCAGAATGCATATTTGGTGAAAGGACTAAATTATAATATGTTGAGTGTAGCATAGATAAATAATATAGGTCACCGAGTTGCATATGAGAATAGAAAGGTGAAAATCTATGATGAAATTTGAAATTTGGTTGGTACTAGTGAACAATCAAAAGGTAATTTATTCTATCTTGACAATGTTCAAACTTCTTGTTTACTGGCTAAGAATGAAGATGTATAGTTATGGTACAAGAGGTTATGTCATGTGAATTTTGATAGCATGGTTAATATCAGTAAGAAAAGAAAAGTTATAGGTTTAACAAGCATATCTAAACCTAACCATATTATGTGCAAACAATGTCAAATGGGCAAAATGTCAAAATCTAGTTTTAAGAGAAAACACTTTTCATCTAATACTATTTCAGAGTTAGTTCATACCAAATTGTGTGGTCCTATGAGAACTTAGAGTTATTATGGAGACAGATAATTTATCTTATTTGTTGATGACTTCTCTAGAATGATGACTGCCATGTTCTTGGAAGAAAGAATTAAAGCTTTTAAAATGTTTAAGTTGTATAAAGAAAAAGTTGAAAGAGAAAGTGGTAAAGAACTAAAATGCTTAAGATCATATAGAGAAGGTGAATTCATTCTTGATGATTTCCCTAAGTTTTTTAATGAGCATGGAATTAAGAGACAACTTTTTGCACTAAGAACACCCCAACAGAATGGGATTGTTGAAAGGAGAAATAGATCAATTATGGATTGTGCTAGAACACTGATGATTGAAAAAGATGTTTCATAGATGTACTAGAGAGAATTTGTTAGTACTTCTATTTACACACTGAACCGAGTTCAACTAAAGAAAGAGTCAAACAAGATAGCTTATGAATTATGGTATGGTTACACACCTAATGTGAGTTATTTCAGAATATTTGGAGATGTTACATTTTGAAAGATAATAGAAATGGGAAATCTGATTTGAAACATGGCGAAGGAATATTTCTAAGATATTATACTAAAAGGAAAGCTTATAAATATTTGAACAAGGCTACTGTCAAAATGATTGAATGTGCAAATGTGAGAGTTGATGAACTTGCTAAGAAGAATGACAAAGAGAGTAAAAAGGAACCAAAAGACTATGGTAGATTTGTTTACATTAAGGAACCTGATACTCTATCTGAGCATCAACTTGGCATTACTGGGCAATAGGTTAATGCTACAAAGCAATAATATTTACAAACTGAGAATCAACAAACTATTATCGATGAAGATATTGATCATGCACCAAGTGGAGAACACATTGAAGAATAGAGAACTTAAGTTGTACTTGCAAGACACGTAAGGAGGTATCATCCACAAGATTAGATCATTGGAGATAAAAAAGAAGGAATGATGACATGAAGTAAGTTGAGAAACAACACATGCTTAGTTTGTGAATTTGAGCCTAAAACTATTAGAGATGCATTGGAAAATGATGAATGGATCAAGGCAAGGAATGAAGAGATTGAGAAAATAAAGAACAAAAGGACATGGACATTGGTACAAAGACTGAAAGAAAATAATGTGATTGGAACCAAATGGATACTTAGAAACAAATTGAATGAGAATGGAGATGTCACTAAGAACTATTGGAAATATTCAAGAATAGCTAGGTTACTAAGAGGGGAGGGGTGAATCAGTAACTTCAAAACTTTTACTAATTTTAGATCTCAACCATTTTCTCAATGACATTAGATTGATAAGCTAACTATATGCATCAGTAAGATAAAGAATAAAACATTCATAACACTTTGAACATAGAGATTTGGTGACCCAAAAACCTTCCAAATAGAAAGTAAAACTGGGCTGGGGATGAAACCCACTAAACTTCAATACTGCAGTATAAAGTTTGCCGGTTAAGGCTTACAATGATCACTTCTGATGATCTGCCCTGTTAGGAGCAATAAGGACTGCTAGGTCCACCTTGTTAGAGGATTTACAAACATACAAATAAGTATGCACTTGGTTAAGATATTTTTGCAAAGACTGTTAAGTCTACCCAGTTAAAGGATTTGGGGTTGATTCACCTGTTAGGATGAAATAGTAGATCTCTTACTTGCAACTATTCTTGCTGATTGAGATTCTCTAATGTACTGATCACCTTCTATGATAGAAATGTCTCTATTGCTTCTTATACTATTGTATCCCTTTGTAATTCACTTATCTCTTCCTTTCTTTTCTTTTTCACTTCTCACTTTTTCACACTCTTGGATAGGATACAAAACATTGTTTATATATCAATCAAAATAATTACAAAACAATATCAAAGTTGGCTCTAAACAAGCAAACACAAGTATTACTGAGTCAACCCAAATATAGTGACTCAGTTACTGCAAACTAACTCGGTGACTTTCTGATACTTGGCATCCATTGCGTTACTCGACATCATCATGCACTCAGTAGAAGTGGAGGCCCAGTCCATACTAACCACTCAGTTGTAGTTTCAAACTCGGTATATACTGGAGACTCGGTAGATATAGTGTCACTCGGTAGAGATTGAATTCCCTGTTTACTGTGCTGGCACTCAGTAAACACCGCTCATCTCATCACTCGGTGAAGATAACTCGGTAAGCACTGTTCTACTCGGTAAACACTGTTCTACTTGGTAAACACTATTCTACTCGATAAACATGCAGAGTCTGAATAAGTGTTGTCACTAATGACAATCATACTTAATGCCAACAATCTCCCCCTTTGGCATTAGTGACAAAAACACTTATTGCCCAAAAACAAAAAATCATGCTGAATCTGTCTCTCTTTTTTTTTTGTCATACTATTGTATATACATTTCATGTCTCCCCATATAGTATATATACAAATATCTTGTATCTCTCCTTACTCATATTTCCTATTTATACTTTCTCCCCCTTTCATATCTCATATATCTTATATACGTTCTCCCCCTTTTTGACAATAATGCCAAAGGTGTATATACAAATATTTTACACGGAGAAGCCAAAATATGATATAAAATCATAGTGTACCTTACTTATTAATGCTATAGTTCTATCCCAATTCTCTTGCAAAATCTTGCATGTATGGAGTGCAACTTGGACTTCTGCATAGAGTTCAATCATGTGATCTGCAATTGAAAACTGATTATCATGGATCAATGTTTTTGAGTATGCAATATGTTTTTGCATTGTATCCATGATGGGAAGGATCATGTTCTGAATCTCTATTAATGTTGATCTGATCCTTGCATCTTCTCTCAATAATTTTGACTGCTTATTAGATAGGAATTTGACTGTCATATGATGTGCAGAGCTTGAGCTAGGTTCAAGTTGCAACTTTTGTGCACTAATCTTCAGATCCTCATCAATCTTATTTATTTTATCTTTGATCTTCCTTTGAGAACTCGGCAACATTATAGATTTTGACAAAAAGAGATGTTACCTTGGAATGGGAGGACTCAATGCTAGTCAAGACTGAAGATAACCCTACCTGATTGATAGCTATTTGCTGAGCAATGTACTCAAGCACTTCATTATCAAACTTCTTCTTAGCCTTCTCAAGCAACTTGTCTGTTCTAGAGGAATCATCATTGAACTTTTTAACTGCTTCTGCCAACTGCAACAAAATGTGTTGAGAGGAATCAACTTCAACACCTATAGCTTCTATCAAAATGTTCTTGGCATCCTAAATGATTTTATATTCCTTATCTCTTTCTACTTTTAGTTTCTTCTGCTTTGCTTTCTTCTGGAGGAGTTCACCAACTATTTGCATTTGATCTGCAGTGAGGTTTGCAAAATCTAACTGGGGAATTTCTATCTCCTCATCTAGATCTATACCTTCTACTACACTCTCGCTCAAAAATTTTGTACTCGGTTGAGTCTTTATACTTAATATTTTTGTAGTAGAAATTATAGTAGACACAGTAGGACTTGTAGTGAAAACTGATAAACTTCCAACTGATGGGATGCTAATTGGAATATTTGATAAACCAAAAACTAAATTTTTTACAACTGTATAATCTGAAGTACTTACTGCTAAAAAACTCAAAATTGAAGAAGGTACAGAAGACTACAAGTCGGTGGAAGAAGGAGGCTGAAGCTTGGTAGATGAAGTGGTAGCCACTTCTGTTGTTGATACATTGAGTTGTGCTAGTGATGATTGGACATTTGATGTATCTGAGGGAGTTGTCACAATCACACTTGAAGTTTTCCCTAGGCTAGATGTAACAATTTTTACTGGAGAGTGGGGAAGTGAGGCAATTACCTTTGCAGCTATCCGAATTGGATCATCTTCCTCAACATTCTTCTCATCTTCCTTAGTAGCTTCTTTTCTTGCTTCTTTTGTCTCAACATTATCAATCTGAACTGTTTCTTCATCTTCTTCATCACTGTCATCTTCAATATCTTTAATTATCATAGTTTCAGTACTCAGTTTGTG
Organism: Chamaecyparis obtusa; assembly: GCA_027943335.1. Taxonomy (NCBI): domain Eukaryota; kingdom Viridiplantae; phylum Streptophyta; class Pinopsida; order Cupressales; family Cupressaceae; genus Chamaecyparis; species Chamaecyparis obtusa. The sequence goes on from BSBK01003029.1 coordinate 201,221, forward strand.
AAGATGATAAGTGTTTTTCCAAGTAGATTCTGCACTCTTCACAACTGACTCTATATCCTTGATCAAAATTAAGCAACTGTTGAATTTTAGTGTCATCTTGGACTCATTATCTATCAATGCCTTATTTATTTCAGCATTTTTCAAACATGGCATCAATTGCCTTAAGGTTTGAGCATAGATGTCCTTGATAGTTTTCCTTGCATTGGACCATCTCATCTTGATTGGGTTTAATAAAGCTCCTAGGATTTGAGAAGCTAATTCTTCAAGTGAGTATTTCCATCTTCCCATTTTCTCAATAACAACATCTTCAATTTCTTGCTGCTCTGCTTCTGACCTTGTTTCATATTTGAGAGATTTGAAATTTGAAATTCCAGATCCTTCTCTCAAATCCTTAATCTTTTCTTCAAGAGAGGGAGGAGGCCTTTTGATTACTATGTCATCCTTGACTTTACCTTCCTTGTCCCTTGATCTTTTCCTTATGAATACTACAGTGGGTTGCTTGGGTTCCTTGGTGATAGTTACCTTTCCTTTCTTCTTTATAGGAACTTTTTCTTCGTTACTCTCATCCTTTTCTTCTTTACTCTCATCCTTTTCTTCTTCTCCTACAATATCCTCTCTTTTGTCCTCGGTTAACATTAGAGGTGTGCTAGATTGCATCTTGGCCATCCTCTTTCTGCCTTTGTTAACCGCCTATGGAAGCTTTATGCTTAGCTCAATTCTTACCTTAGCTTCATCATATGTTCCAAAGTATGGAGCCTTTAGATCAATGGGTTGATTTACTGGGGCTTCAATTATATCATTTGTCTCATCAATGTTTATCTCATAAGGAAGAGGTTTTACCCATACAATCCTGGGCCTTACTGCCTGAATATATACTCTATCACAATCAACCATAAAACAAACATCATCTTTATAATCTTCCACCAACTTTAGTGGAATCCAGAATCTGTTATTCATCTTCTCCTTAAAAGATTCAAAATAATTATCCATTATTCTTGTAAAATTCTCACCCATTTCTACAATATACTCATTTATCTGATAAAGAATAGGCACATCCTTTCTCCATTTTACTGTGCCTTTAGATGGGAAAAAATTTTGAGCATAGAAAAATAAACAAACCAACAGTGAGCCAAACTTACATGGATTGTTCTTTGAGGTTTGGATGCTCTCCATATTCTTGTTGAATTGTTTCAACAATAGATCTACTAGGTCAAATGATAGATTGTTCTTCATAATTTTATAGGCTAGGTCAACTGCTTCACACGGAACACTATTCTACTGACTTGAACTATATATCTTGTGAGCTATTACATATGTGCCAAATTTTAGTTCTACATCAATAATGTTGTTTATTCTCATACCTCTACCGTCCCATTCGGCTAGGGTTTTCTTTTCCAGCTCTGATACCAATTGTTGGAAATATAGATGTAGTATCTAAGAGGGGGGAGTGAATCAGTTAACCACAAAATATTACCATAGATCCCTTAGATGTCCTATTAAATTATTTACTGCTGACATACAGTGAAATGCTGAAACTCGGTAATTGTAGAGAGTGTTAATTATAACTATTCTTAAGCATTCATCAGTGATTAACATGCATGAATAAAGAAAATACCATGAACACAAGAGACACCAGATTTAACGTGGAAACCCAATATGGGAAAAACCACCAATGTAACTAGTTACTAATTTTCACTCTTTTGAAGTGATGCCCTATTAGGAGCCAACCTGATAAAAGGTTACAAAACACACTGTTAGGTGTGACCTTATTAGAGGATTTAATCACCCTACTAGGAGTGGCCTTGTAAGAGGTCTTGAAACAATTCAATAGAACTGTCACCTTGTTAGAGGATTTACAAAATGGCTGTCAAACCAACTTGGTTAGGAGATTTTGAAATCACTGCTACAATGGTAAGAAAGTAACAATGAAGTGACCTAAATAGTGATGCGATTGAATTGCTGATTACAGATCTCTGTTTTGCTTCACTAGATCCTTCTTGATCAAATATGTCTCTGCTGCTCTTCAAGGATATCTAACCATCCTTCAAAATTCACTCATACTATTCTTCTCTTTCTTCTTCTTGCTTTTTTATAATTCACAACTTGACCTTCTATATATACACCATTCGGATTGTCAAGTCGGCACTAATAATTATTACAAACATTACTAATTATTTCAACAGTCAGCTGGAATAAACCAACTTTATTTCTCAAATTGACAAAATCCTTTACTGGGCTGACCTTGCTCGGTAAACATTAATCTGAAGAAGATTTCCTTTGGTGACCGAGAGAACTCGGTAAGTACTGTGAATTCTTCAACATCCTTTGGAGACTGAGTGAACTCGATAGACACTAACTTTCCTTCGATAACCGAGGAAGCTCGATTAACACTATTTTCTACCATACTTTTCTTTTGACACTTGAGAGGTCTCGGTAAACACTGGTAACTGCTTTGCTGACTGATTGAGCTCGGTAGACACTGGGAACTACTTTGCTGACCGACTGAGTTGACAATTGATATGACATCTATGTGACATCAAAGACAACACATAATCATTCCAACAATCTCCTTCAGACAATTGTATCCAACAATCTCCCTCTTTGGCATTGATGGAAACACAATATGTCATAGCACAATGAAATTTCATAGCAAACATAGAATTAGGAACATATCCTTAGCTTCATTTTGATTCTCATCTCCCTCTATCAGCAAACTTCTCTCTCTGACTGAAAAATCTCCTTCTTTTCTTCTTTATTTTTAAAATCTCTTTCTTAGAAATTTCATGAAATAATGACAGCAAACAACAAACTCTCCCTCTTTGACAACACATGCCAAAGATAACACACTTCTATTGAATACCAATGTACCTTAGGTACTAATTCATATGCAATGATTCCTTTACTATGCTGCATCAACTAACTGATCTTCAACATGCTCTAGTTGATGCATTACTAAAACTCAATTTAGTGAGCCTTAGATAGGGGAATGACCCCTAACTTACCTCTTAGATAAAAGAATGCATCCTTAGGTAGTGGCTTGGTGAAGATATCTGCAATTTGTTCTTTTGTATGAATATATTCCAATATAATTTCCTTGTCCTACACCAATTCTCTGACAAAGTGATATTTTATAGCAATGTGTTTGGTTTTGGAATGCATTACTGGATTCTTTGAAATATTTATTGCACTTGTATTATCACAGAACATAACAACTGGTTCTTTGATCTCAACTTTCATGCCTTCCAATAACTATTTGAACCAAATAATATTAGAGTAGTTTATTGCTGCAGCAATGTATTCTGCTTCTGCTGTGGATTGGGATGTGCAATTTTTCTTTTTACTGGTCCAAGATACTAACCTTTTGCCAAGAAAAAATGCTCCACCACTTGTACTCTTTTTGTCATCAATGTTTCCTACCCAATCAGCATCAATAAACACTTTTAAGTCTAGATTGCCTCCAAATTTATACCACAAGCCATAATCTTCAGTTCCTTTCAAGTACCTCAAGATTCTTTTGATTTCCATCATGTGATTTTCTCTGGGTTTTGCTGAGAATCTTGCTACTATACCAACTGCTAAGGCAATATCAAGCCTTGTATGTACTACATACTGTAATTTTCCAATCATTGATCTATATAAGGTCTAATCTACTTCTTTTGAATCATCATCTTTGGTAAGCTTCAGTCCAATATACATGGGTGTACCAACTAGTTTTGAATCTTCCATACCAAACTTCTTAAGTATTTCCTTGATGTATTTAGACTGAGTAATGTAGATACCATTCTTGCTCTGCTGAATTTGAAGTCCAACAAAGAATTTTATCTAACCAAACATAGACATTTCAAATTCTTTGTTCATTTGTTCTAAAAATTCTTTACACTGATCATCATTCCCTACAAACACAGTATCATCCACAAATATTTCTACCAAAACAATTTTGTTATCTTGTCCTTCTTTGATGTATAAATTACTATTGTCATTGGCTCTTTTGAAATTAATCTGAGTTAGATAGTTATGTAATCTTTCATACCATGCTCTAGGGGCTTGTTTCAGACCATATAGTGCTTTGTGTAACTTGTAGACCATATCCCTTTTGTCTGGATCCATAAAACCTTCAGGTTGCTCAATGTAGACTTCTTCATCAAGAATACCATTGAGAAATGTAGATTTTATATCTATCTGATATACCTTAAATCCTTTATGTGCTGCATATGCAAGTAGAGTCCTTACACCTTCTAATCTTGCAATAGGAGCAAAAGTCTCTCCATAATCTATACCTTCTTCTTGAGAATATCCTTTACATACCAATCTTGATTTGTTTCTTGATACTTGACCATCTTCATTCAACTTATTTTTGAATACCCATTTTTTCCCAATTACATTTTTATCTTTAGGCCTAGGTACAAGAGTCCATGTCTTATTTTTCTCTACTTTCTCTATTTATTCATTCATAGCCTCAATCCAACTTTCATTTTCCAATGCATCTTTGACATTTTTAGGTTCAAAATCAGCAAGTAAACATGTACCTTTTAGTTTATTCCTTGTCATAGTGCCATCTGATTTGTTTCCAATAATCTGATCTGGTGTATGATGCTTCCTGACATACTTGGCCAATACAAGTTCCTTTCTTCTTGAATGAGTTACATTGTCATCTTCTTGAATTTCATCTTCAGGTTCAGTTTTCTCAGGCTCTGTAGATATTTGCTCGGTAACTTCAGGCTAAGACTCAGTTTCTTGTGACTCGGTCTAAACTTCTTCTTGTGACTTGGTTACTGTACTAGGCTTAGTTGATGTAGCCTCGTCATTGAAAGATGTGTCTGGCAATGTATCAGGTTTAATGTAAACAAATCTTCTGTAATCCTCTGGTTCCCTTTTGCTTTCTTCTTCAGTCTTTTCTGCAAACTCATCTACTTTCACATGTGCACTTTCTATGATTTTATGAGTAGACAAATTTAGACATTTATAAGATTATTGTTGAAAGTGCAAATGTAAAAGTTGATGAGAAGTTTAAAATTTAGGAAAGAATGCTTGATTATGAATCTGATGGAGAAGCAAAAACTTAGCCTAACATTGAAAATGCAGAATTATTTTTTGAAGCTAACAGTGATTTGCTGAATGAAAGTCATACTGAAGAAAATAGAGAAGAAAACAGAGAAGAAAATAGAGAAGAAAGCAGAGAATAATTTACAGTTGGAACAAGATAAGTAACTATGACACCTAACAGGTATATTTTGAGACATCACCCAGTTGAACAAGCTATTGGAAGTTTAGACAGAGGAATTTTGACTCAAAATAAGGTACATTTATGTTTGATTTCTCAAATTGAACCTAAGACTACTAATGAAGCTTGTGAAGATGAACATTGGATTAATGCTATAAAAGAAGAACTGGAGTAGATTGAAAAAAACAAGACATGAGAATTGGTCCCTAAACCTGAAGACAAGAATGTGATTGGAACAAAGTGGGTATTTAGAAACAAGATGAATGAACAAGGAGAAGTGATAAGAAACAAAGCAAGATTGGTATGTAAAGGATATTCACAATAAGAAGGAACTGAATATGAAGAAAATTTTGCACCTGTGGCCAGACTTGAAGCAGTGAGAATGTTTCTAGAATATGCAACTTACAAGAAATTCAGAGTGTATCAGATGGATGTGAAGTCAGCATTTTTGAATGGTGAATTGAAAGAAGAAGTCTACATTGAGCAGCCTGAAGGTTTTCCTTTGACACAAGAAGGAGATATGGTATGTAAGTTAAAAAAATCTTTATATGGATTAAAACAAGCACCTAGAACCTGGTATGCAAGATTGGATAAGTATTTATTGAAATTGGGATTTATAAAAGGAATAGCAGATAGTAACTTATACACAAAAGAAATTGAGAATGGTTTGTTGGTTATAGTTATATATGTTGATGATATTTGTTGTACACTGAATTTGTGCCTCTGATCTCAAGCTCTCATAGTCTTGATAATCTAGTATAACATGGGAATCATCTCAAGTTTGTGGGACCTTTTGCTAATTGAGATGAGACCTCCAAATTCTAGGCTGGCTCCTCTTGGATAGTCACCCAGATTTTCTCTTAGATAGGAAAGTAAACTTTTGAGGGAAAGGGATAGAAGGAATGCTTGGAAAGGAAAAGACAGGAAGAAAATCTATCCTACTAGGTGATGCACTGAAAATGGGGTATGAATCTCAGTATAGAGGAATGAAATCAGTGAAAGGCTTAGGTCTAGGAGATCATAGCTCTCTGAATAGGCTTGCATAAATATTTCATAAGAAGGTCCAAAATAGAAAGAGGCTATTTCAGGAAAAGATGGTTTTCACAAAAACAATAGCATTACTGAAGATTCAGGCACAATTTATGACCTACAAACAACATCCACTTCTACAACTAGGCATAGGAATGAGACATGATTGTTAAGGGGTTAAAGTATACCCATAGAGACTTTCACATCCAATCACCCACAATAGTGCACGAAATTGCAAAAAAAGAGAAGGACCAAGAACCCTAAGCTATCACTGAGAAACATGTAAAAATAATGAAAACCATTAAGAGATAACTCACATAAGAAGACATAGAGGCAGAAAAAATGTCATAAAATATCTCTAGTATCTGAAAAATCAATGGGAATTTGACAATTGCAGAAAGCCAAAAGGGTAGGAAAATGCCACAAATTGCTCTCTGGGGAAGAAACCTTCTTTTTACAACTACTAGATTCTGAGCTCAGAAGCTCCAAAAAAACAATATATACAACTCTACACGTAGGCAGGAATAAAAAATATATAAATTAGGGCTACATAAATCTGCACTAGAATAATCACCCCTAAAACCAATCACTTTTGATCATAAATATTCATGAAAATTTCTCAACCGATCAGATATGACTTTTCATGTCCATGCCTGATCCTGCTTGTAGATAAAAGCCTCAATCTATCTACCTCCCTGCAAGCCCGCTGAGCCATGAATGCTCAAATCTGATCTTTGCAAGAATTTGAATTTAAAACACAGATGGCACCAGCTCTTTAATGCCTTTTTTTGATGCAAGAACACCGCACTGTACCTCAGGAATAGAAATCAACATGCGATGGCCACCCAGATCTCCATCATCATCTTTGAAAATTTCCACCACCTTGAAATAACACTGGTCACATGATCACATGAGCTAAAAAAAAACCTCATGCGATCATGCGACAAGCTTCGCTGAAAACTTGCCTCTACCACGCAAGACACTTGGGCTCACTCTCCCTTTGGTTGCCAAGTCACTTGAAAAATTCAATGGTTGCATGATCACATGAGCCCAAAAGGCCTCATGCGATCATGCGACTGCCCTTTTAAAACTATCTCCATTGCCACGCAAGACACCTGGGCCTGCAAGACCGCACTGCAAGATTACCCCTAGCTTATCTCGAGTTCACCTTCCCTCAGTTGCTAAAATGCTTGATCTTTTCCTTAACCCTAGGTTCATCTAGCGACTTCTATAAATCTATATCTATGCAACTGTGCATCCACAAACTGAGATTCCAATCAGACGGCAGGTGCAAGATCTCATACCCTTCAAATATTCTTTTCGATCATGCCCCAGCCGTAGATCCTATTAGAACTAGGACCCCACCAAACACATGTGTCTACTTGCAAATCCCCATTATCATACGACAACCAATAGAAGATGAGCATATGAGCAAGAAAGGACCAACCGTTAGAGCCTTAATAATAAAGCAAGATCGATGGTTGTCACATGATCATGAGGCACAAGAATATTCCATCAGATCATGTGCCAGCCGTTGATCTTACTTTATCTTTAACCGCATAGCTGAGACCACCAAATATCTAGAGACTTAGTGACTAAAGGAAAGATAACCACCCACTAGGTCATAGGATGCTAAGGACTTAACCACCAGAAATGGGAGATTGTGCGAACACACAGTCACAAGATTGCTGAATAAAATTAACCGCCAGGCCCAAGCATGACCTTAACCTTTAACTTAACCCAATCATATTTAGAGACTTAGCGACAAAGGGATTTGCTAAATCTCATAATCCTTTTATTAACTAGTGTTAAACCCTGAGAACCTATGACTAAAGCAATCTCCAAGTCGTTGAATAACCTTCTTTACTTCTGGGTCTATCTGGCGATTGTGAGAGATCCTCCAATTGCACAACTACACAAAGCCTACCAACCCTAGGCCTACTTACACCACTTGGCATTTTGTTATCCATCCCAGTCGCTTAGTCATCAACACCTCAGCAACCCTCTAATAATGGACTTACGATAGAAGGATTTCATCGAAAGGTTGTCAAATGATCGCATGGGGTCGCAAGATCCCATGCGAACATGTGACCACCATCAAATCTTTACCGCACTTGCATCTCAGATCCACAACAACTTGCAACCTCCTACTAGAGCGGCTAATGGTTTGTCACATGTTTTCATAGCCTAAAAAGGGGCTATGCGATCATGCAACAGACCACTAGCGTTCTTTGAAAACAACCAGTGGGCCCACTGACAGGTGTCATCCTATCGCATGATCGCAAGGGAAAGGAATATTCCTTGCGAACATGTGACAATCGTAAGAGTTTTGAGAAAAGCTATCCATGGGGCCCCACCAGGTCAGAGTTGCACACTTATGAAATGAATGCCACCAGAGGAAGAAGTTTGAAACATAGAAGGGGTCGAAAACATAGAGGGTTTTCTAGCGAAGGTTGAAAACACACTAAAATTTTAGAGTGGAGGTCGAAAACACACCGAGCTTTCAAACCAAAAGGCAAAAACATCCTGAGCCTTCAGAGAGGAGTCTGAAAACACACTAGGTTTTTGACACTTGAGAACTTCATTGAAAAATAGGACTATGGCCAAAAATGAACGATAGGGAAATTTTGGGCAACAATTTGGTGACCTCTGCGGGATGTCAGCCTGCTAGACATTTAGACTAGTTGCCTTGAAGCAATCCATTGGGAAAAGGAGTCATTTCTTGATCACAAAAACTTTCTGATAGGGAGAGGGACAAAAACTAAACCAAGAAGACAAACTTGTGCACGAGCACTTCTTGGAAAATAGGGGAAAAACTAAACTAGAAAGCTAGAAGAAGGCAGGAAAAATATTTACAAGAACTTACAAGAAGGACCTATAGAGAGGGATTAACCTCAAAGCAAGGCTTCAAGTGGAAACCATTCACTAAGATTGGCAGGGCAGCTCCTTCAAGGTTTGAAAGCTGAAAAGCATTAGATCCTCTGCACTCTATTACAACAAATGGTCGACCCCAAAAGGAATCAAAATTTTTTTGCTTGCCAGGCTTTGACCTGAACTCATCCCATTTGAGAACTACATCTCCAACCTTGAAGCTTTTAACTCTGGCTCTTTTATCAAAGCTTCTCTTTGTTTGACTCTGATGGAATGCCATATCTTGCATTGATTTATCTCTGATCTCTTCTAGCTTCATCAACTGGGCATATCTGATTTGCATAGGATCACTCTCTTCAAACAAGGCATACTGAGTGGCCAAGTCCAAAGCTGGTAATTTAGTTGAAATAGATAACTTAGCCTCTCTACCATACACCAACATGTATGGGGAATTAACAATGATTTTCTTTGGAGTAATTCTATCTAACCACAAGGTAGATCTCAATTTAGTATGCCAGTCCCTCTGACTATCTTGCAGGGTCTTTTTGATTATTCTAATCAGATTCTTATTTGTTGATTCTACCAAACCATTCCCCTGAGGATAGTAATTGGAACTTGTATTCAGATAAATTCCCCTCTTGACTGCCCACTCTGAGACTCTGAGGCCTGTAAATGCTAATGCATTGCCTGAAACTATAGAATCTGGAATGCCAAATCTATGAATGATGTCATCATAAAAACTTAAAATAACACTCTCATTAGCTTCTTTTAAAGCAACTCCCTCTGTCCACCTAGTGAAATAATCAGTTGTAGTTATTATTCACATGTGTCTTGCACTAGATGGAGGGTTAATCATGCCAATGAAATCTATACCCCACTTCATGAAGGGCTGCTTTGTTTTGACTGGCTGTAAGGGCAGAGTTGCAAATCTTTCTTTCCCTACAAAAATAGCACATTTGATGCATCATCTAACATAATCATGACTATCTTTGAAGATAGATGGCCAATAGTATCTAGCCCTCATGATCTTAAAAGCTGTAGTCCTAGGAGAGAAATGGCCACCAGAAGCTCCATCATGAAACTCAAATAAGACATCTGCAACCCTTTCTAAATCTATGCATCTTAGAAGGACACCATTGTGATCCTTTCTGAAAAGAATCTCATCTATTAGCACAAAAGGAATAGATTGTAACCTGTAATACCTCCTTTTTGCTAAATCTAGGCCTGCAAAATATTGTCCTATCTTCAAATAATTGATCATATTAGGCAACCAGCTAATTTCCATGGCTTTCTCTCTTGTAGAATGCATCACCAGAGATGCATCTATGTATTCCAATTTCTTTGAACTTCTATCTTCTACCAGATGCTCACAAAGACCTCTTCCTCTAACCAGCTTGGTAGTCTGAATATCTATGTCATATTCCATCACCTTAGTGATCCAGCCAGCTCTTTTTTCATTTAGGTCCTTAGAAAGAAAAAATTCTTTGACACTTGGATGAGTAACCATCAAGTGCACCTTGCTATGGGTCAACAAATGTCTAAATTTTTTGAGGCTCTTTACCATAGCAAGAACATGTTTTTCTACAAAAGAATATCTTTGTTCATACTCTTCTAAACCTTTGCTAAAGAAAGCAATAGGCTGCTCCAATCCTTCAGCATTTTCTTGAGTCAACATTGCAGATATGGCATCATGACCCCCATAAGCATAAATGATAAAATCCTTATTGAAATTTGGGTTTAGGAGAGCAGGAGCTTATATTAAGGCTTCTTTAATAGCTTGGAAGTTAACTTTTCCTTCTTTGGTCCAACTGAAGGCTGAACCTTTCCTCAACATGGCTGTCAAAGGCTTGAGTAACTTTTCAATGTTAGGCAAGAATCTCCTAACAAATTTAATCTTTCCTATGAAAGATTGGAGTCCCTTCTTGTGATGCGGTAATGGTAGTTCTAGGATGGCTACAATCCTCTTTGGATACTACATATCCCAATAGTTTTCCTTCATGAACTACAAACACACATTTCTTGGGATTAAGGGATATCCCAAATTTTCTACATCTTTCAAAAATCCACCTCAAATGTCTGATGTGGTCTACTGAATGCTTTGAGTAGATAGTTATGTCATCTAGGTAGACCAGCACAAACTTGTACATGAGGCCCTTAAAGGCCATATCCATTGCCTTTTGAAATGTAGCACCTGCATTTGACAAACTGAAGGGCATCTTCTGATATGCCATGGTTCCCCACTTGGTTGTAAATGTAGTCTTATATTGATCCTCTTCTTTCACTAAGATTTGTTTGTATCCTGAATAGCCATCCAACAATGAGAATCTCTCAGATCCAGAGACACATTGCAGAATTTGTTCCATAGAGGGTAGTGGATGGTGGTCTTTTAATGAGGCTCCATCCAAATCCCTAAAATCAACACATAACCTTAGCTCCCCATTCTTCTTCCTGACAGGAACAAGGTTGGAAACCCAACTAGTATGTTTGATGGGGTAGATGATGCCACTTTCTTTTAGTTTGAGTACTTCCTTATGCATAAGTGGTTTGAGCTTGGGATTAACAGGCCTTTGCTTTTTCCTTACTAGTTTAGCATTAGGCTCCAATTTAATAGTGTGCTGAGAAAGGGTAGGATCAAAACCCTTGAGGTCTTCATACCCCCATGAAAAAAAATCACTGAATTCTTTGAATAATTTAGTGTAAGCTTGCTTTTTTGAATTAGTGTTTACTTTTCCAAATTGTAGGCTCTTACCTGGTTCCAACTCTAATTCAGCACAATGTTCTTGTTGGACTACCAGGCCAGCTTTTTTTTTTTGACTTCATCATGCTTGTTGAAGATAGTCTCTAGGGTGACAAGACCTTTAGGCATCTTATTAGATCTAAGTTGTATCACTTGATCACCATAGTTCTATGATAATCTCTTTTGATTGTGCCTCAAAAAGACATCTTCTTCAAACAAGAACTGCAGAATTTGTTCATCATTGTCAAACACTTGCCAACTAATATTATTATTTGGAATTGAAGGTCTGACAATAATCTTGATGTGTTTTTGATCTGCCTCTTTTGCAATGCTATTGGGGATGTCAAACTGAGATCCAATAGCAGCTAACCTATCAGCATTTTGATTTAATTTTCTAGGGATAGCAATGATATTGAAAGCATGGAAATCTTCAATTGCATCCCAAACTCTATGTTTGTATGCTTTCATGACATCACTTTTGGTTGCACTCATCCCTCTTACTTGGCTGACAACAAGTTCACTGTCACCATATACTTTCAATGCTTTAAGCCCTCTTTTTCTAGCCCATTCTAGTTCATTAACCAGACTTTCATACTCTTCAGTGTTGCTGGTGTAGGAAAAACCGATTCTAAAGGTAGTTTAATACCTTTCTCCTTTTGGGGACACCAACATAGCACCTCCACTAGAACCATGTCTACTTCTAGCTCCATCAAAAAATAGTTCCCAGACCTGACTATCTTGATTATCTGAATTAGTGTATTCTTTGAGAAGGCTTGGTTATATGGCTCCACTTTCTTGAATCAAATAACTCCCCAAACAAGATTCTCTTGGATTTTTTGAGGTTCTTTCATCTAGGAGAATATTAGGGATATTCCCTATTTTGGTGCTTGCTTCACTAGTGGTTGGGAAATCATTGTCATCAAATATAGGACAATTAGTATTGATGGAATTGGACACATATGGCTCTATATGATGTATCACTAAGGCTTCTGATTTAATGGTGACTTTGGTACCATACCTTGTATGAAAGATCATGTGAGACCAATTGGAAGAAAGATAACCTCCTATGTTGGCTATGAACTCTCTTGAGAGACATATGGAAAACAATACAGGAAGATCTATGATATATATGCCAAGGAGAATGGAAAAATTAGGACTAGCATGGAGAATCAGACTGGTATCCTTGGCCACACCTATAGTACTAACTGAGGATCCATCAAGTTGTGTAACCTTCTTTTGGAAGGGTTCATATTTAAGTCCTAATTGATTAGCCACTCTCTTGGGCATTACAGTGCTAGTAGCTCCACTATCTACCATGCAATTATGCACTAAAGATTTCCCAATAATTAAGGATACGTAAAAGGGAGGTGGCTTTAAATTCCTACCTTGCATGGTATTGGCCTTGGAGTTGCTAGTTGGAGTCTCCTTTTCTTGATCAGTGTTGGCCAACATTGGTTTTGTAGTTTCTTTTGCAGGTTGAGGATTTGTTACCTCTCTCATGGCCTTCTCCACAATTTTAGGTTGTCCTGGAATAGACAAAGAGTCCCACATAGACATGGTGACATTAACCTTCTTCATGTTGTCTACAATATTATAAGGTGCCATAGTGTGTACTCTTTGTTGTGCTTTTATTATGATGGGTTCTACCTCTTTTGGAACTTGGCCTTCTTTGCTTGTGATGATAGGGGGCTCCTTGGATGTGATAGGGGCAACTTGCTATAGTGATTCTACAGATGTAGTGGCCTTAGTACCAGAATCTTCTCTCTCCATGTCTTGGGCTCTTCTCTTTGCTCTTGTGTAGGAAACAAAAGTAGCTTCATCATTGACTCCATTGAAATCTGGTTGCTCCCAATTGAAAAGAACAATCTCATTCTCTTATGTTTCTTTTTGAGGAGCTATCCCACTAGAAGGAGCCTCTATTTGAGCTTGTGAAGCATTTTGAACCATTAGTTCTTGGTTCATCCATCCATTAGAACACGTAGCCTGATTGTGGGGCTGATTGCAAGGGAAACACCATTCATTTATGGCCATATTGTTTTGACTAGGGACCATATCCCTGACTAGATTTATAGAATTAAGAGGTGCAGGGTTATATGGTTGGAATGGTCTTTGACTAAAATTTTGTCTTTGCCCTTGATAGCCTCCTTGGTATGGTGGCCTATTTTGTTGATAAGGCTGTCCTTGATTTTGGTATTTCTGATTAGGACTTTGGCCTTGTGATTGGAAGGGTGGCCTGATGCCTTGGTTTTGTTTCTTCAAGTTTGTGACTTCTTTGGTTAGATTCTACAACAAGCTTGCCATTTCTTGTATACTAGTTTGCTGACTACTCTTCACCTCTTGCAACCCTTGGGAGAAATTTGTTGCAGCATGCTCCTGACCATTGGTACTAGTTTGAGGTGTTGATATTGTGGGAATAGGGGTAAATGGGGGTACTTGTGTAGGTGCAATGGGCTAAAGACTAGGGAAGATAGGCATGGGAGGTCTTCTTTGTATCATGCCCACTTGGATCAAACAATTTTCAGCCCTGATAGCAGTGTCAAAGGCCTGGGGTAAAGTGGTACCACCCATAGACTAGATCATGATAGAAATTTGTTTATTCAGACTTTGCAAGTAGTACAGCAAGGCATGGTCAGCTGATGGCCTTACAGAGACTGGGATTCTATTCCATGTTTTAAGGAAGCTACTATTATAATCTATCATTTTCTCTTGAGGGTCCCTCTTTATAGTTGTTAATTTCTCAACTAGAGACAAATTATCTAATTTATCCTCAACATGCTTACTTAATGCATCCCCTAATTCATCCCATGAAGTAATAGAACCAAAGTTAAAGTTCTAAACCACTCTAGAGCCTTTCCTTTTAGAGATGCTGCTAATAATTTGGTGGCCACGTCCTCTTGAGTAATGTTGTGTATGTTGCAAATGGTGGTCACATCTCTTATGTGTTCAAAGGCTATTGTCTATCCCTCCCCTATGAAATCAAGTATATTCTTTAATGCCACCAAGGGCACATCATGATGCACTACAAAATCTAATGGGCTCCCCTGATTAAAAGGTGCAAAGGTAAAATTTCTAGCCATTGTAGGAGGTGTAACCTAAAGATCAACAACTATATGAGCTGTACTTGCTAGATTTGGATCTTCTTCTTCTTCTAGATCTCTGGTCAGAGATCTGCCTCTTCTTCTAAAGTGAAAGAGGAAAGGTCTCCTCTCTGAAATATCAGGAGGTGTAGATTGGACTCTTCTTGCAAGAGATTCTCTCTGAGTTGACCTGCCTCTGTAGCTTCTTTTCAAGGGAAACTCTAAAAATTTGGTAGGCTTTGAGCTTCTAGTCTCGATCTTTCTCATAAACCTTAAGCAAGGTTGGCCTAAATCTTTGAAACCAGTGGAGTCACTAGATATACTTGATAGAACAACCTCTAAAGGTCTGTATTATGCAATCTACATATCAGAGATGACACAATTTTCAACAAATGAACTTCTTTACTGTCCCACCGGGCGTGTCAAAAATGTTGTACACTAAATTTGTGCCTCTAATCTCAAGCTCTCATAGTCTTGATAATCTAGTATAACATGGAAATCATCTCAAGGTTGTGGGACCTTTTGCTAACCAAGATGAGACCTCCAGATTCTAGGCTAGTTCCTCTTGGATAGTCACCTAGATTTTCTCTTAGATAGGAAAGTAAACTTTTGAGGGAAAGGGATAGAAGGAATGCTTGGAAAGGAAAAGACAAGAAGCAAATCTATCCTACTAGGTGATGCACTAAAAATGGGGTATGAATCTCAATATAAAGGAATGAAATCAGTGAAAGGCTTAGGTCTAGGAGATCATAGCTTTCTGAATAGACTTGCATAAATATTTCATAAGAAGGTCCAAAATAGAAAGAGGCTATTTCAGTAAAAGATGGTTTTCACAAAAACAATAGCATTACTAAAGATTCAGGCACAATTTATGACCTAAAAACAACATCCGCTTCTACAACCAGGCATAGGAATGAGACATGATTGTTAAGGGGTTAAAGTATACCCATAGAGACATTCACATCCAATCACCCACAACAGTGCATAATTGTAGAAAAAGAGAAGGACCAAGAACCCTAAGCTATCACTGAGAAACATGTAAAAAAATTGAAAACCATTAAGAGATAACTCACATAAGAAGATATAGAGAAAAAAAAAATGTCATAAAATATCTGTAGTATCTGAACAATCAATGGGAATTTGACAATTACAAAAAGCCAAAAGGGAAGGAAAATGCCACAAATTGCTCTCTGGGGAAGAAACCTTCTTTTTACAACTGCTACATTTCGAGCTCAAAAGCTCCAAAAAAACAATATATACAACTCTGCATGTAGGCAGGAATCAAAAATATCTCAATTAGGGCTACATAAATCTGCAATAGAATAATCACCCCAAAAACCAATCACTTCTGATCATAAATATTCATGAAAATATCTCAACCAATTAGATTTGCCTTTTCGTGTCCATGCTTGATCCTGGTCATAGACAAAAGCCTCAATCTATCTTCCTCCCTACAAGCCCACTAAGCCATGAATGCTCAAATCTGATCTTTACAAGAATTTGAATTTAAAACATAGATGGCGCCAACTCTTTAATGCCTTTTTTCAGTGCAAGAACACCGCACTGTACCTCAGTAATAGAAATCAACACACGACTACCACCTAGATCTCCATTGTCATCTTTGAAAACTTCCACTGCCTTGAAATAACACTAGTCGCATGATCGCATGAGCTAAAAAAAACCCTCATGCAATCATGCCACAAGCTTTGCTAAAAACTTGCCTCTACCACACAAGACTCCAGGGCTCACTCTCCCTTTGGTCACCAAGTCACTTGAAAAAGTCAACGGTCACATGATCACATGAGCCCAAAAGGCCTCATGTAGTCATGTGACTGCCCTTTTAAAACTATCTCTGTTGCCACACAAGACACCTGGGCCTGCAAGACCACACTGCAAGATTACCCTTGGCTTATCTCAAGTTCACCTTCCCTCAGTCGCTGAAATGCTTGATCTTTTCCTTAACCCCAGGTTCATCTAGCGACTTTGAGAAATCTATATCTGCGCAACCATGTATCCACAAACTAAGATTCCAATTAGATGACGGGCGCAAGATCTTATACCCTTCAAATATTCTTTCCGATCATGCGCCAGCCATAGATCCTATTAGAACTGGGACCCCACCAAACACATGTGTTTACTTGCAAATCCCCATCAGCATACGACAACCAATAGAAGATGAGCATATCAGCAAAAAAGGACCCACCGTCAGAGCCTCAATAATAAAGCAAGATCAATGGTTGTCACATGATCATGAGGCACAAGAATATTCCATCAGATCATGCACCAGCCATTGATCTTACTTTATCTTTAACCACATAGCCGAGACCACCAAACATCTGGAGACTTAGCGACTAAAGGAAAGATAACCACCCGCCAGGTCACAGGATGCTAAGGACTTAGCCATAAGAAATGGGAGATTGCGTGAACACACAGTCACAAGATCGCTGAATAAAATTAACTACTAGGCCCAAGCATGACGTTAACCTTTAACTTAACCCAATCATATTTAGAGACTTAGCGACAAAGGGATTCGCTAAATCTCATAATCCTTTTATTAACTAGTGTTAAACCCTGAGAACCCATGACTAAAGTAATCTCCAAGTCGCTGAATAACCTTCTTTACCTCTGGGTCTATCTGGCAACCATGAGAGATCCTCCAACTGCATAACCACGCAAAGCCTACCAACCCCGAGCCCACTTACACCACTTGGCATTCTGTTATCCATCCTAGTCACTAGCTCATCAACACCTTAGCAACCCTCTGACAATGGACCCATGATAGAAGGATTTCATCGAAAGGTTGTCACATGATTGCATGGGGTTGGAACATCCCATGTGAACATGAAACCATCATCGAATCTTTACCACACTTGCATCTCGGGTCCACAACAACCTGCAACCTCCTACTGACGTGGCTAACAATTTATCGCATGTTTGCATAGCCTAAAAATGGGCTATGTGATCATGTGACAGACCGCTAGCATTCTTCAAAAAAACCATTGGGCCCACTGATAGGTGTCATCCTGTCACATGATCACAAGGGCAAGGAATATTCCTTGCAAATATGTGACAACCGCAAGAGTTTTGAGAAAATCTAGCCATGGGACCCCACCAGGTCAAAGTTGCGCACTTATGAAATGAATGCCTCCAGAGGAAGAAGTTGGAAACATAGAAGGGGTTGAAAACATAGAGGGTTTTTGAGCGAAGGTCAAAAAAACACTAAACTTTTAGAGCAGAGGTCAAAAACACACCAAGCTTTCAGGCCAAAAGGCAGAAACATCCTGAGCCTTCAGAGAGGAGGCTGAAAACACACTGGGTTTTTGACACTTGAGCACTTCATTGGAAAATAGGACTATGGCCAAAAATGAACTACAGAGAAATTTTGGGGAACAATATTATCTTTGGAGGAGAAGATGAAGCTAGTGACAAATTTGTAGATGAAATGAAGACTGAATTTGAGATGAGCATGATTGGAGAAATGGAATATTTTTTGGGATTACAGATAACACAAAGCAAGGAAGGTATATTTGTAAGTCAGACTCAGTATTTGAATGACTTATTGAAAATATTTGGAATGAAAGATTCTAAACCTGTTGGAAAACCTATGGTAACTTGACATAAGTTATCTAGCAAAGATGAGACACCAGTAGTTGAGCAAAAAAAATACAGATCTATGATTTGAGGATTGCAGTACTTGACACATACAAGACTTGATATAACACATTCAGTTGGGATTGTAGCAAGATTTCAAGCAGAACCTAGAGAATCACATTATGCAACAGTAAAGAGGATACTGAGATATCTGAAAGGAACAATGGATTATGGATTATGGTATGAGAATTCTAATGATTTTACTTTATGTGCCTATACTGATGCAGATTGGGGAGGTAGCGTTGATGACAAGAAAAGCACCAGTGGTGGAGCCTTTTTTCTTGGAAGAAAATTGGTCTCTTGGTTAAGTAAGAAGCATAATTGTACTTCATAAAGTACAACAGAAGCAGAATATGTTGCAGCAGCAAATAATTGTAATCAGATTATTTAGATGAAGTAGATGTTGAAGGATATTGGAATAAAGTTTGATGAGCCTATTGTTATACATTGTGATAACACCAGTATAGTGAGTATGTCAAAAAATCCTATTTTACATTCTAAGACTAAACATATTGAGATCAAGTATCATGTTGTTTGGAGAAAGTTACAGTATCTGGAAGTTGACAGTTTTATGTGAAATTTTGTGTGTAGCATGTAGAATTTATTATTTTGTAATTGAGGACCGACTCATTTGTAATTATTTGAGTTTGGTATATAAGAAGGAATTTTTTCCTTGTTATAATATGTACTGTGAAGGCTGAGATGTGAATATATGCATGAAGTGAAGAAAAGAGCTAATTCAGTGATGAAGGAAGACTTGTGAGTACAGAGATCTGGAATTGTGATCTTGTGTAGCAGAGAGTGCGGTTTTGGCACAATGTGAAGGAGGTAATATATTTCATATTATTTTGTTGAATAATTCTAAGATCTTTTGGATAGTGGGTTCAGAGATCTTTTTATGCACAAGAAGAAGGAATTTACTATGGAGAGACTTTTGCAACTATTGCTAGACTTGAAGGAGAAAGAATATTACTTTGTTATGCTTCTTATAGAGGATTTAAAGTTTATAAGATGGATGTTAAATCTACATTTCTGAATGGGATACATGAGGAAGAGGTCTACATTGAACAACTTGAAGGTTTTTTTGATCCTAATAAGAGGAACATGGTATGTAAGCTACACAAATAATTATATGGATTGAAACAAGCACCAAGAGCATGGTATGAAACACTACATTCCTATCTAATAAGTATTAGATTTATTAGAACAAGTGACAACAATAATTTATATTTGAAAGGTGAAACTGATGACAAGATTATTATTTCTAAAATTTTTCTTGATGATATTATATTTGGAGGACATGATAACTTATGCAAATCATTTGCTGATGAAATGATGAAATAATTTTAAATGTCAATGTTTGGAGAGAATAATTTTTATCTTGGATTGCAAATATTACAACAGAATGAAGGCATATATATCACACAATCAAAGTACATCAAAGAAGTGTTGAAGACATTCGCTATGGAGGATGCAAAACTATTTGGTACACCTATGGTCACTGGATGAAAATTGAGAAAGGATGACAACTCAACTGAGGTAAATCAGACCTTGTATAGATCAATGATTGGAAAATTGATGTATGTTGTACATAGTAGACCATATATTGCACATGTGGTTGGCATGGTAGCTATATTTTTTTCTAATCCTAAAGAATCACACATGACTACTATGAAAATAATTTTGAGACGCTTGAAAAATACTAAAAACTATGGTTTATGGTATAAAAAAGAAGGCAATTTTGAATTGAAAGTTTACACTGATGTGGATTGGGCTGGAAACATTGATGATAGAAAGAGGACTATTAGTGGAGCATTCTTTTTGGGATAAATATTTCTTACTTGGATATGTAAGAAACAAGGATGCATTTCTCAGTCCACTGCAGAAGAAGAATGTGTTGTTGCTACTGCTAATTGTTCAAATATTGGATAGATAAAACAACTATTGGAAGGTATGAATGAGGAGATCACTGAACCAGTGATAATCTATTGTGATAATACAAGTGCAATTAATATTTCTAAGAATCTAGTGATGCATGGAAAGACAAAGCATATTTATATTAAGTATCACTACTTGAGGGAACAAGTTTAAGAAAAGAAAGTCAAATTGGAGTATGTAAAATCACAAGAGAAACTTACTGATATATTTACTTAACCCTTACCGAAGGATCAATTTGAATACTTGAGAAGCAGACTAGGGGTCCATCCCCTATCTAACAGTTGCTAAGGTGATTATAAGGTTGAATCAACCTATACATTATCATAATATCTAATGATGTTTGATGCATAATGGTCACACTTTAGGATTCCTAAGAGGTGTAGGAGCACCATGGCCAAGGACAAAAGGCCTAGAGGAACTAGGGCCACTGAATAGATCCTAGGAGGAAGAAAATGATTAACATGACCTTGAAGGGTCATTTTATGTAATAAGACCAATAATGGTCCATTAAATTTGTTTTGATATGTTTTTTATCATTTTGTTTTGAGATCAAATATTGTAAGCCTTAATGGCATTTTGGGGTTAGTGAGTGCACCTTAGGTCATTTGTGGATCCTAGGGTAGATGAAGGGTTTAATGACCTATAAGGTCTATGATATTTTTAAGCTAGCCATTAGAGCCATTTAAAAGAGTCAAGTTCCCTAAAGGTGCTAAAAATGTAAAATTTTCCTAATTAGCAAAATGAGGCCTCTGAAGGCTAACTAAGGGTTTAAGAGTGGTTTAAAGGGTTTAAGGTTATGATAGAGTCCTAAAAACCTTTAGAGGTCATTAAAAATGCATAAAAGATTAGGAGTTTTGGGTATGTGAAAGATCATGGTATGCCAAAAAGTGGCAATGTGAAAAGAAAGTCCTAATTGATAGACTCTTCGAAAAATAACTATAACTTTCAAACAATATAACATTTTTGAAATATGAAATATACATCATATTATTGTGTGTGTATGTTTAACACCTTCATAAAATTAGGATAATCAACTACAATTCATTTGAAAATACAATACAAATTTAAGCTAAGAATTGAAATTAACATCCATGACATCTCATGGTTCTCTATCCAGGTTTGGTAAGTAGAGCTCTTAGCCTATTCTCTACTAGTGACAATCCTAGAATGAGAAAAATGATAGTATAATGCTTAATCTAACTCTCAAACTCTCAAATGTGATACAAAGACTAACTCAAATGCTCTCAATTGCTCATAATTTCTCATAAATTGCCTATAATGATGATGCTTTGCAAATGAATTCTCTAGTATATTTTATGCTCTCAAAATGACTCTTATTTATAGTAAAATCCCAAGGGTAGGGGGTAGAGTTATTTAATCATGATTTAGCCTTGGTTGAGTAAAAAACATTGCAATGCTTTTAAATGGGGGGACAATTTAAATGGTTGTCTCAAAGGTTTGGACAAATAGACAAATTTGAGTGGTTGAGATTTAGAGTTGAAATGTGTGATTGAGATTCAACTAGTTTGGAGTGATCCATGTGCTTTTGTTCTCAATTTTCATTGGTTTCTCAAATATAGTTGAAAGATATTAGGGTTAATTAAATTCTATTAATTAATTAAATTAGCCATGTAAGGGAATAGGTTCAATTTGATTTTTGATTTAAAACTATACAATTAATAAACTATACAATTAATTGATTAAAATCAATTATATAGTATTTTTTACCCCTTTAAGCTTGTATTTAATAATTTAATGTCATCATTTAATTTTTCCTTTGATTTTATTGATTTTTTCCAATTTTGATTAATAAATGTCCATTTAAAAAAATGATTTGATTCATTTTGATGAGAATTAGAGCATTTGGTTGAGATTTTGCAATTTGAATGATTTTAAGACACTTGCCTAGTTTTTAGTGTCTAAAATTATATGCTTCACCTAATACAATAATAATAAACAATTCTTTCAATTTGATGAAGTTTAGACTATGTTAAGGTGGTCATACACGAGAATTTTTATATTCAGGAAAATTTGTAGTAGAAAAATCATAATTAATTATTTACTTGGAAAAAAATACAAAAAAATATACATCACATCCGGACATGAGTCTACTACTTGTATCTAGAATCTTATTAAAACATATTATCATTTGATTTTGTTTAATGTGGTTAGACATACAACTACTTGTTGTCTTTCTAGTCCTGATTTATAGACTTATTAAAAAATAGCTATAACTTTCAAACTGTACAACATTTTTGAAATAAAAAACATGTGTAACATTCTATGCTTTTTCTACTACAAGAAAAATAAAAAAAAGTTTTCAATTTGATAAATTCTAGACTAAGTTAATGTGGTCAGACATGAGAATTTTTGTATTGTGGAAAAATTGTAGAAGAAAAATCATAATTAATTATTTACTTAAAAAAAATCACAAAAAAATATGTGTCACATCCGGACAATCTACTACTTATATCTAGAATCTTGTAAAAAAAATTTATCATTTGATTGTGTTTAAGGTGGTCAGACATACACCTACTTCTTATTTTTTCTTGAAATTTTCGTACTATTAAATTGAAATTTGAAAATTTCAACATATAGAATAATTGTTTTAAATAAAGGCCTAGAATTTTAGAAACTAAATTCAATTCTCTACAGATTCTCTTCTTACATATTTTTGATATAATATTTATAACTTGTTCAAATTCTTATGTCAACTTGCCTAAACTCAATTTTCTAAATTTTTATTGCCACTTAAGGGCCTAGTTTGGCATACCATGATCCTCCACATACCCTTAAGGTGGTCAAACATACACCTACTTCTTATTTTTTTTCTGAAATTTTCATACTACTATATTGAAATTTTAAATTTTCAACATATAGATTAATTGTTTTTCAAGAAAGGCCTAGTTTCTTAGAACCTAAATTCAATTTTCTACAGATTCTATTCTTACATATTTTTGATATAATATATATAACTTGTTCAATTTTTATGTCAAATTTCCTAAACCTGATTTCTAAATTTTCATTGCCACTTAAGGGCCTAGTTTGGCATACCATGATCCTGCACATACCCTTGTCTAAGTTGACAACTAGGTTGTCAACTAGACAACATATAAATAAAATATTAAAATATAAAGAGTCATAACTGATTGTTACCAGTTAAGAGGAAGTTGCAAGTTGTAACCGGTTTGGAAAAAGACTTAATTTCCTTGTGAGTGTGTGATTTTGAGAGGAGAGGTGTGTAGGGCATTTTGGTATGTGTTTTGAGTCAAAATAAACAATGTTACAAAGTTTCAATCAATAAACTTTTAATTTTGTACAAACTGTCAACTCTCTACCGTGAGGGAACAATCATTGTTTTGTGTTGTTAAAACCATTCATTCAATAAAATATTGCTATGCGAATGTATTAGGATGATTATAGTTTGATTTTTTTTCATTTCCATAAAAATTTGTGTTGGTTTTGTGAAGTTTTAAGGTGGAAGAAGCAAGATTGTTTTGACTGTTCATTGATAGAGATTTTGGTGTGCAATCAGCAATTTCCTTTGAAGATCCAATAATGAATTAGACTCCCCCACTAGTGTGGTTAATGTGACTTGTGGGGATAGTCTAAAACATGTATGTTATGTATTCATAAGTGTTTGTATGCAATGAATGTTAGATTGAGAAGAAGGTGATCACTAATTGAGCAAGTGTGAATGAAAGACTATCTCATAATAAAATTGTCCCAATGCAGGGGCCGTATCTCCCAGCTCAACTGTTGGATCTTAGTAAGATTTGGATATGTTTGTGAGAGAAAAATTACACCAAATATGACTGGAGAGATTGAGGAAATGTTATTGGAGTCAAAATTTATGGGTGACTATGTATAGGTATATCAAAGAGGATAGTAAGATGTTATTTCACACTCCAATGTAGGGATGCATTATAGGCTAGTTTTGTGAGGAGATTTAGATGTTGTGAGGGGATGTATTGATTGAGGGTCATTGAAGATGATTTAAAATGATGTAGATCCTATAGTGGCACAAGGCATTGTTTGCACTCTAATAGGGTATGAATTTGATTGGATCAAGGAAAATGATCCTCATGAAAATGCTTGGTTGGTGTTGTGATAATGTTGAAGTAGAGAAGGTCCCTCTTATATTTGTTGATTCAAAGTCCACCTAGGGTCTCTACATCAAATGGTATTAGAGAAAGAGAAAGTTTTGGGATTTCTAAGATTGAAAGCCCTTTGTTGATGCTTAGAATTGAACAATCCTCCTTGAGTGTTACAAAGAGGTGGCTAGATATCTAATGAATCCTAGATTGGTGTGAGAAGATGCCTTTGACAATGAGTGAAAGATAAGTTATTAAGGCATTCAAGGAGTACCTATATGGTGATAAGAAGGGGAGAGAAGAAATAGAAATAAGGAAGAAGGATGAACAATGAAGAAAGAAATATAATGGATGAGGCAAGAAGAGTTGAGAATCCTAAGAAGTGTTTTGGAAGAGTAGGAAGAAGAGAGAAAGTAGTGGAAACAAAAGATAAGATGTCTAGAAAAAAACTTGGAAGAAGGTGAAGCAAGGATGAAGAGACTTGAGGAGATGCTTAAGGATGCTACAAGTTGGCACTTAAGGCTGAATAACAAGATAAGATGGCCTATTCAAAGACTAGTTGCAATAGAAAGGAAGAAGAGAAAGATGGAAGAAGAGGGTACTAGGAAGGGTACTCTTAAAGAGGGAGATGCACCTATGATTGAAGGTGTAAAGACTTGTGAAGAAGTCTTAGTTCATGCTGGAGGAGATATCATAGAGGAAGTCCTGGAAGGTCTTGAAGATGAAGTCGATTTGTGGGATGATTTTTCTCCAATAGTAGAGGAATGATAGAGTTATGGAGGAGTCTTGGAGGAACATGAGGGAGTAGCCTTCAATGAAGACAATATATTTATAGAGATGGGCCATAAGGAGGCTCAAAAGTTGAAAAATATTTCCCCTAGCATGGAGATACTAATTTCTATGATGGTGAGTGAGAAGATGCAGCATGGGAAAGCCATGTTCACATTGGTGAGAAGAGGAGGCAAGCATAAAAGCAAGATGAAGTTGCATGGAGCATCATGGTTCCAAGAGTACCTATGTTTTTCAAAGGTCAAGAGAAAGGCCTGATTATTTTTACTAATATTTGTTTTATTTATAGGTTTCCAAGAGGACATGGAAATGTTTCAAAGCTGTGGAGTATGGTGTAGGAGCACCAGGGCCAAGAACAAAAGGCCTAGAGGAACTAGGGTCATTGAATAGATATTAGGAGGGAGAAAAGGATGAACATAAAATTGAAGGGTCATTTGAAGTAATAAGACCAATAATGGTCCATTAAATGTGTTTTGATATATTTTTTTATCATTTTTTATTGAGATCAAATATTGTAAGCCTTAATGGCATTTTGGGGTAGTGAGTGCACCTTGGTTCATTTGTGGATCCTAGGGTAGATGAAGGGTTTAATGACCTATAAGGTCCATGATATTTTTAATTTGGCCATTAGATCCATTTAAAAGATTCAAGTGCACTAAAGGTGCTAAAAATGTAAAATTTGCCTAATTGCCACAATGAGGCCTTTGAAGGCTAAGTGAGTGTTTAAGAGTGGTTTAAAGGGTTTAAGGTTAGGATAGAGTCCTTAAAAACTTTAAAGGTAATTATAAATTCATAAAGGATGAGGATTTTTCTAAGTTGACAACTAGGTTGTCCACTTGACAACATATAAACAAAATATTAAAATGTAAACAGTCATAACTAACTGTTACTGGTTAAGAGGAAGTTGCAAGTTGTAACTGGTTTGGAAAAAAGGGTTATTTGCCTTATGAGTGCATGAGTTTGAGAGGAGAGATGTGTTAGCTTATGGTGACTGATTAGGAAAGTACTATCCAGGAAAGTACTATACATTTTTCCTCCCGAATATGTCGATGAATTTTTTTGAGGCTGACATATTTTTGATTATTTTGGGCTGACATATTTTAACTCCTAACCCTAAAGTGGAAAAAATATTGTATAATATGGCTTAGGGTTAGGGATTTCATAATGTATGATTTTAGTACTTGTGGTGGAATTGAGCTGTAAGGGATTACAGATTGTAATTAGGTTGTAATCACTAGATAATAAAATATTGGACTCACTGTTAGTGGACGTAGCCCAAGGATTGGGTGAACCACGTTAAATCTTTATGTCTCATGTTCTCTTCTTTGTGGTTTATTATTTTTTGATATTGGTTATATTTGCATGTAATTGTTATTTTTGCCTTGTTAATCCTAACAAGTGGTATCAGAGTGAGGTTATTTCATTCATTCTTTCATCTATTCTCTGAAGCAAGTCTCACGAGTTAGTGGGAGAGTCTCTTGGTTAAGTGGAAGAAATGGCAGAGGAGAGTAGGCTAAAGGTTGATAAGTTTAATGAGCATAACTTCTAGTTATGGAAGATGAAAATGGAGGACTATCTCTATTAGAAGGATCTATGGTGGCCATTAGAGGGAATAGCCAAGAAAGAGGCAACAATGTCTTAGGAAGATTGGGATATTTTGGACAGGAAGGCACTAGGGAGTATTCATTTATACTTGGCACAATCAGTGGCATTCAATATTACTAGAGTAATGAAAGCTAAAGATCTGATGGATACCCTAGCGAAGTTGTATGAAAAGCCTTCAGCTTCAAATAAGGTATTTCTTATGAAGTATTTATTTAATATGAAAATGGTAGAAGGTGGATCAGTCGCTGATCATTTGAATGAGTTTAATACAGTTACAAGTTAGTTAGCCTCAGTTAAAACTACTTTTGATGAAGAGGTTAGGGCTCTCTTGATTTTGTGTTCTTTGCTAGAAAGCTGGAATGACTTGGTAATGGTTGTTAGTAATTCTATTTTTGGTTCTAATATCTTAAAGTTTGATGATGTTATTGGTGTTATATTGAGTGAGAAAATTTGTAGGAAAATCTTAGGGGAATCCACATCGAGTAGTGTATTGAATGCAGAAAGCAAAGGAAGAACAAGAGATAGAAGAAACAACTCTGAAAATCATGGGAAATCAAGAAGAAAATCAAAGGGAAAGAGGTCTGAATCCAAAGGGCCAAATGATTGTTGGTACTATGGAAAACTAGGTCATAAGAAGAAATATTGTTGGTCTCGGAAGAATGATCAAGGAGACAAACATGATGGAAACAAGGAGGCAAATGTGGTAAGTAACAAATCCAAAGAGGATGTTTTTCTCTTGTCTTTAGAAAATGTTGATGATTCATGGGTGTTAGATTCAAGGGCTTCATTTCATGCTACACCCCATAGAGGTTATTTTATTGATTATGTCCAAGGGGAGTTTGGGCTAGTTTAATTGGGAGATAATGAACCCTGTCAAATTGTTAGAAAAGGGAAAATCAAGATTAAGTTGCACAATGGGAATCATTGGCTACTACAAGAGGTAAGACATGTTCCAAGGATGAGTAGAAATTTAATTTCAGTAGGGCAACCTGTTGATGAGGGTTACATAGTTACTTTTAATGATAAAAATTGGAAGGTTTCAAAAGGTTCCTTAGTAGTAGAAAAAGGTGTGAAAGTAGGCACCTTATATCTTTGTACAAGTCATACTGTTCCTTCTACTTTAATTGTTTCAGAAGATAATGAATGTTTAGGAACAGTGGCTGCAATTGCACAGGAAGAAAATCAAACCATTGCTGTAGATTCTGACATAGCACTGTGGCACAACAGACTCGGGCACATGAGTGAGAAAGGTATGAAATTACTTCATTCAAAGAAATTTTTACCTACTCTAAAATGTGTTAATATGGATTTCTGTGAAATTTGTGTGTATGGAAAGCAAAAGAGAGTTAGTTTTGTAAAGAGTGGGAAGGAAAAGAAAGATGAAAAATTAGAGCTTGTGCATACAGATGTATGAGGTCCAGCTCAGGTATCTTCCCTTGGTGGCTCTTAGTATTATGTTACATTCATTGATGATGCAACTAGGAAAGTATGAATATATTTCATTAGATAGAAATTTGATGTATTGTAAACTTTTAAGAAATGGAAAAGCTTGGTTAAAAATGAGACTATAAAAAGATTAAAATATCTTAGATCTAATAATGGTGGTGAGTATTGCAGCAAAGAATTTGAAGATTATTGTGCCTCTATTGGTATTCATAGATAGAAAATAGTTCCAAGGGCTCCACAGGAAAATGGAGTGGTTGAACGCATGAACAGGACAATAATGGAATATGCAAGGAGTATGAGGTTGCATGCTAGGCTGCCCAAAAATATGTGGGCAGAGGCTGTGAGAACTATTGTTTATTTAATCAATAAAGACCCCTCTACTCCTTTGGACTTTGGTATTCTAGAGGAAGCATGGAGTGGTAAGAAGGTGAGTTATTCTTTTCTCAAAACCTTTGGTTGTGAAGCTTTTGCACTTATAGATTCTAAAAATAGAACCAAGTTGGAAGCTAAGTCAAAGAAATGTGTATTTGTTGGATATGGCATTGATGAATTTGGTTATAGGATTTGGGATTTTGAAAATCATAAAATTGTAAGAAGCAGGGATGTCATATTCAATGAGAAAGTATTGTACAAAGATCTGTTGCAGCAACATGAGAAGAAAGAAAATGATTATGTAGTGCTGGATGATATTCCAAATAATAATGTTCCAGAAATTCCTTATGCTCCACAACAACATCAACAACAAATACCACACACCCTAGTGAATGTTAGACAGTCAACAAGGCTAAGTAGACCTCCAAAAAGATTTTCTCTATCTTTGTATTCTATTTTGTTAATAGATGTTGGTGAACCTAAATGTTATAATGAAGCTGTGTAGGTGGATACAAAGCTTCAGTGGGAGTCTGCAATGATAGATGAAATGGACTCTTTGCTAAAAAATCAAACATGAGATTTATGTAAGTTACCTGCAGGTAAAAGGGCTTTACATAATAAATGGGTTTACAGGATAAAAGAAGAAGATGGAGGTAAGAAAATATTTAAAGCCAAACTAGTTGTAAAAGGATTTGCACAGAAACATGGTATTGATTTTGATGAGATTTTTTCTCTAGTTGTTAAAATGACTTCTATTTATACTGTTTTAAGTATTGTGGCTATTGAAGATTTGCATTTAGAGAAACTTGATGTTAAAATAGCCTTTCTTCATGGTGATTTGAATGAAGAAATCTATATGGTACAACCACAGGGATTTGAGGTCAAGGGTAAGGAGAGTTTAGTGTGCAAATTGTAGAAAAGTTTATATGGCTCGAAGCAAGCACCTCGACAATGGTATATTAAATTTGACACTTTTATGAATGAGAATGGTTATAGTTGGTGTCATTCTAACCATTGTGTTTATTTTAAGAGGTTGGATGATGAAAACTACATTATTTTATATTTATATGTTGATGATATGCTTGTAGCTAGGTCTAACATGGATCACATTAAGGGGTTGAAACAACAATTAGCACATTCATTTGCTATGATGGATTTGGGGGCAGAAAAACAAATCTTTGGTATGAAAATTTGTAGAGATCAGAAAAATAGGAAATTGTCTCTATCTCAGGCTGATTATATTGAGAAGGTGTTGCAATGTTTCTCTATGGAGAATGCCAAAGCTATCAGCACACCTTTGCTTGGTCATTTGAAATTGACTAAGGATATATGTCCCAAGACACTAGAAGAAGAGACTAAAATGTCTAAGGTACCTTATGCTTCAATTGTAGGGAGCTTAATGTATGCTATGGTATGTACTAGGCCAAATATTGCACATGTAGTAGGAGTCATTAGCCAATATATGAGTAACCTTGGTATTGAGCATTGGAATGCAGTCAAATGGATTCTCAGATATTTGAGAGGTACATCCAGTAAGTGCTTACACTTTGGGGGTTCTACTACTACTGTATAGGCTATGTTGACTTAGATTTTGTAGGAGATATATATAGTAGGAGGAGTACTACAGGTTATGTATTTACTATTGGTGGGATAGCAGTGAGTTGGATTTCTCAACTACAAAAGGTGGTTGCTTTATCTACTACAGAGGCAAAGTATGTTGCTACTACTGAGGCAACCAAGGAGATGATATGGCTTCAATTCTTCATGGAAGAATTGGGACATCCATAGAAGGATAATTTTCTACATATAGATAGCCAAAGTGCCATTCATCTTGTGAAGAATTCTACTTTGCACTCAAAGAAAAAACACATACAGTTGCGGTACCATTTCATTCGCTGAGTTTTGGATGATGGGAAGTTAAAGCTAAAAAGATTCATATAGATGATAATCTAGTAGATATGTTTACAAAGGTAGTAACAAGGGAGAAGTTGAGCTCGTGTTCAACTTCAGTTGGTCTTCTAGACTAAACAAAATAAAGAAACAGCAGAGTCTAGGGTGGTTCGATCTAGTGGGAGCCTCATATGGTAGTGGTATTGCTATAGGATCAGTCTCCAAATGGGAGGTTTTTTAGTGTGGATACTAATTAGTCACCAAGTGAGAGATTGTTAGCTTGTGGTGACTGATCAGGAAAGTACTGATGTAGGAGCATCCTGGGTGTAAGAGCAATCTTGCATCACCCAAAAATATTTCTATTTTTGTATTCAATAAGGGCTATCTTGTGCAGAGTTGCTATTTATGGAAACTTTCTATTTTTAGTAAGTTGGTCTTATGATCTCAGAATGTTCTAATTTAACATGTGGAGGTTCATCTCAGTCATATCAGCCTGCCAGTAAAGTTTCATGGCTAGATCAGGTCTAGTTTTGAAGATATTGAAGATTTTCGATATTGGCAGCAGGGTACAGAAACTTTGAACTTAGTTTTGAAGGCTTTAGAGGCCTCAGATGAGGTCAAAAATTTGGGTGATGAGCACTCTGTACTAATCAAGCCTATAGAGCACTTCGTGGCATTTTCAGAATGGGGTTATAATAGCCAATCGGGTCAACAAGTGATGACTTATGGTCTTCGGAAGTTGGGTCACCTGAAATGGTGGAAAATAATTTTTCTTCAAAATTTTTGTTTGGGTTTCAAAACTCATTTTGAGCCGACTTTGATGTAATAAATTGTAAAATAAAATAATTCTAAGTTTGGTCGGCCCTAAGGGCTAAATTTCTAGAACCTTCTTGGGCGATGGAAATTGCCTATATGAAGAAGGCCTGTAGTGTTGTCTAGGGCAGTTCTGGGTAGTAGATCTGGGTATTGATTCAAGGCTTTGTCCTACAAAATATTGTAAGGGAATGCCCATGTGGCTTTGCATATTATAATTTTGAAAGTTTGTAATTCCACATTTGTGGAGATAATAAGAAGCCAATTTTCTGTTCTTGCATATTATTGTTGTTGTTTCTCTATTTTTGTTAAGTGTTTGTGGTATTAAGAGGAGCACCCTTCATCAAGTGGTATTAGAGCTAGATTTCTTGAGTGTGTAAATAGATCACCGACTGTGAGGTAGTTTGCACTAAGACCGTGGTTAGGGTTTCAGCACAAATAGCGAAAATGCCTCCACGAAGAGAACGTGGTGGAAGAGCTGGTGCTGTGACACTTGAGGTTAGAGAGTTGTAGAGACAAGTGCGAGCATTGCAAGAAGAGATTCGCAGAGAAATGAATCTTAATGTCAGAGATGAAAGCGAGGATGAAGCTGAAGAAGAATATCAAGAAGGAGAAGTTGAAATTGTGAACCAGGAGGAAGAAAGACTTTTTCGGGCGATTTCCAAGATTGGGAAAAGACCTAAGATTGAGGTTCCTACATTTTCTAGAAATCTTAACCTAGAGGAATTGATTGACTGGATGAATGAATGTGAGGAATATTTTGAGTATGAAGATGTTGAGGATCCTGATAGGGTCAAATTTGCGAAGGCCAGATTGAAAGGTCATGCAAAGATCTGGTGGCAAAAAATTCAATTGGAGCGAAATAGAAGAGGGAAAGATAATATCACAAGATGGGATCGGATGGTGGATAAATTGAAGTGACAGTTCATTCCTATTGATTATGAGCTTGACCTACTAAAAAAAATGCAAAGTTTGAAGCAAGCAGGAAGATCTATTCAAGAGTATACAAAGGAGTTCTATTGACTCCTCATCAGAACAAGCCATGCAGAAGCTGATAAAGACAAAGTTACCTGATACCTTAATGGGTTAAGGCCAAGCATTCAGGAGGAGTTGAATCTGGTTTAAATGAACATTATTGAGGAGGCATACCAGTTTTCCCTAAAAGTAGAGGAAAAGCTGAACAAGAAGTTTGAGAGCAGACAAAATGGAAGAGGCCGTGGTGGAAGATCTGGTGGATGGTCATATGGTGGCCGAAATGAAGATCCAAAAAAGAAAGATGAGGCCAGTAGCAATCAGAATCAGAGAGGAAATAATTCCAATCATTTCCAGGATCAGAGTAATAGAGATCAGAGAAGAAGAGGAAGAGGACAAGGATCTAGAAGAGGAGGCTTCCGTGGAATATGTTTTCACTGTGGAGAAGAAGGTCATAGGGCATTTGAATGTCCTCAGCGCCAAGGCAGAAAAGACAGGAGAAACAAAGGCCAGGCCAGAGTTGCATATGTAGATGAAGATGCTAGATCATCAAATTCTGATGATGCTGAAAGAGGAGAAACGCTAATTAATAGAAGAGTCTTACTGAGTGGTGAGAATGAACCTGAACAAAGGAGGAGCCTATTTTACACTAGATGTAAGTGTGAGGGTAAATGTTGTGATGTGATTATCGATAGTGGAAGTACTAAAAATTTAGTGTCAAAAGAGATGGTGACAAAGTTGAAGCTCAAGAGATAGAAACACCCACATCCATATCAGATTGCTTGGGTGCAGGATGACCACAAGGTCATGGTCAGTGAACATTGCCTGGTAAAGTTCAAGATCGGTGGGTACCAAGATGAGGTACTATGTGATATCATCTCTATGGATGCATGTCATATGTTGTTGGGTAGACCATGGCAGTTTGATAGATGTTTTGTACATGATGGTCATGTGAATACCTATTCCCTAACAAAGGATGGAGTGCAACATAAGCTAAAGCCATTGAAGGAGACCGAAGAAAAGATATGTGGTAATGCAAGAATAACATTTGTTGATGGAAGAAAATTCCTAGATGGTATGAGGCATGAGCATGTGTGTTTTCCTTTAATTCCAAAAGTTGGTAAAGAAGAAGTAGAGGATGTACTTGTAGAGGTTGCAGATTTGTTGAATGAGTTTTAGGATATTATATCTGATAATGTACTTGATGGATTACCACCGGTAAGGAAGATCAGTCATCAGATGAATTTGATTCTAGGAGCCAGTTTTCCAAACAAGGTAGCACATAGAATGACACCAGCAGAAAGTGAAGAGTTGAACAGATAATTAAATGAGTTATTATAGAAGTGATTGATTCAGGAGAGCCTAAGTCCATGTGCTATACCAGTAGTATTAGCACCAAAGAAGAATGTAGAGTGGAGGATGAGTACAGATTCCAGAGCAATAAACAAGATCACAATCAAGTATAGGTTTTTATTGCCATGAATAGATGATATTATGGACTATTTGAGTGGAGCTATATATTTCTCAAAGATAGATATGAAGAGTGGATATCACCAGATTTGGATTAGAGAAGGAGATGAATGGAAGACTACCTTCAAGACAAAGGAAGGATTGTATGAGTGGTTAGTCATGCCTTTTGGGCTAACCAATGCACCGAGCACTTTCATGCGGCTTATGAACGAGGTTCTGAAAGAATTTCTGGGTAAGTTTGTCATTGTTTACCTAGATGATATTTTGATTTTTAGCAAGACATTAGAGGAACATATGATGCATATTCATATGGTGTTTGAGAAGTTGAGAGATGAGAAATTGTTGATTAATTTGAAGAAGTGTAGTTTTGTGAAGAAAGAGTTAGTATATTTGAGATTTGTAGTTTCAACAGAAGGTCTAAAAATGGACCCAGAGAAGGTACAGGCTATCCTTGAATGGCCTACTCCAAAGAGTGCTACTAAGGTGAGATCTTTTCATGGTTTGGCTAGCTTTTATAGAAAGTTTATCAAAAATTTTAGCAGTATTTGTGGACCCTTGACTGAAACAATGAGAGGGGATAGAAAAGAGTTTAAGTGGACTAATGGGGCAGAAAAGAGTTTTCAATTGTTGAAACAAAAAGTTACAGAACAACCATTTTAGCACTTCCAAAATTTAATAAGGTGTTTCAAGTAGATTGTGATGCTAGTGGTACTGCAATAGGAGCTGTTATGAGCCAAGAAGGTAAACCTGTTGCTTATTTCAGTGAGAAGTTTAATGATGCCAAGAGAAAATATTCTGTCTATGATCAGGAGTTTTATGCTATAGTTCAGGCATTAAAGAAGTGGAGACATTATCTACTTCCTAAGGAGTTTGTTTTGTATACTGATCATCAAGCTTTGCAATATTTGAATAGTCAAGGAAAGTTGAATCAAAGGCATTTGAAATGGGTTGAGTTTTTGCAGAGTTATACATTTGTTTTGAAACACAGAAGTGGAAAGTCTAACAGGGTTGTAGATGCTCTTAGTAGAAGGAAACTATTGCTGACAGAGATGCAGATTGAGGTGGTTGGGTTCAAGGAACTCAAAAATTTGTATCCAGAGGATCCTGATTTTGGTGAAGCTTGGAAAGCTTGTACAGAACCTATTACTCTAGACAGGATGAAATGGCTGGATTTTATCATCCAAGATGATATGCTATTCAGAGGGAGTTAGTTGTGCATTCCATGAAGTTCTATGAGGGAGAATCTCATCAAGGAGAAGCATAGTGGAGGATTGGCTGGACATTTTGGTCATGATAAAACCCTTGCTTTGGTTGGTGAGAATTATTATTGGCCATAATTGTAGCAAGATGTGAAGAAGTTTGTACAGAGTTGCAGAGTATGTCAGATGGTGAAAGGAGTGAAGAAAAATATAGGGTTGTATTAGCCATTACCTATATGAGAGAAGCCTTGGGAGGATATCAGTATGGACTTTGTTCTTGGTTTACCAAGAACTCAGCGGGGACATGATTCAATTTTTGTGGTGGTTGACAGATTTTCAAAGATGACACATTTCATTCCCTGCAAGAAGACTAATGATGTTGTTCATGTAGCAGAATTGTTTTTCAGAGAAGTGGTGAGACTACATGGTTTGCCAAAGACCATAGTTTCAGATTGAGATACTAAGTTTGTTGGATATTTTTGGTAGACATTGTGGAAGAAGTTGAAGATAGATTTGAAGTTTAGTTCATCACATCATCCATAGACTGATGGATAGATAGAGGTGGTGAATAGAAGTTTGGGAAATCTATTGAGATGTTTGGTTGGAGATAAGCCAACAGGATGGGATTTGATTTTACCACAGGCAGAATTTGCATACAATAATTCTGTCAATAGGAGCATTGGTAAATCACCATTCCAAATTGTATATGGAAGTAGTCCAAGAAATGTATCTGAATTGAGAAAGATAGATAAAGGAGAAATAAGTAGTGCTGAAGCTGAGGATTTTGCAGAACACTTGAAGAACATCCATGAGGAGGTGAGGAAGCATATTACCAAGATGAATGCGCAGTATAAGGCTAAGGAAGATGAAAAAAGGAGGCATAAAGAATTTTAGGTTGGAGATGAAGTCATGGTTCATTTGCAGAAGGAGCAATTTCTGGTTGGTACATATAACAAGCTGAAAATGAAGAAGTTTGGACCATGTAAGATATTGAAGAAGCATGATTTAGGAAATGCATATGAGGTAGAATTGCCTAGTGAGCTGAATATTTCACCAGTGTTTAACATTTCAGATTTGACAGAGTATCACGAAGGAGGTGTTGAAGATGAGGTTGCAGCAGCACAATGGAGTATTCCAGCAACCAGTTCAGATATCAAGGAGATTGAAGACATACTAGATAGTCATGTTGGTAGAAGCACAAGGAACAGGACATATGAAGAGTATTTGGTCAAATGGAAAGGATGACCTATTGAAGATTCATCATGGCTAACAAAGGAGGAGGTTAACCATCTTGGTTTTCCTCTGCCCACCTGAGTCATGACAGGGTCACTTCTCAAATTACCCTGGGTGTCTGATGCAGGAGCATCCTGGGTGTAAGAGCAATCTTGCATCACCCAAAAATATTTTTGTTTTTGTATTCAATAAGGGCTATCTTGTGCAGAGTTGCTATTTATGGAAACTTGCTATTTTTAGTAAGTTGGTCTTATGATCTCAGAATGTTATAATTTTACATGTGGAGGTTCATCTTAGTCATATCAGCCTGCCAGCAAAGTTTCATGGCTAGATCAGGTCTAGTTTTGAAGATATTGAAGATTTTCAGTATTGGCAGCAGGGTACAGAAACTTTGAACTCAATTTTGAAGGCTTTAGAGGCCCCAGATGAGGTTAAAAATTTGGGTGATGGGCGCTTTGCACAAGTCAAGCTTGTAGAGCACTTCGTGGCATTTCTAGAATGGGGTTATAATAGCCAATCGGGTCAACAGGTGATGACTTATGGTCTTCGGAAGTTGGGTCACCTGAAATGGCAAAAAATAATTTTTCTTCAAGATTTCTGTTTGGGTTTCAAAACTCATTTTGAGCTGACTTTGATGTAATAAATTGTAAAATAAAATAATTCTAAGTTTGGTCGGCCCTAAGGGCTAAATTTCTAGAACCTTCTTGGGTGGTGGAAATTGCCTATATGAAGAAGACTCGTAGTGTTGTCTAGGGCAGTTCTGGGTAGTAGATCTGGGTATTGATTCAAGGTTTTGTCCTACAGAATATTGTAAGGGAATGCCCATGTGGCTTTGCATATTGTAATTTTGAAAGTTTGTAATTCCACATTTGTGGAGATAATAAGAAGCCAATTTTCTGTTATTGCATATTATTGTTGTTGTTTCTCTATTTCTGTTAAGTGTTTGTGGTATTAAGGGGAGCACCCTTCATCAAGTACTATCTAGGAAAGTACTGTACATTTTTCCTCCCGACATTGCCGGGGTTTGGGGCCCAGGGATAATAAAATATTGGACTTGTTGTTCGTAGATGTAGCCCAGGGATTGGATGAACCACATTAAATCTTTGTGTCTTGTGTTATCTTCTGTGTGGTTTATTATTTTCTGATATTGGTTATATTTTCATGTAATTGCTATTTCTACCTTTTTAATCCTAACAAGATGTGTAGGGGATTTTGGTATGTGTTATAGGTTGAAAGAAACAATGTAAAGGAGTTTCAATCAATAAACTTTTAATTTGGTGCAAACTGTCCATCACTCTCTGCTGCAAGGGAACATTCATTATTTTGTGTTGTTAAATCCATTCATTTAATGAAATATTGATATGGGAATGTATTAGGATGATTATAGTTTGATTTTTTTTCATTTCCATTAAAATTTGTGTTGGTTTTGTGAATTTTTAAGGTAGAAGAAGCAAGATTGTTTTGATTGTTCCTTGATAGAGATTTTGGTGTGCAATCAACAATTTCCTTTGAAGATCCAATAATGAATTAGAATCACCTACTATGGTGGTTAATGTGAATTGTGGGGAGAATCTAAAACATGTATGTTATGTATTCATAAGTGTTTGTATGTAGGGAATGTCAAATTGAGAAGAAGGTGATCACTAATTGAGCAAGTGTGAATGAAAGACTATCTCAGAATAAAATAGTCTTAGTGTGGGGGCCGTATCTCCCATATCAACCATTGGATCTTACTAAGATTTGGATATGTTTGAGATAGAAAAATTACACCAAATATGACTAGAGAGATTGAAGAAATTCTATTGGAGTCACAAGTTATGGATGACTATGTATAGGTCTATTAAAGAGGATAGTAAGATGTGTTAGATATTTTCTAGCAAGCCAGTACTGACTATATGTTTGTCATTGATGAAAACATATGGTAAGTAGCATGCATGGAAGACTTATGTAGTAATCTTTGAGTACATGTAGCATGGACATGTTATCAGCATGATATCATGGATGAAAAGGTTAATTATTAGTATAGACAGTTATGTAGTAGCTTGTGTCAGCAGTGTTCCTAACAGAGTTACACACAGTGTTTTGTGAGTGATTGTCTATACAGTTATCATGAAGCCTTGCAAATTTGGATATGTGATGGAGACATGTTAGTGTTGTTCCATTCATGGACATAGAATCTGATGTGTAGTAGAAGTGAAGTTATGCAGTCGCTATTCACCAGTTGCAGTTTCCTATATTTATCCATAAGAGCTGACATTGATTATATTGGTACAAGAGTTGCACCTATCATTTTGGTATGCGTGCTTGGATTAGTGATTATAGAAGAGTTAAGAAGGTTTGGTTAAGAGAGCATGATGTAATTCAGCTTGAGGAGAAAGTATCAGTTAAATTGGTAGAGCAAACAGTATGTAGCGTTCATCTACACTTATTAATTTGGACAGGTCCCAGGTTGTGTTGCGTGCTTAGTAGAGCCGAAAAAGATGTTATTGAAGAATGTTATTGTTTCTCTAATATTATTTCAAGGTGGTTCTAATAGGTTGACTTGATTATCAGCATGATATTATGGATGAAAAGGTTAATTATTAGCATAGACAGTTATGTAGTAGCTTGTGTCAGCAGTGTTCCTGACAGAGTTACACACAATGTTTTGTGAGTGATTGTCTGCACAGTTATCATGGAGCCTTAACAATTTGGATATGTGATGGAGACATGTTAGTGTTGCTCCATTCATGGACATAGAGTTTGATGTGCAGTAGAAGTGAAGTTATGCAGTTTCTATTCACCAGTTGCAGTTTCCTATATTTATCCATAAGAGCCGACATTGATTATATTGGTACAGGAGTTGCACCTATCATTTTGGTGTGCGTGCTTGGATTAGTGATTATAGAAGAGTTAAGAAGGTTTGGTTAAGAGAGCATGATGTAATTCAGCTTGAGGAGAAAGTATCAGTTAAATTGGTAGAGCAAACAATATGTAGCATTCATCTACACTTATTAATTTGGACAGGTCCCAGGTTGTGGTGTGTGCTTAGTAGAGCTGACAAAGATGTTATTGAAGAATGTTATTGTTTCTCTAATATTATTTCAAGGTGGTTCTAACAGGCTAACTTGATTATATCATTTAGAGGAAAGATACTTATAGCTGGTCATTTTTGATTGCTAGAAGCATGGCATGGAGATAAAAGATTAGAGCAAAGAAAAGAGTGTGAAGTGTTATGTCATCAAGAAGAGGTCTATGTGAAAAAGAAGACAAAGTGTGCTATTCATTGGAACTGATCATGACAATAGGTCTACTTCAAAGTTCACCAAAGTCCAAATATAGTGTGTATCTATTATTCAGAAGGTTGCAGCCTTCACCCCTTTGACCAGTGAGCTCTTGGATAGTGTGTCCTCACCGCTAACAAGGTAAATTATAAAAGACTCCTAACAGGGTTCGACCTTCAACCAGGTCACTGTACTTATTACATTGTAAAGATCAACTCCTAGCAGGGTTGTAAGATCTTCTAACAAGGATCATTATGTACTAGTACAAGTTATTAGTGGGTGTCAATTCCCACCAGGTTTTTTACCTATTTGGGTTTCCCTGTAACCAAAATATTGGTGTTGTGTTCAAGTGTTCTTTCATTGTGTTTATGCTTAAATTTTAAGTACACTTAATTGGATAAAGAATTGAAACTTGTAGATAACTGATTCACCCCACCCCTCTTAGTTATCTCTTGGTACTATTCCTAATAATTGGTATTAGAGCCAAGTGCCTTAGAGAGAAATTTTAACAACTTGAGGTTGATCAGATGACATTCTTTAGAAAAGATAGTCCTAAGTTTGATGGAGAGAACTATCCTAATTGGAAGAACAAGATGGTGACACATTTGTAGTGCATTGCATTTAAAGTTTTTGAAGTGGATATCGAAGAAATTAAGATCCCCTCTCTAGAAGATCTTGCAAAGGATGATTCTCCTAGATAGAAAAAAGATTTTTTCCATTAGAATGCAATATCCAAATAAGCCCTTACAAACGCCTTATTTGATAGTGAGTTTTTAGAGTTAAAGAAAGTAGACACAACCTAGAAGATATGGAATCACCTAGAAGACATGTTTCAAGGAGATACACAAGTAAAGAATTCACACAGGAGGACATGGAAGAAAAGATACAATGCATTAGAGATGTTGCATAAAGAAAACATCAGAGCTTACAACCAAAGGATTAATGAAGCAGTTGCTGGAATCAGGAACAATGGTGGAGAGATCTCGGAGGAAGATATTATGGATAAATTGATGACTACTCTTACAACAAAGTATGAAAACAAGATCCCCATCCTTGAGGAGACCATGTAGCTTACAAAAAATTTCAAGAGAGACATTGATCAACAAAATTTTAGCTTTTGAGATTTCAAGATTGAAGACAAAGCCTAAAAGTGAGACAACCTTCAAAGCATTAGTCCATGGTAAGAAATCTTTAAACACTTCTGGTAATTTTGATAATAAAGATGAAGATAAAGAGATAGATGATATTATTTCTATGATTGCTAAGAAAGAAAGAAAAGGAAAAGGAAAGTATGAAGGTCAGTTACCATTCAAATGTTTCTCATGTAACAAGATTGGTCACTTTGCATCTAAGTGTCCTACAAGAGTTAACAAATTTAGTACTAACTACAAGCCTAAGTATACAAAAGAATGTTACTATGCTGGTGATGGAGTTTCTGATGATGATTCAATTGAATATGAAATTGGATTCATTTCTATTATGGAGAAGATGTGATGCAGGGCCCTTCGTAGGTCATAATCTCGTACAGAAACTTCTGGAGGTCATAACTTTTGACTTAGGTCTGGGTTTTTGCTGAAATTTTTCAGGTGCATGCTTCAAGTGGTGGCATTTATTTTGCAAATGGATCTCAAATCAATTAGGGTCCATTTTAGCACATTTTTGGGAGCTGAAAGTTTCATCTCGGGCTTTGAAATCAACTTTTAGTGTTTTTTTTCTAGTTTTTAGAAAGTTCTATTTTGTAATAAATCTGAATTTATGTTATCAAATCTTAGATATAAGTTGGCAATTCATTCTAACTTAGTCAAAGGCATGTTTAGGGAAAATCTTAGCTTTTTAGGTGTTGTTTCAAAAATTACCAAAAATGGCAAAAAACACGTGAAAATTTTTTGCCAAAAAGGGTAATTTTTGGATTTCTTATTTTTTCTAGTTTTTTGGTTACTTAAGAGTTTGCAGCGAATTGTGGAGTTAGTCAGTGATGAATGAACAATATTGAAGGTTTCAAATCTGTGTTTTTATCTGGTAATTGAATTTTATTGTTGATAGAGGACTGTGTGCTACATCAAGATGTATGATGAGATGGTGTGAAACCTACCAGACAGTCATACTATTACTATTATGTGTTCCATGCTTTCAGTACTTATTTCACAGGCATACTAGATAATTTGGGACACTTTTGTATTTAAGGATCTATTGAATCCTATTTTATATGTCCGGTACCTAATTATGTAATCTGGGTACACTTGAGATACTACATGTTATGTTTTTGTTTTAGTTATGGTTATGTACATATAATGTTATATGATGTTTTGAAACTATTGTGATGAAAAGATGGTTTAGGAAATCAAAGTTGTGCTTAGTTGATTGATTTACAGACATAGTTTTAAACCATGCAGTTGTGATGTATTATGTTTATATCATGTTTATTGGACCTACTGATGTGTGCAATGAGTGTGCAGGATAAGTTGACCATGGATCTAAATCCAGGGATCCAGTATTGGAACCTATGTTTATACCGTGCATACCAAGGTCCTCTTTGAATAAAGAGATGTGGACCTCATTGTATTGTCTTTTATTTGTAAAAGTGGTTTTCATGTGTGTAATTAAATTAGTTAATGTTTATGTGAATTAGCCATGTCAATTGTTTTATTAAAATGTGCCAAATTTGGCAAATTGTGGCTTATGTGTTGGCATGGTTAAGTATTTTAGTAATTGATTGGGTCAAGGGCCTAACTAGGGTGTTACCTTAGGGTTGAATCAACTAACCTTGAGTTGGGAAGTTTCTAGAAGTCAACCAAGACTAGAAATCCGTGCACAAACTTAGGGGTAGTTTGAGAGGGTCTTTTAGGCTCCTAGAAGGTAGCCGGGGTCAATTTTAGCTACCCAACTTGGTACCCTATGGGTTAGGGGTCATTTTCAATCATTACTAAGCTTCTAAACTCATTTATTACTCCCCTAAAGTCTCAATTTCAAACTTGGACGGATTTGAAGAGTTGTGAGGTTTTGGTTAACCTCTCTCTTCTTCCCAAACCTGCATTCAACACCATTTATGGTCAAGGAAGGAAAGTGGGAAGAAGGGAATGGAAGTTTCCCTTCTCTCTTCTCATTGGTTCCTAGGTTTAGGAGGTTTTCCTATTTAGGTAAGGTTTTAGGAAGAGTTGAGTGTTCACCCACTCTCTACTCTTAGAGACAGATTTAGAATTGAGGAAGCCTTTGGAGAAAAGAACTTGGAAGGAAAGCTCCTCTCAACTTCAATCCACCTTTAGCTTGGGAGTAAGGTTGGTTTCTTGATTTGAAAATGCTTACATAGACTTGTGTGTTCTTGAGCTTGAAGCTCCATTAATGGAGTCCTATGTAGTTTTTAAGTTATTTTCATGTTGGGTTTATGAAATTTTATTTTGTTGTGTTTACATTTGTGCTATATTTTTTATGGGTTTTTCAAGGCACACTCACCCTTGGGAGGGAAGAGTAACCTTGGAGGGGGTGGTAGGAAATGACTCCAGTTTAGTGTAGAGTCTCCCTTGTGTGGAGTGAAGTACATGGGTATATGGGTGCCCATGATGCCAAACATGCCTAAGGGCACTTTAGGGGGGCATAAGGAGGTTATTGTTCATGACTACATCTTGTGTGGATGGTCATTTCAAGTCCATGTGTGGCTTGAGGATATTAGTTGTTTGGCTATCTCCTACTAAACGTCTACCACCACCCCTATTATTGGAAGGCCTCTTGGAGACCACCTTCTTGTTCTACCATGTGTTGGGAAGTTTTTGAATGTGGATTTCTATAAGTGTTTGTTTTATGTGAGTTTTGTGAGTTCTTGATTGTATCCTATTCCTATTTGGATCCCCAAGCTCAGGGGTGGCCATGTAATGGCCTAGGTTGGGAGGTGATCCTCCATGGTCAACCTAAGTGGTTATTTTGTGATAGGTTTTGAAGATGCTCTTGGGAGCTTGGCTATTGTGAAAGGATGGTTCTTCATATTGTTGTTCTAAATGTGACCCTTGTAAATTTAAATGAAAGCATGATGTTCTTCCTTAAATGTGGTATTCAGTGGAATTGTGTTTTGTAAAGAGCCCTTGTGATAGTCAACATTGTAACTCTCAAAGTTGTAAATCCTATATACTTTGGTAGTGATAGGATGTTATGTACCTCATGAAGGGAAGTTGTGAATTCTTTTAAATCAATGATTTAAGTTTTAATTCATAAGATTCAATAAAATGTCTTTTGCAAGGTTGATTTCAAACAAACTATTCTTTTGTACAAATTATTGATTTTGAGAAGTTAAGTAGATTTTTTTTATTGATTGGGTAGATCTTGTACTAAACATTTCTATAAGGTTATATGAATTTATGTTTAATATCCTTGCATAAAATAGAACCCTTGTAAAGATTTATTCAACTAAAGGAATTTCATAAGAATATATTTAGGAATTGAAATTGAGAATTATTGGTTTATTGGATCAAATTTCTTATCAATTTTACTTCATTCTTAACTTAGATAAATTACTCTTAAATTGATCTGCTTATATTTTAACTTGTTAGGATAATAGATACTGTTAAAAATAAAAGAATTAATCATCTATTGAAATATCATAAAGATAAACATAAAGTATTGTAAATAGG
Organism: Chamaecyparis obtusa; assembly: GCA_027943335.1. Classification (NCBI taxonomy): domain Eukaryota; kingdom Viridiplantae; phylum Streptophyta; class Pinopsida; order Cupressales; family Cupressaceae; genus Chamaecyparis; species Chamaecyparis obtusa. Next base: position 245,510 of record BSBK01003029.1, read on the forward strand.
ATGATGGACTGATTTAGTAAATTACACCTTACTATTATTGCATCTAAGGTAACTTATTGAGCTTTTAAAAAAAATTTGTAGTTGTTGTTTGTTGTGTTCATGCCTGAAAATTTTGGGCATGATAGATGGATCGTGAAGATGAGAAATAGGAACATGAGCTAGCACTGATTTCACAAGAAGACATAAGGACAAATTGGATTATAGATAGTGGTTGTTCACATCAAATGACAAGTGATAAAGAAAGATTTGTTCATCTGGAAAAAATACAAAGGTGGCATTGTTAGATTTGGAGACAACACTCCTAAACATATCATTGGTAGAGGAGCTATCACATTGGATGGAAAGAACAACATTGATGATGTTCTTTATGTAGATAGTTTTCAGCATAACCTTCTTAGTGTTGGACAGTTGCTTGAAAGTGGTTATATATTAGAATTAAAAGACAACAAGTGCATCATTAACAATAAGGATGGTGTAATGATTGCATCAAGCTCAAAGACTAAATGTAATATTTTTCAGCTCAATTCAAAAGCAAGTTGTTTTGTTGCTAAAGTAGATGACAATTGGCTATGGCATAAAAGACTATGTCATATCAATTTTGATAACATAGTAAAGATAAGCAATGTAAAGGCAGTAAGAGATCTACCTAGCATAGAAAAGCTAGTTGATACTATTTGCAGAGAATGTGTGATGGGAAAGCATGTGAGGAATTCATTTAGAAGAAAGCATAATTCAATAGAGAACAAGTTGGATCAGATTCATACAGACCTATGTGGACCAACTCATACAAGATCATACTATGGTGAAAGATATTTCATTTTATTTATTGATGATTATTCTAGAATGATGTGGGTTGCATTCTTGAAAGATAAGTCAGAAGCTTTTGAGAAGTTCAAAATATTGAAAGCTAAGTTTGAGAATGAATCTGGACTAAAGATAAAGTGTCTAAGATCAGATTGAGGAGGATAATTCACCTCTAACAGATTCTATGAGTACTATGAAGAACATGGCACAAAGAGATAGTTGAGTGCACATAGAACCCCTTAGCAGAATGGGATTCCAGAGAGAAGGAATAGAATCATCTGTGATACAACATGCACTATCATGATTGAAGGAAAAGTTGCACACACCTATTGGAGAGATGTAGTCAATACAATAGTCTATACCATCAATAGAATACAATTGAGACCCGGTGCAGACAAGACACCTTATGAGCTATGGTTTGGTAATGTTCCCATAGTGAAATACTTTAGAATCTTTGGAAGCAAGTGCTACATCAAGAGGGATGAAGAAATAGGCAAGTTTTATGCAAGAAGTGATGAAGGTATTTTCCTTGGTTACTATACTAAAATAAAAGCTTATAGATGTTTTAATTTGAAATTGAAGAAGATCATTGAAAGTGCTAATGTTAAGATTGATGAAAAATTTATGGTTCAAGAAAGATATCATGATTATTCACCTGTGATTGAAGAAGAACCCAATCCTTCCACTAGTGAGACAGTTGTTGAAGATATGTTTGATAGTATTGATGTATTGTTCAATGGTCCTAAAACAAGTGAAGAAGAAACTCAAAAGGTAGATGAGACAGTATCACCTAAAGTTCCAAAGTTTACATCCAGATATCACTCTAAAGAAGATGATTCTACAATAGTAGATATAAAATTATACTAGTATGTGATTGGTAAACTCATATATCTTACCTAAATTGGACCTGATATTTCTAATATAGTTGGAATAGTTGGAAGATTTGCAGGAGAGCCCAAACAAAGTCACCTCATGGAAGTAAAGAGAATATTGAGATATCTACAAGGAACTACAGATTATGGTCTATGGTATCCTAATTCAGAGAATATTGAGCTTCATGTATATTTAGATGTAGATTGGGTAGGATGGTAATATTGTTAGGAATGAATGCAAAGTATTTTGGTAGTCATTCTGTAGCAGTTGTTGTTGCATTCATGACTTGGATTGTCATTGATGTCAACACAGTGATATTCTGGATATTAGCAGGAAAGTAGGTACAATTTTGTTTTGAGCACATGTTGTATTTGAGATTGGATTTTGCATAGTTTATGGTGTGTTCTTTGGTGTTTTATTAACCTATGGTTAATAGCACAAAAAGAAATTCATTCATTTATGAGAGTTATGAGCATTCTGGTGAAAGCAGTCTTTAGACAGTGTTTCTGTGAAGTGATTTTCAGAAATCGGAGGATATCTCTTAGCTGGGATGGAATCTAATTTTGCATAGTTAAAGGGATTTTGGAGACTCATTAATGATGATGTGGTTCATAGAGAAAATTTTGAAGATATGTTTGGAGAAAGTTACAGTATCTGGAAGCCGACAGTTTTTATGTGAAATTTTGTGTGTAGCGTGTAGAATTTATTTTTTTGTAATTGACGACCGACTCATTTGTAATTATTTGAGTTTTTTATATAAGAAGGAATTATTTACTTGTTGTAATATGTACTATGAAGGTTGAGATGTGAATATATGCATGAAGTGAAGAAAAGAGCTAATTCAGTTATGAAGGAAGACTTGTGAGTACACAGATCTGGAATTGTGATCTTGTGTAGTAGAGAGTGCGGTTTTGGCACAGTGTGAAGGAGGTAATATATTTCATATTATTCTATTGAATAATTATAAGATCTTTTGGACAGTGGGTTCAGAGATCTTGCCTTGAAGCTGTTTGGGTAGTGGGTACTTATGTCTTCCATAAACTCTTAACCGGGTTAGAATCTTTTAATAGGGATTCAAAATATCCTAATAGGGATTTATATGTACTAAATGTATTTCATAAGACTCCTAACAGGGTCCATCCTCTAACAAGGAAATTTCATATTAGTGCATCATTCCCACTGGGGTTTACTCTTTTCAAGAGTTTCCCTAGTCAACATATCTTGTGTTATAGTGCAATTGTGTATGGTTATCTTTCTATCATTGATTAGTACATTGATTATATTTTTTAAAGTAGTTGAATGGTTAAATTATCTGATAACTGATTCACCCCCCCCCCTCTCAGTTATCTTGGGGATCTTTACTTTCTAACAATTGGTATCAGAGTAGCAGGTCCTTGAAAGAAAAGTTTAACAACTTAAGGAGATCCATGGCGAATTTCAAAAAAGAAAGCCCTACGTTTGATGGAGTAAATTTTGATAGCTGGAAAGAAAAGATGAAGACTCATCTATTGTGTTTAGGACCAAGTTATTGGTTGATTACAAAGAATGAGAAGACTATCATTGAGGAAGACAATCTAGAGGCATGAACTAAAGATGAACTAGATCTATTCATGTGTAACATACTTGCAAGAGAAGCACTTTTGTCAGCACTACCGGAGAATGAATATAGTCAGGTAAGATGTTTGAAAACATCTCATGCAATTTGGAAAGCTTTACATTCTACTTTTGAAGGTGATGAACATGCAAAGAAGGCTAGATTACATAATTGGATTTGTGCATTTGAAGATATCAGAATGATGGAAGATGAATCTATTAGAAGCTATATTGGTAGGATGTCTGAGATTGTAATAGGAATAAAGTCTTGTGGAGGTGATAAGATAGAGAATGAAGTGATATGGAAAATTCTAAGAACTTTGACACCAGTATTCAAGCAGACAACATAGATGATTGAACAAGTGATACCTTGTACATCGAACTTTTCAAGAGAGACTCTTCTTGGAAGATTAGAAATAGCAAAGATGAACTTGAGATTATCAGGAGAGCTACCTAGAATGGAAATAGCATTCAATGCTCTTAACATTAGACCTACAAGAAGTACTAGTGTGAATGGAGATTATGCCAGCAGTAGTAGATCTAAATCTGAGGAAGATAAGAAGATTGAAGAAGGTATTGCATTACTTGTAAAAAGAGAACCAGATGGTAAGAAAATCTTTAAATGTTGGACTTGTCAAGAATATGGTCATTTTACATGTAAATGTCCTAAAAGAGTTAAGAAGTATAGAAGCAACTTTAAACCCAGGAGATCTAAAGAATGTTATTATGCAAATGATGAAGATCTTGAAGCAGGAATTGAAAGACATTTAGGTGACAGTGATAATGATAACTTTGAGGAAATAGGATTTGTAGCAATTAAAGAAGAAAGTTCTAAATCTGATAAAAGGGAAGAAAAAGCATTAGTTTCACAAGTTGAAAAGAAATCTGATTGGATTATAGACAGTGGTTGTTCACATCATATGACTGGAGATAAAAGAAAGTTTATTAAGTTAGATAATTATGATGGAGGAATTGTTAGGGTTGGTAATAATGCACCATGTTTGATTAAGGGTATAGGATCTATTACTCTTGATGGAAAGACTAACACTGATGATGTTTACTTTTTTGATGGATTGAGACATAATCTACTAAGCGTTGGACAATTGGCTGATAAGGGTTATCAAGTTTGGTTTTCTAAGAAAACTTGTGTGATAAAAGATAAAGATGGAAATCTGATTGGAAAAGGATCCAGAACCAGAGGTAATGTATTTCAGTTGAATCCTACTGAGATGACATGTTTGATAACTAGGATTGATGATATTTGGTTATGGCATTAAAGGTTTAGTCATATAAACTTTGATAATATTGTCAAGGTGAGCACTACACTTGCGGTAAGAGATTTACCTAGAATTATGAAACCTACTAACATGATTTACAAAGAATGTATGATGGAAAAGATGAAAAGGATTTCATTTCCCAACAAGAAGTTCACATCGATAGAGAAGCTGGAGATTGTTCATACAGACTTGAGTGGTCCTACTAGGACTAGAGGATTCTATGGAGAAAGGTATTTTATGATTCTTATTGATGATTTTACAAGGATGATGTGGATTGCATTTTTGAAAGAAAAATTTGAAGCATTTGATAAATTTAAGATCATGAAAAGCAAAATTGAGAATGAATCTAGAATGAAGATTAAGTGTCTAAGATCTGATAGAGGTGGTGAATTTACATCTAGAGAGTTTAACACCTTTTGTGAAATGAATGGTATTAAGAGACAACTTTCAACCCCTAGAACACTAGAGCAAAATGGTATTGTAGAAAGAAGGAATAGGTCAATAACTGAAGCAGCAAGAGCTATGTTATTTGAAAATGATTTGGCTAAGACTTTTTGGAGAGAAGTAGTGAACACAACAGTATACACTATGAACAGAGTACAAATCAGAGTATATACAAACAAGACACCTTATAAATTATGGTTTGGACATGCACCCTCAGTTAAGTATTTTAGAATTTTGGAAGTAAATGTTATATAAAGAGAGATGATGATATAGGAAAATTTGATCCTAGAAGTGATGAAGGAATATTTCTTGGATATTCTTTAAAAAGTAAAGCATATAGATGTTATAACAAAAGAACTAACACTATTGTTGAAAGTGCAAATGTAAAAGTTGATGAGAACTTTAAAATTTAGGAAAGAATGCTTGATTATGAATTTGATGGAGAAGCACAACCTCAGCCTAACATTGAAAATGCAGAATTATTTTTTGAAACTAACAGTGATTTTCTGAATGAAAGTCATACTGAAGAAAACAAAGAAGAAAATAGAGAAGAAAGTAGAGAAGAATCTATAGTCAGAACAAGATTAGTAACTATGACACCTAACAGGTATACTTCAAGACATCACCCTATTGAGCAAGTTATTGGAAGTTTAGACAGAGGAGTTTTGACTTGAAATAAGGTACATTTATGTTTGATTTCTCAAATTGAACCTAAGACTACTAATGAAGCTTGTGAAGATGAACATTGGATTAATGCTATGAGAGAAGAACTGGAGCAGATTGAAAAAAACAAGACATGGGAATTGGTCCCTAGACCTAAAGACAAGAATGTGATTGGAACAAAGTGGGTATTCAGAAACAAGATGAATGAACAAGGAGAAGTGATAAGAAACAAAGCAAGATTGGTATGTAAAGGATATTCACAACCAGAAGGAATTGACTATGAAGAAACTTTTGCACCTGTGGCCAGACTTGAAGCAGTGAGAATGTTTCTAGCATATGCAGCTTAACAGAAATTCAAAGTGTATCAAATGTATGTGAAGTCAGCATTTTTGAATGGTGAATTGGAAGAAGAAGTCTACATTGAGAAACCTGAAGGTTTTCGTTTGACACAAGAAGGAGATATGGTATGCAAGTTAAAGAAAGCTTTATATGGATTAAAACAAGCACCTAGAACCTGGTATGCAAGATTGGATAAGTATTTATTGAAATTGGGATTTATAAAAGGAACAACAGATAGTAACTTATACACAAAAGAAATTGAGAATGGTTTGTTGGTTATAGTTATATTTGTTGATGATATTATCTTTGGAGGAGAAGATGAAGCTAGTGACAAATTTGCAGATGAAATGAAGACTGAATTTGAGATGAGCATGATTGGAGAAATGAAATATTTTTTGGGATTACAGATAACACAAAGCAAGGAAGGTATATTTGTAAGTCAGACTAAGTATTTGAATGACTTTCTGAAAAGATTTGGAATGGAAGATTCTAAACCTATTGAAACACCTATGGTAACCAGACATAAGTTATCTAGCAAAGATGAGACACCAGCAGTTGAGCAGAAAAAGTACAGAGCTATGATTGGAGGATTGCAATACTTGACACATACAAGACCTGATATAGCACATTTAGTTGGGATTGTAGGAAGATTTCAAGTAGAACCTAGAGAATCACATTATGCAGCAGTAAAGAGGATACTGAGATATCTGAAAGGAATAATGTATTATGGATTATGGTATGAGAATTTTAATGATTTTACTTTATGTGCCTATACTAATGTAGATTGGGGAGGCATCGTTGATGACAAGAAAAGCACTAGTGGTGGAACCTTTTTTCTTGGAAGAAAATTGGTCTCTTGGTTAAGTAAGAAGTAGAATTGTACTTCACAAAGTACAACAGAAGTAGAATATGTTGCAGGAGAAAATAATTGTAATCAGATTATTTGGATGAAGCAGATGTTGAAAGATATTGGAATAAAGATTGATGAGCCTATTGTTATACATTGTGATAACACCAGTACAGTGAGTATGTCAAAAAATCATGTTTTACAGTCTCAGACTAAACATATTGAGATCAAGTATCATGTTGTAAGAGAGAAAGTTGCAGAAAAAGAAGTAAGATTGGAGTACATAAGCACAAAGGAGCAGATAGCAGATATATTTACAAAGCCTTTACCTAAGGATACATTTGTGTATGTGAGAGGTATGCTTGGGGTTATACCCCAACCTAATTTTGAGAATTGATTTAGATGATTACATCCATCTAGTGGTATACGAGCCCTATCTTTCTTCTGGATTGGATGTTGGAACTTCCTCTATGGGGGAGTTTATGAGTCGAGTCATGATGACTCTTGTTATTGAATTTTTCTGAAAAGTGTCTTTTGACATTAAGTTGTTGACATAGTGATGGAATTTCTATCATTGATGTCAATGGGGGAGAGATATACATGAAAAACATTGTGGATTGAATGAGAGAGCTGAATAGGAAAATGAAGCAAGATTTAATTTGATATTTTGCAGTGATGTTGCAGTATTGGATTTTTGGAACATTGGATGTTTTTCATCTATGTTGCCATCAATGCCAATGGGGGAGATTGTTAGGAATGAATGAAAAGTATTTTGGTAGTCATTCTATAGCAGTTGTTGTTGCATTCATGACTTGGATTGTCATTGATGTCAACACAGTGATATTCTGGATATTAGCAGGAAAGTAGGTACAATTTTGTTTTGCACACATGTTGTATTTTAGATTGGCTTTTGCGTAGTTGATGGTATGTTCTTTGGTGTTTTATTAACCTATGATTAATAGCACAAAAAGAAATTCATTCATTTATGAGAGTTATGAGTATTTTTGTGAAAGCAGTGTTTAGATAGTGTTTTCTGTGAAGTGATTTTCAGAAATCAGAGGATATCTCTTAGCTGGCATGGAATCTGATTTTGCATAGTTAAAGGGATGTTGGAGAATCATTAATGATTATGTGGTTCAAAGTGAAAACTTTGAAGATATGTTTGGAGAAAGTTACAGTATCTGGAAGATGACAGTTTTTATGTGAAATTCTGTGTGTAGTGTGTAGAATTTATTATTTTATAATTGAGGACCGACTCATTTGTAATTATTTGAGTTTGGTATATAAGAAGGAATGATTTCCTTGTTGTAATATGTACTATGAAGGTTGAGATGCGAATATATGCATGAAGTGAAGAAAAGAGCTAATTCAGTGATGAAGACTTGTGAGTACAGCGATCTGGAATTGTGATCTTGTGTAGCAGAGAGTGCGGTTTTGGCATAGTGTGAAGGAGGTAATATATTTCATATTATTCTATTGAATAATTTTAATATCTTTTGGACAGTGGGTTTAGAGATCTTGCCTTGAAGCTGTTTGGGTAGTGGGTCCTTCTGTCTTCCCTAAACTCTTAACCGGGTTAGAATCTTTTAACAAGGATTCAAAATCTCCTAAAAGGGATTTATATGTACTGATTGTATTTCATAAGACTCCTAACAGGGTCCATCCTCTAAGGAGGAACTTTCATATTAGTGCATCATTTTGTGGGCATCATTCCCACCTGGGTTTACTCTTTTCAAGAGGTTCCCTAGTCAACATATCTTGTGTTATTGTGCAATTGTGTATGGTTATCTTTCTATGGTTGATTAGTACATTGATTATATTATTTAAAGTAGTTGAATGGTTAAATTATCTGATAACTGATTCACCCCCTCCTCTCAGTTATCTGGGGATCTTTACTTTCTAACAAATAGACTAGTGACTTGGACAAGCAAGAAGCATAATTGTATTTCTCAGTCAATAGCAGAAGAAGAGTATGTTGCACTAGCCTTGAATTATTCTACAATTGTTTGGATCAAACAAATGATAAAGGATTTTGGAATTCAAATTGATTATCCTATTGTTATTCATTGTGATAACACTAACACTATCAACATGTAAAAGAATCCTATGATGCATGCAAAAACAAAGCACATAGAGATTAAGTATCACTTCCTAAGAGAGAAAGAGGCAGAGAAAGAAGTTAAGTTGGATTGTGTGAGTACGAAAGATCAGTTAGCAAACATATTCACAAAGCCTTTAACGAAGGATACTTTTGAGTATCTCAGGGAGAAGTTGGGAGTAATTCCCTTCCCCAATTCTTCTTGGAGAAAGAGGAAAGAGAATTAGTCCTCAGCGACTGATGGATGGTTGACTACTCTACTTTAGGATTAGTACCGGTGCCTAAATGTTTGGTGCCCTTTGCCATTGATGTCAAAGGGGGAGTAGTATATAGTCATGAAAAATAGTAGTAAAGGGGGAGTACATACATAATTAAGAAGGAATAATAAATAGAGAATATTGAAGAATATTATATCAGATGGAGGATTCATCCTTGGGGGAGTTTTGATGAGGAATGTTATAAAAGAATTGTTCATTTGGATTGGTGGTGTTTTTAATTCCATATGTTCCCATCAATGCCAAAGGGGGAGATTGTTGGAGATTTTCCAGCAAGCTAGTACTCACTATATGCAGTAAGCTTTGAGTATATGTAGCATGGACATGTTATCAACATGATATCATGGATGTAGAGGTTAATTTTTAGTATAGACAGTTATGTAGTAGCTTGTGTCAGTAGTGTTCCTAATAGAGTTATAAGAAGTGTTCTATGAGTGATTATCTATACAGTTATCATGGAGCCTTGCACCTTTGGATATGTGATGGAGATATGCTAGTGTTTCTCCATTCATGGATGTAGAGTCTGATGTGTAGTAGAAGTGAAGTTATGTAGTCGCTATTCACTAGTTGCAGTTTCCTATGTTGATCTAGAAGAGTCGACACAAATTATATTGGTACAAGAGTTGCGCCTATCATTTTGGTATGCATGCTTGGATTAGTGATTAGAGGAGAGTTAAGAAGGTTTGGTTAAGAGTGTATGATGTAATTCAGCTTGAGGAGAAAGTATCAGTTAAATTGGTAGAGCTACCAGTATGTAGCGTGCATCTACACTTATTAATTTGGACAGGTCCTAGGTTGTGTTGCGTGCTTAGTAGAGCCGACAGAGATGTTATTGAAGAATGTCATTGTTTATCTAATATGATTTCAAGGTGGTTCTAACAAGGAAACTTGATTATATCATTTAGAGGAAAGATACTTATAGCCGGTCATTTGTGATTGCTAGAAGCATGGCATGGAGATAAAAGATTAGAGCAGAGCAGAGAGTGCGAAGTGTTGTGTCATCAAGAAGAGGTATATGTGAAAAAGAAGATAAAGTGTGCTTTTCATTAGAACTGATCAAGACACTAGGTCTACCTCATAGTTCACCAAAGTCCAAATATAGTGTGTATCTATTATTCAGAAGGTTGCAGCCTTCACTTGTTTGAGTAGTGAGCTCTCAAATAGTGTGTCCTCACCCCTAACATGGTCAATTATAAAAGACTCCTAATAGGGTCTGACCTTTGACTAGGTCACTGTACTTATTGCATTGGAAAGCTCAACTCCTAAAGGTGTTGTAAGATCTTCTAACAAGGATCATTATACACTAGTACAGGTTATTAGTGGGTGTCAACTCCCACTAGGGTTTTTACCTATTTGGGTTTCCCCATAACCAAAATATTAGTTTTGTGTTCAAGTGTTCTTTCATTGTGTTTATTTTTAAAGTTTAAGTACACTTAATGGGATAAAGAATTGAAACTTATAGATAACTGATTCACCCCCCACCCACCCTCTCGGTTATCTCTTGGGACTATTCCTAACAAGATGTTATTTTGTACTCCAATGTAGGGATGCATTATAGGTTGGTTTTGTGAGAAGATTTAGATGTTTTGAGGGGATGTATGGATTGAGGGACATTAAAGATGATTTAAAATGATGTAGATCCTATGGTGGCAGAAGGCATTGTGTGCACTCTGATAGGGTATGAAGTTGACCAAATCAAGGATAATGATCCTCATGAAAATACTTGGTTGGTGGTGTGATAACACTAGAGAAGGTCCCTCTTGTCTTTGTTGATTCAAAGTCCACCTAGGGCCTCTACATCACTAAGGTTGTGAAATATGGAAGCCAAATTGAAACTAGATTGAACTGAACAACAAAGATATTGATTTGGCTATTGAAGAGCTGAATATTTTATTTTTGGAATTTTTGTCTAAGAGAGAGATGATAAAATGAAATATTTAGAGAGTTGTACATGGAATATCTATATGTAAGGAGAGACTACATAAAACAAGGGAGAGAGAAACCAAAAGGGAGAGTATTGATGTTGTGTAGTAATTAAACATATTAAATACATAATCTAGGGAGAGCTTACCGATTTACAACATTTGTACACAGAGTTGTAGAATAGATGTTTGGTATTCTATGACATATTTCATATTGTGTTTCCATTAATGCCAAAGGGAGAGATTGATAGACTACAACTCATTGAATATCCCGAAGGAGAGTTTGACAACTGATTGGATATTTGAAAGACAATGATTGTTAATCACCGATCTACAAAGGTAAATGTGAGACATTAAATTAGGTAATGTATTGTCATTGATGTCAACTAATTTTGACTATACTTATCATGATAGTTACAAACATCTTAAGAAGGAAATAATGGTGAAGGAATGAGATATCTACATAAAGATGAGATGTGTGAGGACATGGTATTCATTGGGTAACTTATTGCTGAATCTATGACATTATGTTAGTAATTTAATTGTATTACATAATTTTGTTATGGACTGAAGATCAAGAATGAGCAAGTTTATGTGGTTGGTAAATGAGGAACTTAGTATACACCGAGTTGGAATAGTGTACACCAAGAAAGTGTAGTGTATAAAAAGTATGATATTAACAAAGTTAGAAGTCACCCACACATTCTAGTATTGACCGAGTGAAAGAAATAAAAGAAACATATGACTGTCGACTAAAGATGATGTACTGGACAATTATAGATGATTCTAAGGTTAAAGATAATGTTTTTATGATGATCAAATGATTGGAAAAATTCATGGATAATCGGATGAAGGACAATGAAATGTTTTACTGACACAACTTTCGAGGAAGATTAAAGTGGCAAAATCAATGGTGGAGTTTAAGAGGCAAAATCTATGGCTAGAAATAAAATGGTTTATGATGTCTACAAATGGAGACAAGAGATTCATTATTAAATCTGGATGGAATTCATGTGAGGAGATTACATTCATGGGTCCTGGTCAAATAGTTTGAAGACAAAACCAAGCAATTATGTGGTGAGACCTACCTTTGACGAACATAGTTTTACTGCTTTTCTTTCTATGCTTTCAGTGATTATTTTATAGATGTACTTTGACTATTGAGACACTTATGTATTTGAGGATCTATTGAATCATATGTTATATGTTCGGTACTTGGTTATGTAATCTAGGTACACTCAAGATACTTTATGTTTTGAGCCAGTTTCAATTTATGATGATGTCATATATGGGAATTATTGTGTTGAATGTAATTGTGATGGAAAATTGGTTTAGGAAACCGATGATATGTTATTTAATTAAAACACAAATATAGTTTAAATACCATGTAGTAATGATAATGCATTATGTTTCTATATCATGTTGTTTTGGACCTACTGATGTGTGCAATGAGTGTGTAGGGATAGTTCACCATTCCCCCTTGTTGTGTGGTGGTGGGCGGTGCCAACACTGTGCACTAGTACTGTGGTATCAGTGGTGGTGCAGGGTGCGGTGGCTGCATTGAGCCTTGTCCCCACTGCCACCAGCGCATGTAGTTAGTTGGTCAACCCTGCTTAAAGAAAACACATGGTTAGCATAATACAGAACCCAACTTTTGGGTGCAATAAAATATATTACTTTTAGCTTCAGTTAAAACATTTTTTTGTTGTTTAGTTTTATTTTTATTAATATCAAAACATGGCTTTTAAAAGAGATATTAAAAGGATTAGGTTGTATTTTTTTTATATAATTGATAAGTTTCTATATTATTAAGTTATTTTTCTATATTATTAAATAGGTTTGTATTTATAGATTTAGGTTTGTTATTTAATAGATTTATTTTATCAATTGTATAACTAGATGGGATTTATTTAAATTAGTTTTGTTTAATAACTTAAGTAGATCTATTATATTTATTATTTAGTATGGCATAAGGAATTATTTTGGTTATTTAAATATTTAAAAGGAAATATTATTGCTTACATTTAAAAGTTAATTAAAATGTAATTCTAATTGAGGAATTAAATTCTTATTTTTAGTAGAAGAATTTTTATAGGCCTTTAAATTCTATAAATTTAGTTTCAAATTTAATTTTAAATTAAGTTCTAAATTGGATTTAGTTAACCATATTCATTTTAGATGTATTAATGTTAGATTGGGTTAAATAGTCTTAGAGGAACTTATTTTAGCTTATTAATTAAAGTTTTGAAAACGTTGGCTAAAAATCGTAATGATCAAATTAACTTCATTTTATTATGCTTGATTGATGTTACTGTCGATAGGGGAGTTATATCGACTCCTCATTATCTATTCTAGAGTCAGTTTGGCCTTAATGGTCATGATGTTCATTTTTGTGCATGGTTGACTTTTGGTCAACCCTTAGTCAAGCCTATGGAAAACACCTCAATTTGCATGCACAAACTTTCCCTGATGTGTTTTAAATCTTAGTAGATTCTCGTTGGTCTTTTTCATACACAACTAACTTTTTGGTCAACCCTTAGTCAAACCTAGGGCAATTACCTTGGTTTGCATGCACAAGTAGTCTATGTTATGTTTGAAATTTTTTAGCTTGGTTACACATATTTCGGTGCATGGTTGACTTTTGGTCAACTCTAGTTGACTTTAGTCAACTATCTCAATTTGTGTGTCAGTCAAAGCTTGCATTCTAGGAACCCTATAGGATAGTTTGGAGACTACTCCGTGAAGTTTAACTTTTAGTCAAACTTGGTTAAACTTGGTCAACCATCTCCAGATTTAACCCTTGTGATGTTTTTGAACTCTTAGACTATTTCAGTTATCTATTTTCCTCTACATCATTTTGCATGCACATAGAGACTTGTGCCATTTTGCATTTTAAACTTTAGAAAACATAGTTGCATATGTATGTGTGTTTATAGTTAACATTAGGTTTTAGAAAAAAATTGTAGTTGTGTTTAGCTCTACTTTTTAGGCATCATATTTTCATATCAGAGCTAAGTTTAGTACAGTTTAAGAACCTAACCCACTTTGTAGATGTTATACTTTTGTGTTTATGTGTGTAGGATGCCTCCACTCACATGACTGGCATGTGGACAAGGATGTGGATGTAGGCATATCTCCTTATCTTGAGAAGAGATACAACCAGAGGTAGAGGCTTGAGAAGGGGACTACGGTCCACCTCCCAAACCACCACTTAATTATAATGAAAAGTTGTTGCAAGCCCTTCAAAACCTAGCGGGACTCATCCTAGACCATATGCCTCTAATCATACCACAAAATCTACAACAGGGTCCTCAGCTAGGGAGCAAAGTAGGAGTCCCCCTCCTAGATTCACAGAGGTTCAAGCTGAGTAGGAAGTTGGGTCCATCAAGGGATGAGAACCTCCTCCTAGGGATGAGGTTCTTAGATATGAGAGACCACCTCCTGATATAGGTGATCAGATTAGAGAGCTGATGCAGATTCAACTGCCACTATTATTGGGTTCTACTGATGGGATAGAGGTCGAGTCTTGGCTTCTGAGCCTTGATAATTTTTTTGAGTTGTACCCTTACAAAAGAAACCTTAAAGTACACTTTTCCATACATCTTCTTATAAGTGGAGCCTCCACATGGTCGAAACATGAGGACTTCAAGGGGGATCTAATTATAGACACCCTAACATGGGACACTTTCCTTCAGATCTTTAGGGTCAAGTATCTCTCTGAGCAGTTTAGAAAACATCACATAGATGAATTCCATGATCTACAACAAAGGGGACTTTTAGTGGTCCAGTATGAGGGAAATTTCATAGATCTCCTTCCTTATGTCAAGTACATGAGGGAGAAGTTGTAGGTAAATCAGTTCATCAAGGGATTAAACCTCTCTATAGCTGACATGGTATGTATGGTACCATAAGGAGACTTGTGATTCACCATTGATAGGGACTTAGTTGTGGATGAGATCATTAAGAGATCTTAGTATCATAATTTCATACTGTAGAATTCTGGCTATCAGAAGCCCCTTTGGAAAGGGAATTAGAGGAACAATTCTAGGAATTTCAAAGCCCCATAGCCTTAGAAGTGACAAGAGCCTCAATAGTCTCAAATGAGCCAAGCACCAAACCACCTTAGGGACAGAAGGGCTCAAAGACCAAGAAGTGGCATTCTCAGAGTAATAAGAAGGGAAAAAAATCTCAGGCATGCCCCTTATACACTCCCAACACAGACACACCAACCCTATAAAGAGGGATATAGCGGGTCTACTAAAACAAGAGGATCTCAACAATCTAGACCTCAGGGTGTACAGGTTCAGACTCGAGGACCATGCTATACTTATTGTGCCATGGGGAACATAGCTAGGGAATGTCCTTAGGGAGGCAATCAATGGGAAGTGATGTCCAAACCTATAGTTACAGAGATGGGAAAGTCCTATAGAGTTTTTTCACATTAGTTAGAAACTGCTAGGAAGAGCATCAAGCCACAATCATTAAGGCTTCAGGTATGATCAAAGGTAGTGCAATTTCTATCCTATTTGATTAAGGAGATACTGACTCCTTTGTTTCTCCATTGGTTATAGAGCATTGTGGGCTAGTGGCAGCTAGGCAAGATTTTAGGTGGGTAGTTGAGTTAGGTTCAAGAGCTAGAGTATTAGTTACCTTATTTTTTAGGGAGTGCCTAATTCAGATTGATGGCTTAACCACCTTCACAAACCTCAGAGTTACACCTCTTGGATCTTACAGACTAGTTCAAGGCATGAATTGGCTATATGATCACAAGGCCAAGCTATATTTTTGTAAGAAGTTGATCAAGTGTTTGGATGATGATGGTAATGATACTGTGATTTATGGAATCCAAAGGATTGTATCCCTTTGCATGATCTCCATTATGCAGCTTAAGCAAAGCATGCAGAAGGGATGTTAGATGTTTTCTATTACCATCAGCAATAGGGAAGATGAGGAAGAACATGAAGCCTCACTAGATGACCATCCCATTCTACAGGAATATGCATATGTGTTTCCTTCAGAGGTACTTGGTATGTCTTCTCTAAGGGAAGTAGACTTTCATATAGATCTAGTACCAGGAGAAGAATTGGTTTCCAAAGCACCTTACATGATTACCACTAATGAGATTAATGAGCTCAAGTTGTAGCTTGATGAATAGTTAGAGAAAGGACACATTCATCCTAGTGTTTCTCCTTGTTGTGCACTTGTGATCTTCATAAATAAGGACATATCCCTTAGGTTGTGTATGGATTATCAACAGTTGAAAAAAGTAACCATCAAGAATTGGTAGCCACTCTCTAGGATTGATGACCTATTTGAATAGCTTCATGTTGCCTAAGTGTTCTCCAAGATAGACCTTAATTTGGGATATCACCAGTTGCAGATAGTGGATAGTGATATCCAAAAGAACACATTACATACTAGATATGGCCACTATAAGTTTACCGTAGTTCCATTCAGTCTTACAAATGCTCTAGACATATTCTTGAGTCTTATGAATGGAGTTTTTCATACCTTCCTTGATAAGTTTGTGGTTTTATTCCTTGATGATATATTCATCTATTCAAAGGATAAGAGAGAGCATGAAGAGCACCTGAGAAAAGTTTTGTAGTTTATTAGGGATAATCAACTTTATGGCAGCTCATCGAAGTGTGCATTCTTCAAATCAGAGGTCAAGTATTTGGGTCATGTGATACCTGGCAATGGGATCTTAGTAGATCCATCAAAGTTTGATGACATTATGAATTGGCTAGCACCTACCACTATTATAGAAGTAAGGAGTTTCATGGGTCTAGCCAGTTATTACAGATAGTTTGTTGAAGGGTTTTCACAAGTGGCACACCTTATTACTTCTCTTCAGTGAAAGGGAAATAAGTTTGAGTGGAATGATAAGTTTGGTAGATAATTTCAAGAGCTCAAGAGAGCATTGACTAGTGATCCCATTCTTGCAATGCCAGAGCCATCAAAAAAGTTTTTAATTTGCACAGATACTTTGGTGAGATGGTGACATTTCCTATTAGGACATTGGTTTGAACTTTATTCATACCATTAGAGTCTACAGTACATCTTCACACAACCAAACCTTAATGCTAGGCAATAGAGATGGATGAAATTCTTTTTTGAATATGATTTTGATGTTCACTACATCAAGGGGAAAGAAAATGTTGTCGCTCATGCCTTGAGTAGGAGATGGCATGAGCTTTCTTCTATGTCTATAGTGATAGATTTGAGAGATCACATCCTTCATCACTTGTATGATGATGAGCTTTATGCATAAGTGAGTGAGTTTTTTTGGTCTCAAAGACCCCTCGAGGGGAAGTATGTAGATTACACCATGGAGTCAGATGGACTCTTACATCATAGAGGATGCATCTACATACCTTCTTCCAGAGGATTGTGAGAGTTTGTCATGCTAAAGGCCCATAGAGAACCTTATGTAGTGCATCCTGGAGTGAAGAAGATGCATGCCAATTTGAGACAGTTATATCATTGGGCAAGCATGAGAATGTAGATTGTTGAGCTAGTAGCTAGGTGCCTAGAATGCTAGAGGTTGAAGGTGGAACACTAAAATCTAGGTGGTCCACTTGAGTCCCATGAGATACCAGTGTGGAAGTGAGACACCATATCTATGGACTTCATTGTTTGTCTTCCTATGTCATCTCACCGTCATGATGCCATCATGGTGACAGTTGAAAAGTTGACCAAGGTGGCTCACTTTACACCAGTGCATACTACCTTTATCACACCATTAGTGGCATGGGTGTTCTTGTCAGATATTGTTAGACTACATGGCATACCTCATAATATCATCTCAAATAGAGATTATCTCTTCACATCATCCTTTTGGAGAGAAATGCAGGCAATGATTGCTACTAGGCTCAACTTCAGTACAACGTATAATCTTGAGATAGATGGACAAACTGAAAGTGTCAATCAGGTGTTAGAAGACATGCTTCTCATGTATGTTATGGACCATCAGACCTAGTGGGAGGACTACCTACATTTAGTGGAGTTTTCCTATAAGAATGGGCATCATACATCCTTGGGTATGCCCCCATACTAGGCTCTTTATGGTAGACCTTGTAGGAAACCACTCAGTTCGGATAGGATTAAGGACAAAGTTTCCATTCATCCTAAGCTAGTCAAAGATATGGAGCATCATGTGACCTTGATTAGGTAGCATCTTAGAGAGGCTCAGGATAGGAAAAATAAGTATGTTGATAGAAAGAGGATAGATCAATCCCACTTAGTGGGAGACAAAGTCTTTTTGTGAGTATGACCAAATACGAGTCCAATCCCTTTTGGAAAGGGCTCTAAGATAGAACCTTGTTTTGTTGGAACTTTTGAGATCCTTGAGAGGATAGGAACAATTGCTTACCATTTAGCCTTGCCACCCAGCATGTCACACATCCATGGTGTGTTTCATGGTTTAGTTTTGAGGAAGTATGTTTATGATGAGACTCATGTGATAGATTGGGATGCCTTGCAGATAGAGTCAGATGGGCAGCTAGCTTTGGAACCCATTTATATATTGGCTCAGTGGACCTTGGAACTTTGAGGTAGGGTACTGGACTAGGTTAGGGTCTAATGGGATTGTTATGATGAGGTCACAACTTCATGGGAGGATGCAAAACATATGAGATCATTGTACCCTCACCTCTTTGATGAACTCTAGGAGGAAGTTCATGGCTAGAGGGGGTGGATGTGAGACCTACCTTTGAAAGACATAGTTTTACATCTTTTATTTATATGATTTCAAAGATTATTTCATAGACATGCTTTGACTATTGAGACACTTATGTATTTCAAGATCTATTGAATCCTATGTTATATGTTTGGTACTTCTTTATGTAATCAGGGTGCACTAAACATACTTTATGTTTTCATTTAGTTTTAGTTTATGATGATGTCATATATATGAGAATTATTGTGTTGAATACAATTATGATGGAAATATGGTTTAGGAAAATGATGATATGTTATTTAATTCAATCATAGATATAGTTTAGATACAATGTAGTAATAATCATGTATTATGTTTCTATATCATGGTTTTTTGGATCTACTGATGTGTGCAATGAGTGTAAAGGGATAGTTGACCATGGATCTAAATTGGGGACCCAGAATTGGAACCTATGCTATTCCGTGAAAACCAAGGTTCTGTTTGTATAAAGAAACCTGGACCTCATTGTATAGTTTTTTATTCGTGAATGTGGTTTCCATGAATGTGTTTAATTCAGTTAATGTGAATGTGATTAAGCCATGTCATTTGTTGATTTAATTATGCCAAATTTGGCAATTATTGCATAAGTGTTGGCATGACTAGTTAATTGTATTATGTTTTAATGTAGGGTTATCTAGGGGTTAACCTTGGTGTAGTACCAAGCTTACCTTGGGTTAGGAAGTTTCTAGTTGGTCAACCTTGACTTGGAAATCCGTGGGTAAACTTTAAGTGAGGTTTAAGAGGGCCTTTTGGGCTCCCATAAGGTAACCGGGGTCAATTTTAGTTACCCAGGTTGGTACCCTAGGGGTTAGGGGTCATTTTTAGCTCAGTAAGAGCATTTGATTACATTTATTACACCCCTAAAGTCTCCTTTTCAAATTTGTACGAATTTGAGAGTTGTGTGGTTTTGGTTAACCTCTCTTTTGTTCCAAAATTGCATTTAACTCCATTTATGGAGAAGGAAGGCAAGTGGGAAGAAGGGGAAGGAAGGTTATCCCTCACCATTGATTGGTTCCTAGATTTTAGGAGGTTTTCCTACATATGGAAATTTTTAGGAGGAGCTTGGGTGTTCACCCACTCTCTATTTTAGAAACCATTTCAGAATTGGAAGGAGCTTAGGAAGGGATTGCTTGGAAGGAGAACTCATTTTCATAATTCAACCTTAGGCTTGGAGTAAGGTTGGCTTCTTTTAGTTTAAAATCTTTCTTTTCATGTATGTGAGCTTGGAGCTCCATTAATGGAGTCCTTGCTTATTTTATGGTTTTGCTTAAAAATTCTTGATGTGTAAATTGTTGTTTTTCCTTTGTAAATTCATTTGTGTATGGGTTTCTTCAAGGCACACTCACCCTTGAGAGGGTAGACTAACCTTGAAGGGAGTGAGGGGGGTGGGTAGTAGGAAGTGACCCAGGATTGTACAAAGTCTCCCATGTGTGGAGGGATAATCATGGGGTTTCATGATACCCATGATGCCAAGTATAGCCTATGAGCATCTGGGCATAAGGCGGATTTTAGACTGCATCTTGTGTACATGGTCTTTCCAAGTCCATGTGTGGCTTGTGAATTTTTTACTTTATACTTAGGCTTCTCCTTCTGTTAGTCCACCACTACCCCTATTTTTAGGAAGGCCTCTTGGAGACCTTGCTCTTGTTTAAACCATGTTGGGAATTTTTGGTGTTTTGTGTTTGGATGAGTTTTTTTTTGTAAATTGTTTTGTGATATCTGATTGTATCTCATTCCATTCTAGATCCCCTAGTTCAGGGGTGGCCTTGAAAAGACCTAGGTTGAGAGGTGAGCCTCCATGGTCAACCGCCTTCTATCAGGTACCTAGTTAGATGTAGGAGCTGACAAGATTCATATATGTTCAAAAATTTGAATTGGAGAATTTGTTCAAAAACCTTGCATTTCAAGTTATGTTTGAAATTTGGAAATCAGGGATTTCCTTGTAAACATACATTTGAATTTATAAATTTTATTGTTATTTTAATGGAACAAGGTTGATGGAATAATGTTTATGATAAATGGGTATTATTGCTATTTAAAATTTATAGTCTTCCCATTAAATTTTAAATGTATGAGGTATCTTAATTTTAGTAATTTATGAGCAATTTGAGGATTTAAATGTTATTTTAAATTAGTCAATTTTTATTAGTGTTATAACATCAATATGCAATTTTAGGACTTATCAGTTTATTAAGTTCTTTTAAAATTTTCAATAGTATGAACAAAAACATTATTTTATTAAATGAAAATTTTATTTATTTTGTACTTAGAATATTTTAAATTTTTTTTACAAAAATTAAAAAACCTAAATCAAAATTTCAATTCCTAGATTATGTTAAGCCTTCAATATCGAATGCATACGAGTATTTAGAATTAAAAAAAATTCCCATATATACCCGCTTTTTGAATTTTCAGTATTTAAATTTTACACTACTTAAATAAAAATAATATTCAATACCCTCTTTGGTTATATATATATATATATATATATATATATATATATATATATATATATATATATATATATATATATATATATATATATATATATATATATATATATATATATATATATATATATATATATATATATATATATATATATATTGTTTCTATAAAACCCCTGTTTCAAAAAAAATAAAACCTCTAATTGTTTAAAGCGCTGAGCACTTTTTTTTTTTTAAAGAATTTTTTTTATAAAAATGGGGTGAGGGGCAAGGGTTTGGGTTTGGTCGAAGCCGCCCCAGCCCCCACTCTTATTCCCCCTTGTTGTGTGGTGGCAGTCGACACTACTGAGCAGTGTTGGCACCACACACCACCACCACTATGGTAGCAGTGGTGGTGTGGGGTGTGGTGACTCCACCGAGCCCTTTCCCACCCGCCACGAGCGCACGTAGTTAGTTGCTTGTCATTGCTTCAAAAAAACATAGGGTTAGCATAATGTGGAACCCAACTTCTGGGTGTAATAAAATTTATTATTTTGAGCTTGAGTTAAAACATTTTTTGTTATTTAGTTTAATTTTTATTAATATCAAAACATGGCTTTTAAAAGAGATAGTAAAAGGATTAGGTTGTATTTTTTTATATAATTGATAAGTTTTTATATTAATAAATTAGTTTGTTATATTATTAAATAGGTTTTTATTTATAGATTTGGTTTGTTATTTAATAGATTTATTTTATCAATTGTATAATTAGATGAGATTTATTTAAATTAGATTTGTTTAATAGTAAGTAGATTTATTATATTTATTATTTAGTATGGCATAAGGAATTATTTTGGTTTTTTAAATATTTAAAATGAAATCTTATTGTTTACACTTAAAAGTTAATTTAAATGTAATTCTAGTTGAGGAAGTAAATTCTTATTTTTAGTAGAAGAATTTTTATAGGCTTTTAAACTATATCAATTTAGTTTCAAATTTAATTTTAAATTATGTTCTAAATTGGATTTAGTTAACCATATTTATTTTAGATGTATTAATACTAGATTGGGTTAAATTGTCTTAAAGGAACTTATTTTAGCTTATTAATTTAACTTTTGAAAACATTGGCTAAAAATCGTAATGATCGAATTAACTTTAATTTATTATGCTATATTAACGTTATTGTCAATAGGGGAGTTATATTGACTCCTACTTATCTATTCTAGAGTTGGAGGAAATAAAGATATTGAATTGAGATTATTGGCCAAAGGTATTTTGAGCTTATCATAGATCTAAAAATATTCAAAACAAGTTGTATTTGAATCAGATCATTACTATCGCATTCTAACCATTGCTATAGATAAATCTCTTAACTGAGTGGGACTTAATAGTCTTTTTATTTCAATATGACATTCAATGAATGTTGATTATTTTCTTGTTGACCCCATAGTGAATGTTTGGTCATAGAGAATTGTTAGTGATAAATCCTCTAACCAGGTCACACCTTACAGTGTGTTTTGTAGCCTTTAATAGGGTTGGCTCTTAACCAAGCTCACTTTAGAAGAGTGAATTATTTTGGGTTACTGGTCCCATTTGGTTTTTCCCCTAACATGGTTTCCACATTAAAAATCAAAGAGTTATATGTGTATGGTTGTGTTGAAATATTATTTTACTTTACACATTACTATAATTGGATTGATTGGTAAATACAATAGATAATTTATTGTTATTCGGTAGATGAATAGAAAGGCACAGTTGAAGTTTACCAAGTTGATTAAATTATAGTTTGAAAGATTTGTTTTATACATAAGGGAGTATTTGGGATTGTAGGATAGCTAGACTTAATTGATTCACCCCCCTCTCAGTTATCTAATAGGTTGTCAATCCATCTAGCTCTAGTACATAGAGACTTTCATCTTAGTTGTAGAGAGAGTTTATATTTTTTTGATCTATACACATTATGTATAAATGATGTTATATTTCATCTCTAGACTCTAGGTCCAATGGACATGTTAATACATTCAATATTATTTGATATGTATAGTTTACGATCTATCTTTGATGATGTATATGTTACATTTGATATTATTTGATCTATATACTTTTGATCTATGTTTGATGGTTGATATACATTACATTCGATATTATTTGATCTGTATACTTTTGATCTATGTTTAATGATTGGAATACATTACATTTCATATTATTTGATCTTTATACTTTTATCTGTATTTGATTCAATTGACATATTATATGTTTGATGATCTAAGAACTTTACTTGATCTATGATTGATGTTTGATATGCTATACTTGATATATGTTTGATGATATAATTTATATATGTTTGACATCATAAAATTTATATACATTTCATGATCTAAGTTACATGTTTGAATTTATGTGATTGACATGTAATTTATAATATACAATTGATGATATAGAATAAGAAGACATGTTTACATTTCATGATGTTACATTTGATAATATTTGAGTTGTATACTTTTGATCTATTTTTCTTGATTGACATTTTATATGTTTGATAATATAGGAACTATACTTGATCTAATTTATATATGGTTGACATTATGTTTTTTATATACATTTGATGATCTAAGTTATATGTTTGAATTTATATGTTTGACATGTGATTTATAATATACATTTGATGATGTAGAAGTTATATGTATTTGATTGTAGTTATTTCATCTAGGTCCCCTTAACATGTGTCCTAATTAATTAACTATACAAACAAAGTATTAGAATATCATGCATTTACACATTCAAAATGATATAAGTTTTCAATCATCCTCTTAAAATGTGAAATACATTCAAATTGATATAAGTATTAATATCACACATACATTCAAATTGAGATAAGTATTAAATCATCCCCTTAAAATGTGTCCTAATTAATCAACTATACAAACAAAGCATTGCAATATCATGCATACATCCAAATTGAGATAATTATTTAATCATCCCCTTAAGATGTGCAATAGATTCAAATTAAAATAATTATTAATATCATGCATACATTAAAATTGAGATAAGTATTAAATCATCCCCTCAATAAATGTCCTAATTAATAAAATATACAAACAAATCATTGCAATATCATGCATACATTCAAAATGAGATAAGTATTTAATCATCCCCTTAAGATGTGAAATACATTCAAATTAAAATATAAGTATTAATATCACACATACATTCAAATTGAGATATGTATTAAATCATCCCCTTAATACATGTCCTAATTAATCAACTATACATACAAAGCATTGCAATATCATGCATATATTCAAATTGAGATAGGTATTTAATCATGTCTCCTTAAGACATGTAATACATTCAAATTTCAAAATAAGTATTAATATTGTTCAAATTGCAATAGTTTACTTAAGATAAATTTATCTCTATGTCAAATTGTTCAAACAAAATTGACACAAGTTGCAAACATACATATTTACATTGTTTCTATTCCACATCAAGTGGTTCATCTCGCTATTGGATAACACGTAATATTCTCTCATGATCATTAGTATCAAGTCTCCACTTATGAATGTTGTGTCATGTGATTGGATGAAGAGATAGGGTAGTGGAAATTACAAGGTGGCTATAGTGATAAACCTTGTTGTTAGGTTGATAATCAATAAATAGAATCCCATGTTTAAGTATTTTTATTTTCTTCAAAATGTTCCTTGCACAACAATTGAACCTGCATAGACAAGAAACAACATAGATAAATTAACCATAGACGTGCACAAAATTCCATCACAATTTGTCTCAGTTTTAATAAATTAAACATAAATACAATACTTTAACCTATGGGAAATATAATTTCATTACTTGTTTCATTCTTTGGTAGCATCTTCCTATCCTTGTTGCAATGTAATAAATAGTAAGTAACACCTTCTACATTTCCAAGATCTGTTATTACTCGAAAATATATTTTTAGTTCAATATGTCAATTTAAATTAAAGATACTTCAAGTATATTTTCCTATGTATACATGTATATATTGAATGGTAAATAATAATGTACATGCTCACTAAATTTATGGATAGTGAGATTATGAAACCTAAATATATACGTACCAATTTTGATCAAACCTAAAATATGGTCATATTCAGTAGAAATCAATGGAATTAATGTCATCATATCTTTCATCCTTAACTTCATCATTTGTATTAGTAATATATAGAGTCACCAAATTCCATTCACTAACATATCCATATTGTTCATTGATGCATTCACCATAGTTTTCAGTAGTGCAATCATAACACAAGAATGAGTAATCTCTAGTGTACAATGACCACACATTACTCAATACTCATAACTGAATGCAAGGATCTTGTTTTGTCTACCCTCTTTCATCCATGCATTGATATTATATCAACACCTCAAGAATACAGGTAAAAATTTAAAACAATTTAAAATGTATGTACACAAGTTCAAATCAATATTTAAAGTACATAAATACAAATTTGATTTAATAATTTGAAAAGATGTTGCATATATACTTGATATCTCCTACAACACTCTAAATTGTGTGAATCAATCCAATCGTGATGATGTGTTATCCTCATTTGGAACCAAAAAGTGCATCTTGCACCACTCCACTACATCATGAGAATTACTTATACTATATCCTTGATAGTCCAGTTGATACTTTCTTAAAGCACATTTAATACTAGGTCCTGCACCATCATGCTCACCCTTTCTATGTCTACTTTCAAAGAAAATCCAAGTGTGTGGTATCTTTAGGTATCAATGGTATATACATAGTGCATAAAATATCCTTTCTAATTTAAATTGTGATGCACATCCATCTGACAAAAAAAAAATCTTTTCAATTTTTATGCCTTGGTTTTCCAAATATAAAAAAAATGTCTTAAAGAAATGTTCGACAAAACATGTGTCATGATCTTTATCATTACTAATTTAAAACTGATATTATTTCTTAATGAACCATGCTTGATATTTACTTTCAACACCATCCAAATCTAATTGGCCATGTTGATAACCCACGTGGACCATAATAGTGAGATACTCTATATAATAGTATTCTTCCTGAAGTTGTTTTTGAGAAATAAAAGAGTAATTCTCTGCAAAGTCAATGAATGATAAAATTGTTCCAAGTGGGAAAGTTTCTCTTAGTATTTGGAATTGTTCTACTTTCCACTTAGCCAAAAAACCATGATGTATGTATCGTTGGATCAATTTATGAAAATTATCCATAAATGATCCAAGAAGTATCTCCTCCACTGCATATTTGAACCTTGTTGGCTTTCCCAAATTTTATTTTAGAGTCTATGTACTTGTAACTCTTAAATTTTACCATCCTCTTCATGTCAGTATCTTCAACTCTCAAAGGAAATTTAGTCAAATTCCTACATATTTCACAAGTTCCTCTTATGCAATCTATTTCACGTATTGTATGTTCAATTGATTTTTCACATAAGATTGTTAATATGAATTGGGTTGGTCATTTAGAAAAAATATTCTGAGATCCATCACTTTCCTCTATAATATTTTGAAACCCTTGATAGTAGACATCAAATTCAATATGATATCAACATAAACAAGTTTCAAAAGATCTATTTATCTTCACATAATATGGCTTTAATATTTCAAACATTATTTCTCCAATCTTTATGTTAGGGTTTGAATTTAAAAATGAGAGATATATTTCATGTTGTGGGGTATCCAACCAATGTTTTGTGCATCACAAATATTCCTTAGGCCCAATCCTATGCTTGATAACATATTTGAAATTTGGTGAAGGAAAAGCATGATTAGTCCAAAAGTTATTAATCAAGTTAGGACTAATTGTTTCATCAATCCTATCGGAGAGAGGAGATGTCCACATTAGTTCCCAAATACCTTCCAATGTAGTTGTTACCCTAATTTTCATATCCATGAAAATTTGGCTAAATCTATTCTAAAGTCTCTGTTTTACTCCTGCCGAGCATCTCTGAAAGTTTCATGATCTCATGTTTTGTTTCCTGGCCTCTACAATTATTTCAAGTCCCTGGTCTGCAGGTCAAAATATTCATAATACTAGCCATTATGTTGGGAACCTTTTAAAACCTTCAAAACCCTTTGGCCTGTTATAATTCTTCATTACCTTTTTCAGCCACTAAAGGTTTACATTTCCCATGTGCGCTTTAATCTCATTGGTTGGTCATAGGTTCTCTAAGTTTCTCAGCGGTTACTTTTCCCATTCAGTGACTTAGCGAATACAATGATTCTCATAATCACTAAGTGTTTCCTGGTCACCACATAACTTCTTGTGACCTGGTGACAGTTAACTTCTCTTCAGTCATGTAATCACTAACTCTTCTAGTGGTCTAAATTTGTTGGGTCCCGGTTACGAGGATCTAACAGGTGGCGTATCTTCAGATAGGCTATTGTCAGAGTTTGAGATCTTAAGATAACCATTAGATCTTCCATGTCTGTAGTGCTTTAGTGTGTTAGTGGGACTGATGCCACCTCATTTGATTTGGTAGCTTCTAATTGGTCAGCGTGTGTTGAGTCAGATTGTCTATTAGTAGGGCTAGGTTCTTTCAAGCGGTCAGAGGTTCTGACATCTCAAAGGATCCAATGGCTGGCATATAATCTCATAAGGCTTCTCTGACACATGAGATTATGCACTGACTATCGATCTTACTTTATTTTTCCAAGGCTCTTACGATGGGACCTCTTGTTGACATGCATGCTTTTGATTGGCTACCGAATGATGATGAGGATTTCCAGGTGGACTGATGTGTTAGTGGGGTCCTAGATTAGGAAAGATCAGTGGCTGGTGTAAAAGTGTAAGGAATATTTTGGGGCTATAAGATCATGCACCTGCTGTTAGATCGGTATCTCAAATAGTGGGTTCGATGTCAGAAGGATGAAGATCAACAGGTGGCGTATCTTCGTGAAGGGTTTTTTTGACATATGAGATTATAAGATAGCTGTTAGATTTGCCAAGTGTTTGAGGCTCTTTCAGGTGGGTCTGATGCCAGGTCAGGGTGACATGTCATCTTCTCATTAGCTGAAGTGAATAGAAGATTGTGGGACCACGTTGCCAAGTGTGTTGATATGTTCAAATGTGATTGGTTTCCAAATGTTGATGAGGACTCCATGGTGGAATTATGTGTCAGAAGGGTCCCGACTTAATGAAATCTATGGTAGGCGTATAATCTGAAAGAATCTTCCGAGGTCATAAGGAGATGAGACTAGCTGTTAGATTGGAATCTTGGAGATTATGGGTCCATTGTCAGAGAACTACTGAGGTGGATGCCTACAAAGTGGTCGGAGTGAATAAAAGATTGCCAAGTGGTGGGTCTAGGCCTAGGGTTTAAAAGAGTTCTTCATGACTTAAAGAAGAGAAAAGTCAAGGTGGGTCCTCATGCTGATTTGCTCGCATTTCATTGGTTGTTGACTTCCATGGTGGTCTTGACTTGTCAAAGGGGATTTTAAGTCATTTTTTTAGCGTGTCATGGCTGTTCATCTGTCAGGAAAGGTTTCTCATTGACGGTCACATTTTAAAATGCCCAGGCTAGCTGTTAACCTTTAAATTCAAATTTCTTGTGAAGGTTTTTGCTAGGGTTTTGATCTTTTCAGCCATGCACGATGTCGATTAGCTTAGAAATTTAATTCTTAGGATGGTTATGGTTGAGAGAGTGACAAAGATGACTATTGACTGGTGTTTTAGGGTACCATGTCATGTCAAAGGTGCTAAATGGTTTGGCACCACCTTTGCAGGGTTATCAAATACAGATATCTTCCAGATCAAATTTTTGAGGCCTTCATGACTTGGTGGAATTGGAAGATGGATCGAGGTTGTCATGTCTGTAGGTGAGCTTAGTACAAGATCAATACACAAAAGAAATGGTATGATCTATTTGCCAGATATTTTTAGGAAAGTTGATATTTTGTGTACCTTTAGGGTTTGTTTAATGCATTGTAAAAATTGTAACCCTAGTTAGGTTAATTTTGGACTCATGCTTGTGTGGATTGAGGAGGTATTTATTGTTTTTGTAGAGCCTTAGTGGTCAAGAGGTTCACTTTGTAAAGGAGAGAAGCCCACTTTTGCAAGGAAGTCATCTTTTCTCAAAAAGCCATCTGTGGTATTTGTTCTACCCTCTGGTCTTCTACTCTTTGTATCCTCCCATTGATGATTAAGGCATTCTTGAGGTACTTGTGATATTTCTCTATCTCTGTCTTCACTGTCTTGATTATCTCTTATTGAATTAAAGTTTATGAATGCTGTTAATGGAAATTGGGGTTCCTTGTCCCTCACACTTTTTGTGACTTTGTGTGTTACTGTGTCTGATCTAATTTAGATGCTTTGTGGGTATACTACAACCCCTAGCAGTCTTGTCTCATTCCTACACCTAGTTGCAAAAGAGGATGTTTGTTTACAGGTCATAGGTTGAGTCTTTTGTTTAGGCCCTCCTATGAAACACTTATGCAAGCCTATCTAGTGATTTATGACTTATTAGACCTAATTCCTCCATTGGTTTCATTCCTCTATACTGAGATCCAAACCCTAATTTTGGTGCATCACCTAGTAGGTAGTTTACTTTCAAGTCATTTCCCTTACAAGAATTCCTTCTATCCCTTTCCCTCAAAAGGATTATAATTTTTCTATCAAGAAGCAAATTAAGGTGATTACCCAAGAGGAACCAGCCTAGAACCTAGAGGTTTCATCCTAGTTAGCATAGGTCCCACACTTGGAGATGAATCCAATGTTATACTAGGTTATCAAGACCAAGAGAGCTTGAGACAGAGGTGCAAACTTAGTGTATAACAATAGTATCATCCAAATTCATTCTCCTTATCAAATAATGTGATATTCTCTTGCTACTATACCTAATATGAAATTAAAGTGAAGAGATTTATCTTTTTTGGGAGGTGTTTATTTAAAATAGATTTCAATATTACTCTTCTTCAAATGGACTTATTTGTAGATCTAGTTGTTTTCCCAATGCAATGAAAACCTTCCTTAGCACTTTCAACAATAGCCTTTTGTATGTTGGATGATTTCATCTTTTTCAAAGTTGTATCTACACCTAGAAGTTTTAATGGATCTTCTAACTCATATTTAAGAAGTGAAATTGATAAGAGTTGGGTTTTTCAAGTGTATCAAGATTCTCAAATTGTGCAATTATTTCCTTAGAATTTTTAATAAATTCCCTCTTCATAGTATTTGTAGGTTTTTTAGCATAATATCTCAATTTTTCCACATCCATTTCAATTAAATGATCTATGATTTTACAATTTATTTTTATCTTCAACCCTTTAGCTAGAATAACATTCTCATATGTTGCGGTCAGCCATGGCGATTTGGCTGTTGGTTCTAGTTCTGGCACTAGTCTGGAGGATGTTTTTGTCTTGGGAATGCATGTGGCATTGGTAAAGGATCTGTCATTATAGGTGTTAGATCATGCTCTCTTTGGTAAGAAGAATATTTCCTCGTGCCGGGTGATCATGGTTTCTCCCTCGAAGGAAGTTCTTTCTAGTGCTTCGCCTAAAGTGTGTGATGCTTCTTTAGGGTGTTAGCCTTGTCCTTCTCTAAGGGAGTTAAATGATAAGACCATTCTTTCCAAGGACCCACTAGTGGGGTCATGTGGCAGTTTTAGCCCTGTGACTACCGAAGTCAACCCTACCACCACCCAAAAGTGGTTAGAAATTATGGAAGTTCAATTGGCAGAAAAGTCTTCTTCTCTAGGAGAATATGTTAAGGCATGCCTTCAAGAGGGTGAGGTTGCTATTTTTTTGCCTAGCTCCTTGGTGGATCACTCAGTTTCGGCTATGGAGTTCTTGCTAGTGGGTAAGTTTCTCGGTCCTCATCCTAACATTGAAATGGTTATAGCTTTTGCTAAGAAGAGATGGACGTTCAAAGGCCAAGGAGATATCATGACCCTTCCTAAAGGTTTTCTATCCTTCTCTTTCTCTAATAAGGAAGATTAGGAGTTTTTTTTATGTGGGGGCCCCTGGATGTTTGGTAGAACAATTGTTGCTTTTTGAAAATGGACTCCAAACTGGGACTACTCTAATAAATTTTTCATGGCTACCCCAGTTTGGGTCAGGTTCCTTGGTTTTCCTCTTGAATACTAGAATGAGGAAGTCCTTAAGGGTTTGGATTCTTCTTTTTGAGGGGATCTCATCTCGGTTGATCCAATGAAGACAACCAAGTCTAGATTGGTTTTTGCAAGGATCCGTGTCAATATTGGCCAGTTTGACAATTTCCCTTTGATTATTAATATTATCTCCAAATTGGATATTTGAAAGCAGGAAGTGATTTTTGAATCCCTCCCTTTTTCTTGTTTTGTTTGCAATAAAATGGGTCACTTGGCCAAGCATTGTCCAAAGAAAGCTTTTATGGTTACTAAGCCCATGGATCCTAAACCTAAACTACAGAAGGCTACTAGACAAGTCTGGAAGGAAGTTAAGTCTCAGTCTGTTGAAGATGGTGTCAGTAACAATAAGGAAGACCTGGTCTTGGAAGAAGTTGAAAAGGTGGACTCTAATGCTCTCCCAGACTTGGAGGAAGGGGAACTTGTTGAATCAGTTTCTCATGTTTCTGATTCTCTAGATAGTGCCCCTTTGGAATCTATCCCTAGCACAAGAAACCATCTGATCACACCTATTGTTGATGAATCAGTACCTATGGTGGTGTTGGTTCCTATTTAGGGTGATAACTCTACCAAAGTTCAAGGAACTTAGTATGGCACTTCCAATGATAGTGATTCTTTGGAGGAATTTTTCTCACCTAAAAATTTAGAAAATTCTGATGAGGATGATTTCTCTTCAGTGCCTGATACCCATTCAAGGAGTGGCAATGAGGATGTTATTTCCTGATATGATCTCTTAGAGGACTGGAATGGGTACCCGTAGTTTTTTTAAATGGGGAAGAAACAAAAAAAGTAGAACAAGCTCTCTACCCCAGGTTCCAAGGGTGTCCTTACCTGAAGTAAAGTCGATATGGGATCTAAGGGTCTTAAGGAAGATGTCAGATCTCAGAAGAAAACTAAAGGAAGAATCACCAACAAAGATATTAGAGAAAGAGAAAGTAATATGGATATTGCAGATGGCAAGCAATTGACCATCCAGGGAACTTCTACACTGGTCAAGAAATGAAATTTATTTTGTGGAATATCAGAGGGCTGAATGTCTCACATAAGTAAGACATCCTAAGGAATCAAGTAAGAGATCATAAACCTAATATCATTGTTGTTCAAGAAACTAAGATGGTGAAAGATAAGGTGGAGAGAATTACAATCTTCAAAAATGGAGGTGTGGCTGGCTCAAGCTCTAAAGTGGCTTTGGGAGGGGTCATTGTCTTTTGGAATCTGAATTATGTTAGAGGAGTAGTGATATCTGATAACTTGAATTGCTTAAACATTAAATTTGTTCATATTAAGTCTAACTTTGAATGGGTAGCAGCTACTAATATTTATGCCCCTAATTCTAAAGTTGATAGGACCCAATTTTGGAAAATGATCGATAACCAAAGAATGTTCTTCCATGATTCTCCTTGGTTGGTTATGGGTGATTTCAACTATCCTTTGAAAGATAATGAGAAGTTTGGTGGTGTGGATAGTTAGAGTCAACTTGACAGTAGAGTTGAGCTCATGGACTTTGTCAATAGACAAGCTCTCTTTGATTTGGATCTTTAGGGGGTCAATTATACCTGGTCTAATAGAAGAATTGGGCTAGAGCTTATCCAAGTTCAGTTAGATCATGTGTTGATTTCTAGTTGCTAGTTCAAAAGCTTTGGATGTTCTTTATCTTCTCTTAAGAAGATAGGATTTGATCACTTCCCTATCTCTTTTAGTTCTGATCCAATTGTTTCTAAGGGAAATCCTCTATTTAGATTTGAGAAAATATGGGCTGACCACCCAGATATTAAGAAGTTGATCAATGGTTGGTGGGATGTTAATATTTAGGGTACCACAATATTTAGGGTGGCTGAAAAGCTCCAACATTTCAAATAGAATGTTAAATCTTGGAGCAAGAATGCATTTGGCAACATCTTTAAAACCAAGTTAAGGTTGAAAAGGGACCTTGATGATATTCAAGAGTCTATCCAATAGTTCATTCTATCCAAAGACCTGAAGGATAAGGAGGAGATTCTCCTAGCCAAGACCAATAACATTATCTCCAAAGAGGAAGTGTATTGGAGATAGAGATCTAGATCGATTTGGCTTAAAGTTGGAGATAAGAATACCAGGTTCCTGTTAGAGATTTGCTAGCAGGCCAGTACTGACTATATGTTTTTCATTGATAAAAACATATGGAAGGTAGCATGTGTGGAAGTCTTATATAGTAAGATTTTAGTATATGTAACATGGACACGATATCAGCATGATATCATGGGCATAGAGGTTAACTATTAGCATAGATAGTTATATTGCAGTTGGTGTTAGCAGTGTTCCTGACAGAGTAACAAACAATGTTCTATGTATGGGTGTCTGTATAGTTGTCCTATGGGAATGCACCCTTGGATATATGTTAAACACATGTTAGTGATGTTAAGTTTATGGACACATAGTTTGATGATGAATGCAAGTGAAGTTATGTAGTCAATATTCACCAGTAGCAGTTTCTTGTGTTTGTTCAGAAGAGCCGACAAAGATTTTATTGGTTCACGAGTTCCACCTATCTTGTGGGTATGTGCCCATGGAGTTAAGGTTGGACAAGTGTTATTGGTGTTTGGTTAAGAGTGCATAAGTTAATTCAGCTTACAGAGAAAGTTCTAGTTGTTTTGGTAGAGCTGACAGTATGTAGCAGGCGTCTACAATTATTTTATTAGACAGGTCCCAGAATGAGTTGCGTGCATAATAGAGCTAATAGAATGTTTGTTGGAGTTTATTATGATTTCTCTAATATGATTTCAAGGTGGTTATAATAGGTTGACTTGATTATATAATTTAGAAGAAAGATATTTATAGGTAGTCATTTGTGATTGTTGGAGTGTGGTTCATGGTTGATTAAGTAGAGTAGAGTAGAGTGTATGAAGTGTTGAGCCATCAGAAGAAGGTCTATGTGACCAAGTAAAGTACTTACGCTATTCATTGGAACTGATCTAGATAGTAGGTCAAAGCATAGTTCACCAAGATCTAGATATAGTGTATATATGTTATTCAGAAGGTTGTAGCCTTCACCCATTTGAGCAGAGAGCTCTTGGATAGTGTGTCCTCTCCCCTAACAAGGAAAATTGTAAAAGAAGCCTAACAGGTTCTGACCCTTAACCAGGTCTACTGTACTTAATATATTGTAAAGCTACTCCTAATAGGGTAAAGAATCTTCTACCAAGGATCATTATACACTAGTATAGAATATTAGTGGGTATCAAGTCCCACTAGGGTTTTTACCTATTTGGGTTTCCTCGTAACCAAAATATTGGTGTTGTGTTCAAGTGTTCTTTCATTGTGTTTATAATTTATGTTTAAGTATACTTAATTCAATAAACAATTGAAACCTGTAGATAACTGATTCACCCCACCCTCTGAGTTATCTCTTGGGACTATTCCTAACAATTGGTATTAGAGCCAAGTACCTCAGAGAGAAATTTTAACAGCTTGAGCTTGATCAGATGATGTACTTTAGGAAAGAAAGTCCTAAGTTTGATGGAGAGAATTATCTTGATTGGAAGAACAAGATGGTAACCCATTTGCAGTGTATTGCTTTTGAAGTTTTTAATGTAACCATCAAAGAAGCCAAGATTCCTACCTTAGAAGACCTTGGAAAAGATGATGCTACTGAAACACAAAAGGAATTGTTTCATTATAATGCTATTGCTAAAGAAGCCCTTATCAGCACCCTATCTGATGGTGAATTTTCAGAAGTAAAAAAGGTAGATACAACCCATAAATTATGGAAGCACCTAGAAGACACATTTTAAGGAGACAAACAAGCTAAGTATGCATGCTAAAAGACATGGAAGAAAAGATACAATGCATTAGAGATGTTGCTTGAAGAAAACATTAGAGCCTACAATCAAAGGATTAATGAAGCAGTTGTTGGAATCAGGAACAATGGTGGAGAGATATAAGAAGAAGACATTATGGATAAAGTAATGACTACTCTTACTCCTGAATATGAAAGAAAGATCAACATCCTTGATGAGACCATGCAGCTTACATCAAATTTCAAGAGAGAAACCTTGATCAACAAGATCTCATCTTTTTAAATTTCAAGATTGAAGACAGAACCAAAGAATGAAACAACTTTCAAAGCAATAGTTCATGGTAAAAAATCTGCAAACACTTCTAGTAATTTTGATGACGATGATGAAGATAAAACACTAGATGATTTTATTGCTATGATTTCCAAAAGAGAAAAGAAAGGAAAAGGAAAATATGAAGGTCAATTACCATTTAAATGCTTTTCATGTAATAAAATTGGTCACTTTGCATCTAAGTGTCCCACCAGAGCTAAAAAGTTAAAAAAGGATTACAAGCCTAAGTATTCTAAGGAATGCTACTATGCCAGAGATGGAGTTTCAGATGAAGAATTAGGTGAAGAAGAAATTAGATTCATTTCTATTGTAGACAAGATGAATAGTAAGTCAGTTCCTAAAGATGAGAAAGTCAATCAAGAGCTAGCATTGATTTCACAAGCTGACATAAGGACAAACTGGATTATAGATAGTGGTTGTTCACATCACATGATAGGTGATAAAGGTAGGTTTGTTCATTTGGACAAATACAATGGAGGTATCATCAGATTTGGAGACAACACTCCTAAACCTATAGTTGGTAGAGGAGCCATCACTTTGGATGGAAAGAACAATATTGAAGATGTTCTTTATGTTGATGGTTTGAAACATAACCTTCTCAGTGTTGGTTAGTTACATGGAAAAGGCTATCAATTGGAGTTCAAAGATGACAAATGCATCATTAACAACAAAGATGGTGTTATGATTACATCAGGCACAAAGATGAGGTAATATTTTTTAGCTCAATTTAGAAGCAAGTTGTTTTGTTGCTAAAGTTGATGGCAGTTGGTTGTGGCATAGAAGACTATGTCATATCAATTTTGATAACATAGTAAAGATAAGCAATGCTAAGGTAGTAAGAGATCTACCTAGGATAGAAAAACTAGTTGATACTATATGCAAGGAATGTGTGATGGTGAAGCATGTGAGAAATTCATTTGGGAGCAAGCATAATTTAGCAAAGAACAAGTTGGATCTGATTCATACAGACCTGTGTGGTCAAACTCAAACAAGATCATACTATGGTGAAAGGTATTTCATTTTGTTTGTTGATGATTATACTAGGATGATGTGGGTTGCATTCTTAAAAGATAAGTCAAAAACATTTGATAAGTTAAAAATATTCAAAGCTAAGGTTGAGAATGAATCTGGACTAAAGATAAAGTGCTTGAGATCAGATAGAGGAGGAGAATTCACCTCTGATAGATTTTATGAGTACTGCATAAAACATGGCATAAAGAGATAGTTAAGTGCACATAGAACCCCATAGCAGAATGGAATTGCAGAAAGAAGGAATTAGATCATCCTTGATATAACACACACCATTATGATAGAAGGAAAAGTTGAACACACTTATTGGAGAGATGCGGTCAACACAACAGTCTATACAATCAATAGAATTAAACTGAGGCCAGGCGTAGATAAAACACCTTATGAGCTATGGTTTGGCAATGTTCCCATAGTAAAATACTTCAGAATATTTGGAAGCAAGTGCTACATCAAGAGAGATGAAGCAATAGGCAATTTTGATGCAAGAAGTGATGAAGGTATTTTTCTTGGCTACTCTACTAAAAGTAAATCTTACAGATGTTTCAACTTAAGATTGAAAAAGATAATTGAAAGTGCTCATGTAAAAATTGATGAAAAGTTTATGATTCAAGAAAGATTTCATGATTACTCACCCATGATTGAAGAAGAACCTAGACCCTCTTCTAGTGAGATAGTGATTGAAGAAATCTTTAACAGTATTGATGTGTTATTCAATGACCTTGAGACAAGTGAATAAAATACTCCTAAGGCTGATGAGTCAGCATCACCTAAAGTTTCAAAGTTTACATCAAGAAATCATTCCAAGGTAGACATCATTGGAGATCAGAGTGGCAAAGTCTTAACAAGATCACAAGCAAAGAACTTAGCTAGCAATGAAGTGGTATGTTTACTATCTCAGATTGAACCTTCAAGTGTTGAAGATGCATGTAATAATTCAGATTGGCATGATGTTATGAAAGAAGAACTTGATCAAATTGTTAAAAATGACACTTGGGAATTGGTCCCTAGACCTAGTGATAAAAATGTGATTGGAACAAAGTGGGTATTCAGAAATAAGATGAATGAAGATGGTATAGTAGTAAGAAACAATGAAAGATTAGTATGTAAAGGATATGTGCAAAGAGAAGGCATTGATACTCAGACACATTTGAATCTGTGAGTAGATTAGAAGCTATTAAGTTGTTTTTAGCTTATGCTAAAATTAAAAACTTCAAAGTTTATCAGATGGATGTCAAATCAGCATTCTTGAATGGAGACTTGAAAGAAGAAGTTTACATTGAGCAACCAGAAGGATTCACCTTATCAGACAGACCTAATATGGTATGCAGATTGAAGAAAGCCCTCTATGGACTTAAGCAAGCTCCTAGAGCATGGTATGAGAGACTAGATGGATACTTAACAAAGATTGGTCTCAAGAAAGGAGCAGAAGATTTTAATCTATTCATTAGAGAGACATCTAAAGGTTTTCTTCTTGTAGCTATATTTTTTGATGACATTATCTCTGGAGGAAATGGCAAACTCAGTGCTGAATTTGCAAAAGAAATGTAGAATGAGCTTGAGATGAGTATGATTGGTCCTATCAAGTACTTTTTGGGACTAAATGTGCAGCAGATAGAAAAATGAATTTTCATTAATCAATCAAAGTATGTGAAAGAGATACTAAAGAAATGCAAGATGGATGATTGCAAGCTAGTAGGAACTCCTATGATCACTGGATGCAAGCTTACAAAAGAAGATGACTCACCAGCATTAGATATAACATTTTATAAATCTATGATTGGTAAAATCATTTATCTTACTCAGACTAGACCTAATATTTCAAATGCAGTTGGCATAGTTGGAAGATTTGCAACAAAGCCTAAACAAAGTCACCTCATGGCAGTAAAAAGAACATTCAGATACTTGCAAGGCACTATAGATTATGGTCTATGGTATCCTAATTCAAAAAATTTTGAGCTTCATGTGTACACCGATGCAGATTGGGTAGGATGTGTTGATGATAGAAAGAGTACTTTAGGTGGAGCAATGTCTCTTGGTGATAGACTTGTCACCTGGACAAGCAAGAAATAAAATTGTATTTCTTAGTCAATAGTAGAAGTGGAGTATGTTGCACCAACCTTAAATTGTTCTAAAATTATTTGGATCAAACAGATGATAAAGGATTTTGGAATTCAGATTGATTATCTTATTATTATTCACTATGATACTACTAGCACTATCAATATGTCAAAGAACCCTGTGATGCATGCAAAGACAGAGCACATTGAGATCAAGTATCACTTCCGAAGAGATAAAGTGGCAGAGAAATAAGTCAAGTTGGACTATGTGAGTACCAAAGAATAGTTGGTAGATGTATTCACAAAGCCCTTGCCTAAGGATACTTTTGAATATCTCAGGGAGAAGTTGGGAGTCATTCCCTTCCGTGTTTCTACTTAGAAGAAAAAAGGAAAGGCATCAGTCCTTTGGGACTGGTGGAAGGTTGAGTACTCCACCTCAGGAGTAGTACTGGTGCTTACAATGAATGGTTCCCTTTTCCATTGATGTCAAAGGGGGAGTATATATAGAGTCATGAAAAATAGAAGTAAAAAGAGGAGTAATATACTAAGGGGAAGCAACATTTAGTTATGACAGTAGTACAATTGAGGAAATGGAGAATATTAGAAAATATTGCAGCAGATGGAGGATTCATCTTTGGGGGAGTTTTTGAATAGGAAATGGAGAATTTTATAAAAGAAATGTTCATTTGAGTTAGTGATGGTTTCTCATTCCACATGTTGCCATCAATGCCAAAGGGAGAGATTGCTAGAGATTTGCCAGCAGACCAGTACTGATTATATGT
Source organism: Chamaecyparis obtusa (assembly GCA_027943335.1). Classification (NCBI taxonomy): domain Eukaryota; kingdom Viridiplantae; phylum Streptophyta; class Pinopsida; order Cupressales; family Cupressaceae; genus Chamaecyparis; species Chamaecyparis obtusa. Next base: position 284,898 of record BSBK01003029.1, read on the forward strand.
TTGTTATTGATGACAACATATGGAAAGTAGCATGCATGGAAGTCTTATACAGTAACCTTTTAGTATATATAACATGGACATGATATCAACATGAAATCATGGGTGTAGAGGTTAACTATTAGCATAGAGAGTTATATTGGAGTTGGTGTCAGCAGTGTTCCTGACAGAGTAACAGACATTGTTTTGTGTATGGTTGTCTATATAGTTTTCCTATGGGCATGCACCCTTGGATATATGTTAAAGACATGAAAGTGATGTTAAGTTTATGAACACATAGTTTGATGATGACCACAAGTGAAGTTATGCAATCGCTATTCATCAGTAGCAGTTTCCTGTGTTTGTTTAGAAGAGCTGACAGAGATTTTATTGGTTCTTGAGTTGCATCTATCTTGTGGGTATGCACCCTTGGAGTTAAGCTTGGAGAAGTGTTATTGATGTTTGGTTAAGAGCACATAAGTTAATTCAGTTTACAGAGAAAGTTCCAATTGTTTTTATGGAGCCAATAGTATGTAGCACACGTCTACAATTATTTTATTAGATAGGTCCCAAAATGAGTTGCGTGCATAATATAGCCAACAGAATGTTTGTTGGAGTTTATTATGATTTCTCTAATATGATTTCAAGGTGGTTCTAATAGGCCAACTTGATTATATCATTTAGAAGAAAGATATTTATAGGCAATCATTTGTGATTGGTGGAGTGTGGTTCATGGTTGATTAAGCAGAGCATAGTAGAGTGTGAGAAGTGTTGAGCCATTAGAAGAAGGTCTATGTGACCAAGTAAAGTACTTGTGCTATTCATTGGAACTAATCTAGACAATAGGTTAAAGCGCAGTTCACCAAGATCCAAATATAGTGTATATCTATTATTCAGAAGGTTGTAGCCTTCACCCATTTGAGTAGTGAGCTCCTAGACAGTGCATCCTCTCCCCTAACAGGGACAATTATAAAAGACTCCTAATAGGGTCTAACCCTTAACCAGGTCTACTGTACTTAATATATTGTAAAGCTACTCATAACAAGGTAAAGGATCTTCTAGCAAGGATCATTATACACCAGTACATAATATTAGTGGGTATCAAGTCCCACCGAGGTTTTTACCTATTTGGGTTTCCTCATAACCAAAATATTGGTGTTTTGTTCAAGTGTTCTTTCATTGTGTTTATACTTTATGTTTAAGTGTACTTAATTAGATAAAGAATTGAAACCTATAGATATTGATTCACCCCCCTCCCTCTTAGTTATCTCTTGGGACTATTCCTAACAGTTCTTCCATATGTCTGCCTCCAAATATAGAGCTTCTAATAGGATATCAAAACTCAAGGTGGTGGCTGGAGATGTAAGGAATGATAAGGACATTTCTTTGGCTATGGTTGATTTCTTTTCTTCTCTCTTATCTAAAGACCTGACTCTCTCCTTGGAGAATCAATCTTTTCTTCTTGAGTCCATCCCTTCAATTGTTGATGAAGCTACCAACAAGGTTCTTTCTTCTATCCCTTCTTTAGAGGAAATCAAGACTGCTATGTTTCTTTTGAGGGTGATAAGTCCCCAGGTCCAGATGGGCTCCCAATGTTATTTTTTCATAAATTTTGGAATATTATTGACCAGGTTATTTGTAATGTTGTTAAAGAATTCTTTGGATCTTGATCTTTACTGAAAGAAATTAATGCTAATTTTATTGTTCTGATTCCTAAGAAACCTGGAGCTAACTCAGTGGAATTCTTCAGACTGATTAGTCTGTGTAATTCAGTGTACAAGATTCTCTCCAAGGTAATTACCCTTAGATTATTTTTTTTTCTTCTAAAGTTTATCTCTCCCTAGAAAAGTGGTTTTGTTCCTGGTAGGCAAATACTTGATTCAATTATGAAGGTTCATGATGTTATCCATTCCACTCAAGCTTCTCTCAACTTTGGTTTTCTGTTGAAACTTGATCTCTCCAAGGCTTATGATAGGGTGGACTGGGATTTTTTGATCAAGGTGTTGAGATCCTTTGGATTCTATGATAAAATTTTAAAGCTGATTTTCCAACTCATCGGTACCTATACGACTGCAATTATGGTTAATGGATGCCCCCCTAGCTTCTTAAAACCTTCCAAGGGGATTCAGAAAGGGGATCCCTTGCATCCTATTCTTTTTTCCATCATGGCTGAGTGTCTTGGACACTACTTTTAGAAATTGGTTACTAATGGTTCTATCAAGGGTATCACTCCATCCTCTACTTATAGGTCATGCTCTCATGAACAATTTGTGAATGACACTCTCATCATGGGTTCTTTGTCCATTCTCAAGGAAAGGGTTATCAAACAAGCTCTATCCAACTACTCTTTAGGTACTAGTCAAATTGTCAATGGGGATAAGAGCTCTTTTTTCTTTACCAATACGCCTATGGACAGATAGGATAGAATTGCAAGAAATATTGGAGGTAAAATTGATACCATGCCAACAACCTATCTCAACCTTTCGTTAGGTCTTAAACCTCGAGACTCCTTCTGAGATGGAATTATGGACATATTCAATAAGAAATTAGCTGGTTGGAAAGAAGCATTGCTTAGTCAAGCTGGTGAACTCCAACTCCTGAAGACTTCATTGCAGAGTCTTCCCATTTACACTCTTAGCCTATTTAAGATCCTTGGAAAATATGCAGACATAATTGAAAGAATCCAGATAAATTTTTTTTGGACTAGAGTGGAAGAAAGAAAGAGATTGACTCTGGTTGCGTGGTACAAGGTTTGCACTACTAAGAAGTGGGGGGGGGGGGGTGGGTATCCACCCTTTAAGAGTGACCAATCAGGCAGTCCTGGCTAAGAAAATTTGGAGGATCTTTAGGAAAAAGGAGTGGAATGAGATTATCCACAATAAATATCTCTACTCCTTTTCCCATATCTCAGATTTTTTGAATTTTGAAGTGAAGGTGTAGGGCTCCTTTATTTGGAATTGCATCCAACAAGTTAAGGAGACAACCTTTAAAGGGGATAAATGGTATTTGGGCAGTGGCTAAAGAATTAAGTTCTGGGATGACTATTGGCTCAAAGACTATCCTCTAAGCTCTATTACTATTTTTCAACCCTTTATAAATTCTTCCTTATACATATTAGTCCTTGGGTCAGGGACTACTGGAGGAATAGATCTTGGATTGATCTTTTTATAGTTGATGCGGCTCTTAAGCCTCTGTTGTTGGACCTGAAGATCTGGAAAGTTGATTTGTCCAGTGATGATCGGCTGATTTGGGGAATCTTCCCTTCTAGAGTATTTACTATTGCCTCTACCTCTGAGTTATTATTGAAGCAACCAGATCCTCCTCCCTTTTGGGCCCAAGCTTGGGATAAAAAATTAATTCCTAAAATTAATATTTTCTTTTGGCTAGTTTTGTAGAACAAGATTCTTACCATTGACAACCTCCAGAAGCGTGGTATGATTTTGACCAATAGATGCTTTCTATGCAAGGAGGTAGAGGAATCAGTTTTCCATTTGGCTATTAACTGTAGGTATTCTTGGGAAGTCTGGTGTCTTACCTTACCGTGCTGGAAGATAAACTAGATTTTTCCTAATAACATGGAGAATGTTAGTAGCCAATGGAGAAATGTAGAGGTCTTGATGGATAAGAATTTTTGGAATCTTATTGCTTCACATGTTATCTAGAGATTTTGGAGAGAACACAATGATTAAGTTTTTAGAAATACTGCCCTCCTGCCGATGGTGATTGTTGAGAAAATTAAGAGAAGCCTCAAGGAGAACTACAAATCATTGACTGGTTTGAAGTTGGATTTCATTGCTAGAGATTATGGTGCTAGCTCCAAAATCAAGTCCACTAGCCAACGGGACAATGCCATATGGTTCTCCCCCCTGGGATTAATCAAAATCAATTTTGATGGCACTGCGAAGGGTAATCTAGGTCCTGTAGGTTGTGGTGGGCTTATAGAAATGACATGGAAAACTATCTTACTATCATGGCACTTCCCATTGGGGTTCAAACCAATCATGTGGTAGAGGCTATGGTTCTCCTCCAAACTCTTAAAATTATTAAAAAAGGCATGTCTTTGAACATGTAGATTGAAGGAGATTCCATGACTATCTTAAACTGCATAAAAAATATCACTAAGCCATCATGGTCTATTAAGGTGATTATTGAGGAGGCCCAGATTATCATTACCTCCTTTAAGAAAGTCATCATTTCCCACATCTTCAGGGAGGTGAACAGTACAACTAACAAGCTGGCTAACTTTTTTATTAAGGTGAAGGACATTATGACCTGGCATGATGGCAACAATCACAATGTTGATTTGAAAGCCAAGTTGGCTTAGGACAAGATTCACAAGAAAAGAGCGGATTTGGAGTATCTCAAGAAGTTATGATGAAAAGACACCAAATTTTTAATTTGGTTAAAATGATTATGGAAAGTGTTGCCTTTCCCAAGATTAATGAAGTAGAGACTAGTTTATTAGCATGTATTTTAAAGTTGCTATCATCGTCTACATTTTCTTGTTCTCTCCTATTATTGTTGATATTTATTTCTTTGAAAACATGGGTAGTGGTCTTAATCATAGGTAGCCAAAGGATTGTATGAAATGGAAGAACATGATGAAGGTCTGGGAAAAACTCAGAAAGGGTGGCCTCACCATGTATATGGAATGCTTGCATGGGTTTAAAGATGGAGCTATGAAGGTGTTTGCTAATTCTTAGAAAGATGGTGTTGCGACCATTGCTGGTTTGACTATGAACATTACTAAAGAGCTTATTGCTGAGGTGTCTGGGCTGAGCCTTAAGGGTATTAAATTTTATAGAGATAAGAAATTTTCTCAAAATTCCATTCAGCGATTCCCCAAAAGAAAAGTTGAGGCGTAGATTTTGGTGAAGGATTCCAACGGTTTCTATGATGTTGATGCTTTCAAGAATATTTGGGCAAATGTCATGACCACTATCATGGAGTACATCACTCTAGATGGTAGGTATAAATGTGCTCACTCTTACCATTTTATGCTACTTTGTCACTTCAGACACAAGATTAGGGTTTTGCTACCATTTTTTCTCCTTCAGTCTCTTCGCCTTAGTATTATTGACCATAGGATGAAAGAGAACAAGTCCATTCTGCATGAGGGGCTTATTCTCCTCATTATGGAACATATCAAGAAAAAGGCCATTAATATCCCCATTATCTCCTCTCCTAAAGCCTCTAGCATGGCTAAGAAACGTATCAGGGAGACGGTTTGTAAAGAGGAGATTTCTGCTGGTAAAAAAATAAAATTGGAAAAGGATGATGGTATGGAGATGGATTCTACTAGAGAAAGTGTCAAGGATTATGTTGCCTTGGCTAATTCATCTGAGGATGATAGTAAAGCCTCTCTGTCGGTGTCAAATAGCACCTTAGGGGATAATGAGAACAAGGAGGAGGAGGCTGCTAAAACTGTGGATGTTGAGAACAACCCTGTTGTCAATGATAACAATGAGGATGACAATAAAGAAGAGGATGTGGGTGGTCAGCAGGTCCCCATTTGGGTTGATTATGACAGCTCGAAGGAACATGATGTTCCTATTTCCCCCAAGTTGGAAGTGGTTATGGAGGTCCATTCAAATAAGCAGGAGGATTCTCTTATTGCTGGTAAGGGGAATGTTCCCTCCTCCTCTCGGAACATCCCATTTGTCAAAATTATTGATCCACAAGAGTGGAATGTACAACTTCTCAAAGAGGACAGGGATGAAAAAATTGACCCCCCTTTTAGTGTCCTCTAGACTGTGAAGGTGGCGTCCATGTACTCCTTTCACTTGATGAAATGGGTTTTTCAGGAAATTAAAGGTCTTAACTTGAAATTTTGATCTATCTCTATTAAGGTTGATTCCCTACAAGAGATTATGGAGATTGGTTTGAAGGGGTTGGATGACAATAAGGACAACAATAGGGAGAAGAAAATGTAGGATATGCAAGTTAAAGTTGATAATTTGGAGAATGCCGTGAAGAAGCATATGCAGGATAAAAACCTGTTCATGGGCTTAGCCATGGAGTGTTTTATGTCTATCAAAGTAGAGCTAGATGTTGGTTCCCCTATCAAGAAACTTGAGGATGAAATTGAGGATGCAGGTGATGAGGGTCCTGGTAAATGCACCCGGTTTGCTAAAAGGAAAAAGTTCCAGGACAAGATCCTTGAGATTTTTGACTTCAATGTAGCCATCAAGAAGATCTTGGAGGAAAATAAGGAAGAAAATGAAACTTTCAAGGAGTTTTCCTAGCTTGTCATGGGTCTTGGTGTTGTTCTATTTTTAGGTTTTCTTGGTTTTGGGTGGTTTTATTGGTTTCTAGTTTTTTGGCTTTTTTGCTGGCTCTAGATCTAGTGGGTTGGTTCCCAATCCTATTTCTTTTCAGTATGCTTAATGTTGTTATCTTTTGAAATTTACTTGTACGGGGTTTCAAGTCCCTCCTGAAACTTGTTTTTTCCTACAATCAAAAACATTATCATCTGTTGCTTGAACTTGGACCGCAAACAAAATTTAAAAGCAAAAACTCTTAATAGAGTCTTAAAAGGCTACACATAGTTCAAGAAAAATACTCTTAAGGGGAAGACCCAAAATACATATTCACCACAAAGAGACTAGAGAGAGAGAGAGAGAGAGAGAGAGAGAGAGAGAGAGAGAGAGAGAGAGAGCTTGTTTCCTATGATAATATCTTGCCAGTGATTCTTCACCTAGTATTTATTAGGTCTCCGATAAATTTTTTTGTGTAGTCTTATTTACCCTTCTCTTTTTATTTCCCATCACTTTCTCTTGCAAAATGACTCTGCTAAAATTTCAAAAAAATTCAAAATATACACTTCCAAATGTCCTCCTTCTCAAAAATGTGAATTATTGTACAACTTTCAAATTTACAAAATAAGGCAAAAAAATGTTTATTTATATGAGATCCTTACTTGCCTAAAAATTCACTAAAGTGGGCGACTTAGGTTTCTATCAAAAGTCAATTCGTACTTTCAACATTCAATGAAAAATAGTAAAAAAGAGAATTTTTTTTTTAAAAATAACAATGCCCCTAGTATTAAAGGCTTCTTTCTATCAAAAAATATATATAAATTGGACAAATACACGACAAGTTACAAGTTACAAAAACAACATATGTCAAAATTATGGTTTAGTCAACTTCAAAGATTAATAAATTATGAAATACTAGTGATAAAGTTATGAAACTAATTTTGGGTACTAGATATAGATGTTATAAAATTAAATTTAAAAGAAACACATTGATATCTATTTTAGAAAAAAAGTTATTATTTACAAAAACAATGTCACTCTTTGAAAATGATGTTTTCAGCAAGATACCACTTTTCGTGGAAGAAAGAAAAATTGATTCAAATTGATTCCAAAAAAAAATTTAGAAATATTTTTCCAATCTAGACAGAAAAAATTTAAAGGCTCTAATTTACTTCATCTTCTGATTTGAAAAGGTTTAGTGACAATAAGCATCTGAAAGTGAAATTTGTTTTTCAAAATGTAGACTTCAATGTCTGTTCAGGCAAAAAATTGTAACCCGCTATTGTGGGTTCACACCACATTATTTTCAAGAGAATGTGAGTTACCTTTGGAGAGACCTTGAATAGGTTAATCATGTTCATTCAATAGACTAAGCCCTTCTATGTTGTTCGACATTTTTGTTCAACTGAGCACCATCACAACAGACAAATTATCCTACACTTTATCAAAAGAATCTTCCAAATTCATAAATCTCTTCATGAGACTTCCTTATAGCCTTGAAATCTTTAGCTACATTTTGAATTAGGTAGAGCATTTTATTAACATTCTTTACTAAAAGAGTATCATTCACATTGCTTTGTGTTTTCTCTAATTTATTAATGAGTGAATTAACCCTCTCCTTTAAGGCATACACTTTTGAGACCATTGAGATAAAAATTCTAGGTTGGCCATCAATAATATATTTGTTGAACATCCTATATATATAGTTTATAGTAAGGTTTATTAGTCTTGAATATCCATTATAGAAAATTCATTAGTAATGTATATAGTCACTATGTAAATCATATAGAGTTTCTTGTATGAAATTTCATTCAATGATGGGTTAAATTTTTTAAATAGAGTATATTTTTTCTTAGTGTGTGATACAAGCACTAGGAAAAAATATTTTGGTTTCAATTAGGTGGGTGATAAATTCCTCTAATTGGTGTACAAAACATCAGTGATAACATTTATTTCTTGGAGGTTGTATCAACGTATAAGCTCTAGAGTAAATTCAGTGGGACCTCCTTTTTCCGAAGCCTTTTCCAACTAATCATTCTAGGTGTTAGGACCCTTTAGTTTTCTAGAAAGAGTTGTTTAAAAGTATCCATTTTAAACCATCTAATGGAATGTAGAGTGTTCATTATAAGGAAGGTATGATAATTAAGTTAAAGGACTACTCCTTGGCATAGAAATTTATAAAAATGGAGAAATATATAGTTTTAGATTCATTGGCACATGCCTTGATAATAAATATTTGAGGAGATTAACCTCTTGCAATTGCTTTTTAAAATTCAAATTCTTCATTTTAGTGCTTCCAAAAGGTCTCTTTTTCTTCACTAAGAGGGGGGGGGGGGGGGGGTTGAATCATTTATCTACAAGATTCAATTCATTATCCAATTAAGTATATAAGAATGTTAAGCATAAAAACAACAAAATAACACTTAACACAAAAACATAATTTTGGTTACAGGGAAACCCACATAGGTAAAAACCCTGGTGCGAATTGACACCCACTAAGAACTGCACTAGTGTATTATGATCCTTATTAGAAGATCTTACAACCCTGTTAGGAGTTGATCTTTACAATGTAATAAGTACAGTGACCTGGTCAAGGGTCAGACCCTATTAGGAGTCTTTTACAATTAACCCTATTAGGGGTGGGGACACAGTGTCTGAGATCACAGTGCTCAAAGGGGTGAAGGCTACAACCTTTTGTTTAACAGATACACAATATATCTAGATCTTGGTCAACTCCACGTAGACCTATTGTCTTGATCAATTCCAATGAATATCATACACTTTCTTCTATGTCACATAGACCTTCTGCTGATGGCACAATACTTGGCACTCTCCGTTTGCTCTTATCTATCAACTATCTGCCATACTTAGCAATCACAAATGACTGCCTGTAAATATCTTTCCTCTAAATGATATAATAAAGTTGACCTACTAGAACCATCTTTAAATCATATTAGAGAAGCAATACAACTTTGAATAACATCTCAGTCGGCTCTACTAAGTACGCAACATAAATTAAGGTCCTACACGACTTGATGTGAGTAGACACAATGCTACACACAGTTGACTTCATCAAATTAACTCCAACTTTCTTCTCATGCTGAATTACATCATGTGCTCTTAACCAAACATTGTTAACTCTCCTCTTAGCATAAATCCAAGCGTGCATACCAAGATGATAGGTGCAACTACCCTAATCATATAAACACTGTCGGCTCTTCTAGATAAACTCAAGAAACTATGACTGTCAACTAGAGACTCCATAAATCAAACTGTACTGCATATCTGACTCTGCATCCATGAACATAACATCATACATATGTCTACAACATAAATATAAACATGCCAAGCTCTACTGCAACTGTACTTCAAATCACATGTAGAACTCTTCTTGGGACCTGTCAGGAAATCTTACTACTACATACTACTGTATTACTGTCTTCACTTAGAATCAACCTCTGTGTCTATAATATCATGTTGATAACATATACATGCAACATATGCTCATAAATCTCTCCATCAAGCTTCCACACATGCTACTTGCCATTTGTTGTCATCAATGAAAAACATACAGTTAGCACCGACTTGCTGGAAAATGTCCAATAATATCCCCCATTGGCATTGATGGCAACATATGGAATGAAAAACACCACCAATCCAAATGTATAATTCTTTTATAAAATTATCCATTTCCTAAATAAAAATCCCCCAAGGATGAATCCTCCATCTACTACTGAATGCTATGAATTTCAACTGCACTACAACTCCTCCTTTCTTCATATTACTGAATATGCTTCCCCTTACTGTATACTTTATTTTTCTATTTTTTTTTTCATGAATATATATATACTGCCCCTTTGACATCAATTTAAAAGGGAACCAAACCATTTAAGCACTAGTACTACTCATGAGGCAGAGTAGTCAAACCTTCATGAGTCACTAAGGACTGATGCAGTCCTGCTAGCTCTAATCAAATTTTGGGAAAGGAATTACTCCCAGCTTTTCCCTGAGATACTCAAAAGTATCCTTAGGTAAAGCCTTTGTGAAAATATCAGCTAGCTGATCTTTTGTACTCACATAGTCCACCTTTACTTCTTTCTTTTCTAGTTTCTCTCTTAGGAAGTGATATTTTATCTCAATGTGTTTGGTCTTTGCATGAATCACAAGGTTCTTTGACATATTGATAGTGTTGGTGTTATCAAAATGAATAACAATGGGATAATCAATTTGAATACCAAAGTCTTTTATCATTTTCTTGATCCATACAATTGTAGAACAATTCAATGCTACTACAACATATTCAGCTTTTGCTATTGACTGAGAGATACAATTCTTCTTTTTACTTGTCCAAGTAACAAGTCTATCTCCAAGGAATACTACTCCTTGAGAGGTACTCTTTCTATCATCAACACATCATGCCCAATCAACATTTGTATACACATGAAGCTCTACATTCTCTGAATTGGAATACCATAAACCATAGTCTAAGGTACCATTCAAGTATCTGAATATTCTTTTTACTGCTGCAAATCTTCCAACAATACCAATTGCATTGGAAGTATCTAGTCTAGTTTGCATAAGATATATAAGTTTATCAATCATAGACTTATACAAGGTTATGTCTGCTACTGGTGAATCATCTTCTTTTGAAAGCTTTCATCTTGTTATCATAGGGGTACTTAATGGTTTACAATCATCCATCTTGAATTTCTTCAAGATCTCTTTCACATACTTGGTCTGATTTATGAATATACATTTATCTATTTGCTGCACATTCAATCCCAAAATGTACTTGATAGGACCAATCATGCTCATTTCAAATTCACTCTGCATCTCCTTAGCAAATTCTGCACTAAGCTTATCATTACCACCAAATATAATGTCATCAACAAATATAGAAACTAACAATAATCCATCAGATGTCTCTCTTATGAATATGTTACAATATTTTTCTCCTTTCTTGAATCCAATCTTAGTCAAGTACCCATCAAGTCTTTCATAGCATGCTCTAGGGCTTTCTTATGTTCATAGAGGGCTTTCTTCAATTTTCATACCATATTAGGTCTATCTAATAAGGTGAATCCTTCAAGCTGCTCTATGTAAACTTCTTCCTTCAACTCTCCATTCAAGAATGTTGACTTAACATCCATTTGGTATACCTTAAAGTTTTTGAATGTAGCATAAGCTAGAAACAACTTTATGGCTTTCAATCTGCTTACAGGGGAAAATGTATCTAAATAATCAATTCCTTCTCTTTGTGCATACCCTTTACATACTAATCTAGCTTTGTTTCTTACTAATCTTCCATCTTCATTCATCTTATTTATGAATATCCACTTGGTTCCAATCACATTCTTATCACTCGGCCTAGGGACCAATTCCCATGTATCATTCTAATTATTTTATCTAGCTCTTCTTTCATTGCTTCATACCAATTTGAATCATTGCATGTATCTTCAAACTTAAAGGGTTCAATCTATGATAGTAAACATACCTCTTCATTTGTTGTGGAACTTTTTTCTTTTGATCTTGTCATTAATTTACTGCTTTGATCTCCAATGATGTCTTTATTTGAATGATATCTAGATGTGAATTTAGGAACATTTGGAGTGACTTTCTCATCAGACTTCTGAGATTCTTCTTCACTAGTTTCAAGGTCATTGAATAATACATCAATGTTGTCAAACATTTTATCAACAACTGTTTCTCTAGTGGTAGGTCTAGGTTCTTCTTCAATTATAGGTGCATAATAATGATATCCTTCTTGAATCATAAAATTATGATCAATCCTAACATGAGCACTTTAAATCATCTTCTTTAATCTCAAGTTAAAACATATATAAGCTTTTCTTTTAGTAGAGCAACCAAGAAAAATACCTTCATCACTTCTTGCATCAAACTTTCCAATTGCTTCATCTCTCTTGATGTAGCACTTGCTTCGAAAGATTCTGAAGTATTTCACTATAGGTACATTCCCAAACCATAGCTCATAAGGTGTCTTGTCTACACCGGGCCTCAACTGAATTCTATTGATAGTGTAGACAGTAGTATTGACCATATCTCTTCAATAGGTATGTGCGACCTTTCCTTCAATCATGATGGTGCGCACTATATCAAGAATGATCCTATTCCTTCTTTCTACAATTCTATTATGTTGAGGGGTTCTAGGAGCACTTAGCTGTCTTTTTATCCTATGTTCTTTGCAGTTTTCATAAAATCTATCAAAGGTGAATTCTCTCCTCTATCTGATCTAAGACACTTTATCTTTAATCCAAACTCATTTTCAACCTTATCTTTGAATACTTTGAATTTGCCAAATGCTTCTAATTTATCTTTTAAGAATGCAACCCACATCATTCATGAATAATCATCAACAAACAAAATGAAATACCTTTCACCATAGTATGATCTTATTTGAGTTGGTCCACATAGGTCTGTATGTATCAGATCCAACTTGTTCTTTTCTGAATTATGCTTTCTTCTGAATGAATTCCTTACATCCTTTCCCATCACACATTCCTTGCATATGGTGTCTACTAGTTTTGCAATGCTAGGAAGATCTCTTACTACCTTTACATTACTTATCTTTAATATATTATCAAAATTGATATGACATAGTCTTTTGTGCCATAACCAACTGTCATCTACTTTAGCAACAAAACACCTTTCTTCTCGATTAAGCTAAAAAACATTACCTTTAGTATTTGATCTTGATGCAATCATTTCTCCTTCCTTGTTGTTAATAATGCATTTGTTATCTTTGATCTCCAACCGGTAACCTTTGTCAAGCAATTGTCCAACACTTAGGTAGGTTATGCTGCAAACCATCAACATATAGAGCATCATCAGTGTTGTTCTTTCCATCCAGGGTAATGGCTCCTCTACCAATGATAGGTTTAGGAGTGTTGTCACCAAATATAACCATGCCACCTTTGTACCTATCTAGATGTAAAAATCTATCTTTGTCTCCTGTCATGTGATGTGAGCAACCACTATCAATGATCCAATCTGTCCTGATGTCAGCTTGTGAAATGAGTGCCAACTCTTGTGTATCCTTTTCACCTTCAAGAGAAATGAATCCAATTTCATTCTTTGCTGATTCTTCATCTGATACTCCATCTCCAACATAGTAAAATTCCTTTGTATACTTAGGATTGTAGTTATTTTTGAACTTCTTAACTCTTGTAGGACACTTAGATACAAAGTGACCAATCTTATTACATTCAAAGCATTTGAATGGTAATTGACCTTCATATTTTCCTTTTCCTTTCTTTTTTCTTTTAGAAATCATAGCAATGAAATCATCTAGTGTTTTTTCTTCTTCATCATCATCAAAATTACCAGAGGTGTTCAAAGATTTCTTACCATGGACTAAAGCTTTGAAGGTTGTCTCACTTTTAGGCTCTATCTTCAAACTTGATATCTCAAAGGCTGAAATCTTGCTGATTAAGGTCTCTCTCCTGTATTATTTTGAGAAGGATATAGTTTCTTCCAAGATATTTATTTTGTTCTCATATTCTGGTGTCAAAGTAGTCATCAACTTATCCATGATGTCTTGTTTGAAAATCTCTCCACCATTGTTTCTGATTCCTGAAACTTCTTCATTAATCCTTTGATTGTAAGCTCTAATGCTCTCTTCAGGTAGCATCTCAAATGTATTGTACTTTTTCTTCCATGTTTTTCTGTGCACATTCTTGGCTTGGATGTCTCCTTCAAACATGTCTTCTAGATACTTCCAAATCTCGTAGGCTTAATCTAGCTTCTTGATTTTTGAAAATTCACTGTCAGACAACGTGCTGATGAGGGATTCTTTGGCAAGGGCATTTGAAGTAAACAACTCCTTTTTCTTAAGAGTTGCATCTTCCTTAGCAAGATCTGACAAATAAGGAATCTCAGTTTCTTTAGTAGCTATCTCAAAAATATCAAAGGCAATGCACTGCAAATGTGTCATCATCTTGTTCTTCCAGTCAAGATAATTTTCTCCATCAAACTTAGGACTTTCTTTTCTAACTAATTCCATCTGATCAACCTCAAGCTGTTAAAATTTCTCTCTGAGCGGCTCAGCTCTGATACCAATTGTTAGGAATAGTCCCAAGAGATAAATAAGAGGGGTAGAGGGGGGGTGAATCAGTTATCTACAAGATTCAATTCTTTATCCAATTAAGTATATAAGAACATTAAGTATAAACACAATGAAAGAACACTTACGACAACACCACAATTTTAGTTATGGCAAAACCCAAATAGGTAAAAACCCTGGTGGGAATTGACACCAACTAAGAACTACACTAGTGTATTATGATCTCTGTTAGAAGATATTACAACCCTGTTAGGAGTTGATCTTTACAATGCAATAAGTACAATGACCTGGTCAAGGGTCAGACCCTATTAGGAGTCTTTTATAATTAACCCTGTTATGGGTGAGGATGCACTGTTCGAGAGTACACTACTCAAAGAGGTGAATGATGCAACCTTTTGTTTAACAGATACACACTATATCTGGATCTTGGTGAACTGTGCATAGACCTGTTGTCTTGATCAGCTCCAATGAATAGCATACACTTTCTTCTATGTCACATATATGTTTTGTAGATGGCACAATACTTTGTACTATCTACTTTGCTCTTATCTTTCAACTATCTGCCATACTTAGCAATCACAAATGACTGCCTATAAATATCTTTCCTCTAAATAATATAATCAAGTCAGCCTGTTAGAACCATCTTGAAATCATATTATAGAAAAAATACAACTCTCAATAACATCACAATCAGCTCTACAACACACAGTTGACTTCACCAAATTAACTCCAACTTTCTTCTCATGCTGAATTATGTCATGCACTCTTAACTAAACATTTTTAACTTTCCTCTTAGCATAAATCCAATTGCACATACTAAGATGATAGGTGCAACTACCACAATCATATAAAAACTATTGGCTCTTTCAGATAAACTCAGGAAACTATGACTGTCAACTAGAGACTCCATAACTCAACTTGTACTACATATCTGGCTCTGCATCCATGAACATAACATCATACATATTTCTACAACATAAATATAAATGCGCAAGTCTCTACTAAAACTATACTTCAAATCACATACATAACTCTTCCTGGGACCTGTAAGGAACACTTGTTGCTATAGAATATTGTATTACTATCTTCACTCAGAATCAACCTCTATGTCTATGATATTAGGATGATAACATATCCATGTAGCATATGCTCAAGGTTCTCTCCATCAAGCTTCCATGCATGTTACTTACCATATATTGTCATCAATGACAAACATACAATCAACATCGACTTGCTGGCAAATCTCCAACACTACCTTAGTATCCTTATGTTAGTCATCTAGTTCATTGAGAAGAGTAACCATTCTCTCTGTAAATAGTGACCAATATTCAATCTTTCTATTTATATTACTATACCCTCCCAAATTAGGCTAGTCCTTTAGGAATCCCTTTGTATTTTTAGGATTAGGAGATTATTGTGAGGATTGCAAACTCCTTTGGGTAATTTTTCTCATTCTATTATTTTACTAAATCCAAGTATAGGAATTTTTTTTCTAGTTATATGTTACTTCATAACATCATAAACCATCATTCATATTTTTTTTTATTGTTTGTAGACTTGGTAAATAGATTATGGTTTTGGAATATTAAAACATGGCTTCTTTCTACCAAAAATTTCTCCTCTATAGGTCATTTTCACAATGAATTCCTTAGAGAATGCTCAAAAGGAAATACAATTCCTAATTTTGTTTCAAGGGGAAGTTTATTATAGTAGTCAGTAATATTTCCTTCACGCACTCACTTGGGTAAAATTTATGTCAAGGTTTGGGTTGGTTCTACTCATCTTTATTGTTAGGTTCAAAATTGATCATAACACTTTTCATCATGGAGTCATTCATTCTTGGTGGTTTTGGTTTATAGTTTGTTAACAACATGTTAGATGGTGGGGCTTTGGAATGTAGTGGTAAATATCTCTTACTTTTGATAGTTCTCTTATTTCCACCCATTTTCCTTTCATGTCCTCATTCAAGAGTGGTTTTTGACCTTCGTCCTATTGGCTCTCCAAAGGTTTTATTTCCCTCTTTGGATTTTTTAAATATGATAACCCTAGTCCCTTCATTGCTAAAATTTGTATGGGAGAAAAACCTCTTCTTCTTCAAGCTTATATTAGGCCCACTAAGTTTTCTTCTCATTTTTTCACTAATCTAATAATAAGCTATGTCTAAGTTTGAATGCTAGTGGTTATCCTTGTACCTCATCTTCTTCCAAGGTGGGTTGTAAGTTTTAGAAATTACTCAGTACTAGAAATAAAAATCTATCAAAGAAATGATGTAGAGAGATATAATAGAGATGTTGTGAAATGGGAAACATAGCTATTTAGAACATCCAAGCTTTAAAAGACCTAAAAATACTTATCTTTTCCTAGAATATAAGGGGTCTCACTAGCCATAAAAAGTAGAACATTATCAAGAATCCCATAAAGGAGATGAAGCCTGACATTAAGCTAATCTAAGAAACTAAAAATGGTATTTTTTCTTGTAATAAATATGTGAATTCATTTGGCCCTTTTATCATTCTTCAGCTATGGTTACTAGAATGCTTCTAGAGAATTTTTCACTTTCTAAAAACCTCATTCACTCA
Source organism: Chamaecyparis obtusa (assembly GCA_027943335.1). NCBI lineage: Eukaryota > Viridiplantae > Streptophyta > Pinopsida > Cupressales > Cupressaceae > Chamaecyparis > Chamaecyparis obtusa. The sequence goes on from BSBK01003029.1 coordinate 301,790, forward strand.
ATGGTTCTTTCAAGTCCTTGAAGAAAAATTACTTCAATATCCTATTAAATTATGTCTCTCGTCACTTAGAATAAGCTCTTTCCAAAATTTAAGCTCCCAAAGACTAATTCCAAATGTTTTCTACTTCATCCAATATTCTAAACCATGGATCTTCCTTCTTGGGTTTCAATTGGTTGTTGATAGGAGAATTAAACTCACTTCTTTTTCCTTATAAGAAATGGGTGGGATGCTGGAACTTCTAGAGAAGATTCTATATCATAACAATCTATTTGTCAAGGGACATGTAGTTGACCTTCACCTTAAAGGAAAAAAAATAGGTAGTCCAGTAAAATATTAGGAGGCAAGCTCATTCAAGTAAAAATTTTAGCTGCCTTTCTTCAACAATAATTAGAAAATTATTAATAATTGTAACTTTACTTATCTATTATGCCTTGTCTTTGAGAACTCTGTCATACTTCTCAGTTAGGAGTTTTCCAAGTCCAAAGTTAGTTTTCTTTTTACATCCAAAATCATATAGAAACATCACCCTAAAATTTAATAGAACACTAAAGATTTGGTGTCATGTTTGGTTTAAGGAGCCGATATGGATTAGTTTTCTCTTTAGCTCAAAATTTTAAAAATAATTTAAAAGGTTGGAATAAAAATTCCTTTGTTAACATCTTATCCTTTAAAAATGGATGAGGACCAACTCCACATAGTCCAAGTAGATATGTAGAGAATCGGTGATAAGAATAAATTATCTTGAAAAGAAAATGTTTTATTGAGTGAACTTCATATTATGGTTAAAATAGAGGAAGTGTATTAGGAAAAATGATCTAGAAATAAATGATTCAAATGAGTTTGGAATTCAAAACTTTTCTATCAATCCTTCTTGAACAATAGAAATAAGAAGAGGGTATCCAAGATAGTAGATGATGATTATACTTCTTTCAAGACCAAAATATTCATCATGAAGGTGTATGATTCTTCAAAGATCTTATGAGCCCTTATACATTCCTCAACTCACTACGAATGATATTTTTATCATTTTCTCTAGTGGTTGTTCTTAATTATCTTTTTAACATGGACCTTGATGAGTTAGAAAGATCTTTCTACGAGGAAGAGATTAAATATGTTGATTTATCCCTTAATTCTTATAAAATCCTTAGTCCTCATGGCTTTCCATTGACTATTTTTAAAAAAAATACTGGAACCTAGTAGGTAAAGATGTTATTCACGTGGCTAGGGAATTTCATTCCTATGTCAACCTTCTTAAGGAAACAATGATCAATCATAGTAGTAATATTAACTACAAGAGTATCCTATTTCAATGTAGACATTGAGGTAAACAAAGTGATATTTGTTTGTGATAAATATTTATGCTACTTCTAAAGTGACATCATCTACTTTGTAGTGAAATACCCTCCCAAACTACCTTGTTATGTTTCTTGATATCTTGGATTTTAACATGTGGAGTTCATCTCATTTTAGGTTGTACACACGTTCACCCATCCTAATAGTAACCCCTTTCACACTTGGTGTGGCTCCTACAACTCCCTTGGCTCTTAATGGGTGCCTCAATCCTTGATTTGGCTGGTTTTCCATCGATTTCCATTACTCTTGATTTTCCCTCAATTTCAATGCTAGATTCATTTTTTTATGTTATGATTTCTCTATATAGTTATTATCTCTAGCTAGTTTTTTTTACTTATTGGGCACATTAGGATAGGCCCACTATATGGCTCTCATCCCTTCTCCTTGATGTAATTATCTAGAAAACAATGTTTTATGTAGCATTACTCAAAGGTTTAAGAAGAATCTTCAACAAAACCCATCTCCCTAATTGCACGATAGAGTTAAAGGTGTGCAATTGATTACCTAGCAAGGTGTGATATTTTCTAGGCTATGTCCTTGGGTTTTGTATTGTGTTCAACATCTTGAGTGTAGTTGTATTGTTCATTTACTTGCGCAACTCATTCTATGCACCTTGAGCTATATGATTGTGAAGAAAATTTAGAATCTTTCAAAAGCCCACTTTACCCTAATCAAAAACGAAAATTTACAAAATAATGAATTGTATGCTCTACCATCTTTTCACAAACATTATTTTATTGGAGAAAGCTATACAGTTAAACACTGCTATACCAAGCAAATGCTGATCTAGTCGTAAAAATAAGGAATTTACATACAATTAATTAAAAACTAGTTGTTGCTGAATATAAAGGCTTCACTGACACCGTACAAAATGATCCCAAGTAATAATTCTCAAAAATGTTTCTAACCAGAAACTCAAAATCTTCACAAACGTTATATCTACATTCGTTTATACCTGTTCGATCCACATCAATTCCTTTGGTTAGCCTGACCTATACTCTTAAATGTTAAAATACATTTAAGTTCTGTCTACAGTACCCTATCATATATCTGGTGAACCTCTTATAGATTCAAGTGCTAATTTACATAGTCCGATAGATTAATCGTTGCCCAATATAAACACTCCATTCACACCATAAAAAACAAACCCAAGAACTTATCCTCTAAAACATGTACTCACAAAATCAAAATTTTCACAAACACTATATCTACATCCATGTACACCTAATTGCCCACATCAATTCCTCCTGATTCATAGCCATAAATGTGTACCGCCTGCCAGTGCTCAGTAGAAATCACATAAAGCCGGCTCCAACCCAATTTGATAAAGCTTCAAACCAGAGCTGGCATAAGAGCAGACACAGCAATGAATATCATGTGAAGTCCAATCTCTTCTTTTCTCAAGGAAAACGACCACAAATCCTCCCCTCTATCAAACACGTACGTTCTATCGATCCGCAGTAGAGAGAAAGATGACAGCGACACATAATAACAAACACATATTCCACACCCATCGCTGTTTCATGTCACACCCTTTTCATTGCAGGTGTTTTTGCAGAATGTGTCGAGTCTCTTCATCACTGCAACATATCTATACACCCGATTCTTTTCTAACGCTTCTCTCATTTTCATTTATTATTTCTCAAAAAAAAGTTTGGATTTGAGAGAAATAATTCGCTATTTTCAAAGCATCTGATGTGAAAATGAAGTGTGAGTGAGGTTGGAAGCAACGAAAGAATCCCATCTCTGTTCTAGTTGTCATGCGTAGTAAATGCATGGCAGAAGTTTTGCATGCAAGGATTAGGGCACAAGCAGATAATTTGTATGCAAGAATCAACGTTCACATTCGAATAGTACGGCTCTTTGATCTCTGTCGTTATTTGATTCTTCGATTAAACTTTATGCTGTGTACGTATGGGATGTAATTGGAAGTTAACAAGGAGAGGAATGTTAAATGGAAGCACAGAGAACACACGCGAACTGTTACAATTGCAGGATATGCAGAAAATGGGTTTGCTACAATTCATATAGTCATGATAATTACTTTTTATTAATTTCTCTATGTTAGGGGAGAGGGATCAGTAGTTGTGAGGGCTAACTTCGTTAACATATAGCTGTTGTATAGAATATGCAACACCTTTGTTTTTATTTAGAAATCTAAAATTGAAACTAAACTACCTACAACTAAGGTTTGAAGGTGTGACTCATCATGCAACTCGTTAAAAGAGCACACCTAATAAAATGTGTCAAAAAAATGACTTTTTAAACATTCGAGCAAAACTTAATTTGAAAATCCATAGCTGTTGAATTTAAAAATATCATTTGTTATTAGTAGAATATTGTATTACTATGTAAAATATAACATATATACAAATTAAATAGACCAAATACCTATTGGTAATCATAAATATTTGTCATGTCTAACTTTTATATCCAACACAAAAGGACTAATACTTCAACAGAAAAAATAAAAAATCTTGTCATAAAAGTAACATATTATCAAGGTAATTCACAACAAGAAGGCATAGATGGGAGATGATTCGAGTGGGAGAGCCTGTTCAAATTTCAATGTCAGCCATGGTAATTTGGCTGATGGTTCTAGTTCTGGCACTAGTTTGGAGGATGCATTTGACCTAGGTATTTTTTTATCGTCGGTACCAGCACAGGGCCTATCATTGCAACTGTTAGATCATGCTCTGTTTGCTAAGGAGAATATTTCCCCATGCCGAGTGGTCATGGTTTCTCCCTCAAAGGACGCGTTCTCTAGCGCTTCTCCTAAGGTGTGTGATTTACCCTTAGGGTGTGAGCTTTGTCCTTCTCTGGGAGAGTTGAATGATAAGGCTGTTCTTTCCAAGAACCCACTACTGGGGTCAAGGAAAGTTCCTAGACCTGTGAGTACGAAAGTCAACCCTTCCACTACTAAAAAGTGGTTGGAAATTCTAGGAGCCTGATCGATGGGAAAGCCTTCTTCTCCTAGAGAATCTATTAGGGTGGGTCTTCAAGAGGGTGAAGTATCTATTTTTGTGCCTGACTCCTTGGTAGATCACTCGGTTTTGACTATGGAGTTATCGCTGGTTGGTAAGTTTCTAGGTCCCCGTCCTAACATTGAAGCGGTTAGATCTTTTGCTAAGAAAAGATAGACCTTGAAAGGCTAGGTAGACATTGCGGCCCTTCCTAAAGGTTTTTTATCCTTCTCTTTCTCTAATAAGAAATATCTGGATTATGTTCTATGTGGGGGTCCTTGGATGTTTGGTAGAATGGTAGTTGCTTTTAAAAAATGGGCTCCAAACTAGGACTAATCTGATAACTTCTTCATGGCTACCCCGATTTGCCTCTTGAATACTGAAATGAAGAAGTCCTTAAGGGTTTGGCTTCTACTTTTGGAGGGGATCTCCTTTCGGTTTACCCCATGACGACAACCAAGTCTAGACTAGTTTTTGTCAGGATTTGTGTCAATATTAGCCAGTTTGACAATCTCCCTTCTGTTATTAATATTAACTCAAAATTGGATATTTTGAAGCAGGAAGTGGTCTTTGAATCCCTCCCTTTTTCTTGTTTCATGTGTCATAAAAATGGGTCACTAGGCTAAGTATTTTCTAAAGAAAATTTTAAAGGTTTCTAAGCCCATGGACCCTGATCCTAAACCTTAGAAGAATACCAGACAAGTCTAGCAGGAGGTTAAGCCCCCGCTTATTGACAAAGCTGTGAGTAACAAAAAGGAGGAGCTAGTCCTAGAAGAAGTTGATAAGGTAGATTCCAATGTTCTCACAAACCTGGAAGAAGGGGAATTTGTTGAATCAGTTACTGATGTTTCTAACTCTCTGGCTACTGCTCCTTTGGAGCCTGTCCTTAGTATGGGAAACTCTCTGATCCCATCCATTGTTGCTAACTCAATTCTTGTGGTGGTGTTGGTCCCTATCCAGGTTGATGATTCAAACAAAGCTCATGGAACTCAACATAGTGCTTCAAAGGATAGTGAGGCATTGGAGGACTTTTCATTGTGTAAAAATCTTGAAAAATCTGATGAGGAAGACTTTTCTTCAGTGCTTGATACCCACTCGGGGGTGGCAATGAGGATCCTATTGCTCGTGATGGTCTTGATATTTTTGATGACTGGAATGGGGAACCCTGGTTTGTTCAAATGGGGAAGAAACAGAGAAAAAAGAAGAACAAGCCCTCTATCCTTGGTTCCAAGGGTGTTCTTACCCAAAGCAAAGCCGATATGGGATCTTAGGGTCTTAAGGCGGATGTTGGATCTCAGAAAAAATCTCAAGGTAGAATCACCAGCAAAGAGATTAGAGAAAGAGAAAGTAAGAAGGATATTGCAAATGGCAAGCAGTTGACCATCCATGGTGTTTGTACCCCAATCAAAAAATGAAATTGATTTTGTGAAATATCATAGGATTGAATGCACCTCATAAGCAAGATATTCTAAGGAATCTAGTAAGAGACCACAAACCTGATATCATTCTTGTTCAAGAAACTAAGATGGTGAAAGAAAATGTGGACAAAATTAGAATCTTAAAAAATGGAGGTGTTGCTGGCTCTAGCTCTGAAGGGGCTTTGGGAGGGGTCGCTATCTTTGGATTCAGAATTATTTTAGAGGGGTAGTGATAGTTGTTAACCTAAACTATAGAAGCATCAAGTTTTTTCATATTAAATCTGACTTTGAATAGGTCGCTACTAACATATATGCCCCTAATACTAAAGTTGGTAGGACTCAGTACTGGAAGAGGGTCGACAATCAAAGATTGTCCTTCCAGGAGTTTCCCTGGTTGGTTATGGGTGACTTCAACTATCCTTTGAAAGATAATGAGAAATTTGGTGGAGTGAATAGTCTGAGTCAACTTGATGGTAGAGTTGAGATTATGAACTTCCTCAATAGACAGGCTCTCTTTGATATCAATCTTTAGGGGGTAAATTATACATGGTCAAACAAAAGAATTGGGCTGGACCTTATCCAAGTTTAGTTGGATCAGGCTTTGATTTCTAGTTGCTAGTTTAAAATCTATGGACGTTCTATATCCTCTCTTATGAAGATTGGATCTAATCACTTCCCTATCTCTTTTAGTGCCAATCTGATAATATCTAAGGGCAATCCTCCCTTTAGATTTGATAAAATATGGGTAGACCACCTGCATCTTGAGTAGATGATCAATGGTTGGTGGGATGTTAATATTCAGGGTACTGTGATGTTCAGGGTGGTTAAAAAGCTTCAATATATAAAATAGAATGCTAAATCTTGGAGCAAGGAGGTGTTTGGCGACATTTTTAAAACCAAGATAATGCTGAAAAGGAACCTTGATAATATCTAGGAGACTATCCAATAGTTTGGTCTATCCCAAGACCTGAAGGATAAGGAGGAGATTCTCCTAGCCAAAACCCACAACATTATTTCTAATGAGGAAGAGTACTAGATACAAAGATCTAGATTGATTTATCATAAACCTAGAGATAAGAATACCAGGTTCTTCCATATGTCTACTTCCAAGCATAGAGCTTCCAACATAATCTCCAGACTCAGGATGGCTTCTAGAGAGGTAAGTAATGACAAGGACATTTCTTTGGCTATGGTTGATTTTCTCTCTTCTCTCTTATCTAAAGACATCGCTCTTTCCTAGGAGAACTAAGCTTTGCTTCTTGAGACCATTCCTTCCATTGTTGATGAAGCTACCAATAAGGTCCTTACTGATATCCCTTCTTCAAAGGAAATCAAGAATGATGTGTTTTCTTTTGAGGGTGATAAGTCCTCGGGTCCAGATGGGTTTCCTCTATTCTTTTTTCATAAATTTTGGCATATTGTTGGCTGGGACATCTACAATACTGTTAAAGAATTCTTTGGATCTAGATCTTTGCTGAAAGAAATCAATGCTACCTTTATTGTTCTGATTCCTAAGAAGCCTAGAGCTGACACGGTGCTTTCCTTCAGACCAATCAGTTTGTGTAATTCGGTGTACAAAATTATCTCCAAGGTTATTAGCCTTAGAATGCTGGCAATTCTCTTGAAGATTATCTCTCCCCAGCAAAGTGGTTTGTTCCTAGCAAGCAGATCCTTGATTCTATTATGAAGGTTCATGAGGTAATTCATTCTACTCAAGATTCTCTCAACTTTGGTTTCTTGTTGAAACTTGATCTCTCGAAGGCTTATGATCGCATTGACTCAGATTTGCTGATTAAGGTTCTGAGATCCTTTGGATTCTGTGATAAAATTTTAAGTTGGTTTTTCAGCTCATCAGAACCTCTACAGCTATAGTTATGGTTAATGGACCCCCCTCTAGATTCTTCAAACCTTCCAGGGGGCTTTGACAAGGAGATCCCTTGTCTCCTATTCTTTTTTCCATCATGGTTGAGTGTCTTGGCCTCTACTTTTAGAGATTGGTTACTAATGGATCCATTAAGGATATCACTCCTTCTTCTACCTCTAGGTCATCCTCTCATGAGAAATTTATGGATGACATTGTCATTATGGGATCTTCATCCATCCAGGAGGCAAAGGTTATTAAACAAGCTCTATCCAACTACTCCTTGGGTATTGGTCAAATTGTGAATTGGGATAATATCTCTCTATTATTTATCAATACGCCTGTGGAGAGACAAAATTATTGGATGTAAAATTGATACCCTGCCAACCACATACCTCGGTCTTTCTTTGGGAGTTAAACCTCTAGATTCCTTTTGGGATGGAATTGTGGACAAATTTAATAGAAAATTAGTTGGCTCAAAAGGAGCTTTGCTTAGTCAAGCTGGTAAACTTCTACTCCTGAAGGCCTCATTGCACAATCTCCCTATCTACACTCGTAGCTTGTTTAAGATCTTGGGGAAACATGCCAAAATAATTGAAAGGATCTAGAGAAATTTTATTTGGATGGGAGTGGACTCATGGAAGAAAGAAATAGATTGGATCTTGTGGCATGGGATAAGGTTTGCACTCCTAAGAAGTGGGGGGGGGGGGGGGGGTGGGTATCCACCCCTTAAGAGTGACCAATCAGGCACTCCTGGCTAAGCACATTTGGAGGATCTTTTGGGAGAAAAAAGAGTGGAATGAGATTATCCATAATAAATATCTATACTCCTTCCCCCACATCTTGGATTTCATGAAGTCAGAAGTGAAGGTGCAGGTCTCATTTATCTAGAACTATATCCAGCAAGTCAAGGAGATGACATTTAAAGGTGATAGATGGTATTTGAGAAATGGCCGAAGAATTAAGTTCTAGGATGACTGTTGGCTCAAAGACTACCCACTGAGCTCTATCACCTCTCTTCAACCTTTTATAAAATCTTTCTTATAGAGATTTGGTCTATGGGTCAGGGACTACTAGAGGAGTAGATCTTGGATTGATCATTTTATTGTTGATGAGGCCCTTAAGCCTCTACTGCTCGACTTGAAGATCTATAAAGTTGATTCAACCAGAGTTGACGAGTTGATTTGGGGAATCCTCCTTCTTGGAGTCCTTTTTTTTGCCTCTTCCTCTAATTTATTATTGAAATAGCTAGATCCTCCTCCCTTTTGGGCCTAAGCTTGGGATAAAAGGTTAATTTTTAAAATTAACATTTTCTTTTGGTTGGTTTTGTAGAACAAGATTCTTACCATTGACAACCTCTAGAAGCATGGTATGATTCTAATGAACAGATACTTTATGTGCAAGGAGGCAGAGGAATCGGTATTCCATCTAGCTATTGACTATAGGTATTCTTGGGAAGTCTGTCGTCTTACCTTACAGTGCTGGAAGTTAAGCTGGTTCTTCCCTAATAACATGGAGAATTTTAGTACCCAACAGAGAAATGTAGAGGTCCCTATGGATAAGTAGTTATGGAATCTTATTTCTCCTCACGTTATCTGGTGATTGTGGAGAGAACGCAATGATAGAGTGTTTAGAAACACTACCCTACCACTGGTGGTGGTTGTCAAGAAAATCTTTGATTGGTTTGAAGCTGGATTTCACTACCAGAGATTATGGTGCTAGTTCCAAAGTCGAGTGCTCTACCCAATGGGAGAATGCCATATGGCTTTGCCCCCTCCTAGATGGATCAAAATCAACTTTGATGGTTCTACGAAGGGTAACCCGGATCCCATGAGTTATGGTGGGCTCAGAATGGCTGACATGGAGAACTGTCTTGATGTCATGGTGCTTCCCATTGGAGTGCAGACAAATCATGTGGTGGAGGCTATGGCTCTCCTTCAAACTCTTAAAATTATTAAAAAGGACATTCCCCTGAATGTGTGGATTGAAGGTGATTCCATGAACATCTTAAACTGCATTAAAAATATTACCAAGCCATCATGGTCAATTAAGGTGATTATTGAGGAGAACTGGATTATCATTAACTCCTTTAAGCATGTCATCATTTCCCACAACTTCTAGTAGGAAAATAGTACGGCTAATGAGTTGGCTAACTTTGTTGTTAGGGCTAAGGAAATTGTGACTTGGCATGATGGCAAGAATCTTACCATTGATTTGAAGGCCAAGTTGTCTTTTGACAGGATTCACAACCAAAGAGATGATTTGGAGTATCTCAAGAAGTTATCATCAAAAGACCAATTTTTAAAAATGGTTTAAAAGGTTATGAAAAGCTTTGCCTTTCCTGAGATAACTGAGTGTAAACACAAGTACTTTAGTGTGAAATTTAAAGTTTCCATCATCATCTACCTTTTCTTTCCCTCTACTATTGTTGTTGATATTTCCTTCTCTAAAATCATGGGTGGTGGGCTTAATCACAACAAGCCAAAGGATTGTATGAAGTGATATAAAATGATGGAGATCTAGGAAAAACTCAGAAAGGGTGGTCTCACCACATATATGGAATACCTTCACAGGTTTAAAGATGAAGCAACAATAATGTTTGTCGAGTATTGGAAGGATGGTGTTGTGACCATTGGTGGTATGACTATGAACATCACCGAAGGGCTTATTGTTGAGGTGTCTAGGATGAGCCTGAAGGGTATGAAATTTGATAGAGATAAGAAAGTTTCCCAAAAGGATATTCAATGCTTCCCCAAAAACAAGGAAGAGGCATAGAGTCTGGTGAAAGATTCCAGTGGTTGCTATGATGTTGATGCCTTCAAGGAGATTTGGGTGAAGTTTATGACCGCTATCATAGAGTACATCACTCTGGATGAAAGGTATAAGTGTGCTCACTCTTACGCTTTCTTGGTTCTTTGTCACTTCAGACACAAGATCAAGGTTTTGTTGCCTTTTTTTCTTCTTCAATCTCTTTTCCTCGGTATTATTGACCATAGGAAGAAAGAGAACAAGCGTATTTTGCATGAGGGTCTCATTCTCCTCATTCTAGAATATATCAAGCATATGTTTATTAGTAGCCCTATTATATCCTTTCCTAAAGCCTTTGGCTCAGCCAAGGCTTTAACTAAATGTATTAGGGATGGGGTTTGTAAAGAGGATATTTCTGTTGGTAAAAAATTAAAATTGGAAAAGAAAGCCGATATGGAGACAAATTCTACTGGTGATAGTGTTGAGGGCTATTTCACCACTATTAATTTGTTTAGAGGAAGATAGTAAAGCCTCTATGTTGGTGTCATCCAGTGCCTCAAGTGATAATGATAACAAGGATGAGGAGGCTGTTGAAGCCATGGACATTGAGAATAACCCTATTGCCGATGATAAAAGATGAGGATGATAATAAAGAGGAGGATGTGGGAGGTGAGCCGGTCCCTATTCTAGTTGATTATGATAGGTCTGAGGAACATGATGTTCCTATTTCCCCCAAGTTGGAAGTGGTTATGGATGTTCAGCTGGGTAAGCTAGAGGAATCCCTTGTTACCGAGAAGGGGAATGTCCCCTCCTCCTCTTGGAACATCCCCTTTGTCAAAACTATGGATATGCAAGAACAGAATGTGAAACTTCTTAAAGAAGATATGGATGAAAAAAATGATCCTCCTTTTGGTGTCCTCTAGAGTGCGAAGGTGATCTCCATGTATTCCTTTCTCTTAATGAAATGGGTCTTTCAAGAAATCAAAAGTCTTAATTTGAAATTTCACTCTCTCTCTGCGAAGGTAGACTCCCTACAGGAGATTATGGTGACTAGTTCAAAGGGGTTGGATGGAAATAAGGACAATGTTAGGGAGAAGAACATGCAGGATATGCAAGTTAAAATTGATAACCTAGAGAACACGTTGAAAAAGCATCTGCAGGATAACAACCTGTTCATGGGCTCAGCTATGGAGTGTTTCATGTCAATCAAAGAGGAGCTTGATGCTAGTTCCCCTACCAAGAAACCTAAGAATGGAAATGAGGATGTGGGTGATGAGGGTCCTGGCAAATGCACTTGGTCAGCTAAAAGGAAAAAGATCCAGGACAAGATCCTCAAGCTTTCTGACTTCAATAGTGCCATCAAGAAGATTTTAGAGGCAAAGAAGGAAGCAGAGGAAACTCGTAAGGAGTTTACCTAAGTTCACCTGTCCCCGACCCTTTCTCAGTGTTTCTTTTTTTGTAGGTTTTCTAGGTTGTTGGTGGGGTTTCTAGTTTTTTGCTTTTTTTGCTAGCTCTGGATCTGGCGGACTGGTTCCTGGTCCCATTTCTTTTCAGAATGCTTAATGTTGTAATCTTTTGGGCTGAACTTGTAAGGGGTTTTGGGTCCCCACTAAAACCTATTTTTTCCTAAAATCAAAAACATATTATCAAGGTCTTCTCCTAGCTTAAAAATGGAAATGTAAAAACTTGTGGGTTGAAGGGGACTCGAGTAATATTGTTAAATGTCTAACAAAAAATGTGAAACCTCATGGATGATTGAAAATATTATTAAGGCTTCTTGGGACATAATTAAAGATTTCATAAGTGTATTATCACCCATGGTTATAGGGAGATAAATGGAGTGGTTGACTAGGCTCCCAATGTGGTGGTTAAAAATAATGATGTTAAGAGATGGATTAGACAGGAGGATTTGTTGTATGAGGTGAACACTCTAATATTTAATGAAAAAATAGGCAATATCCAAAGTGTCAACATCAGTTTCAAGAAATGATTTATGAAATGACAATGGTTATTAAAATTATCATTATGTTTTAAACAAGGACCATAGTTTGAAGTGCAATGTCATTATTTATCCGCACGTTTTTTGGGTTGTTCTCAGAGTGAAATGGGATGTAATAGAAAAAGAATGGATTCAATTTCATGAAAAGATTAGAGAAAAAGGGAATATGTATGGGACATCCTTCAAGAGGGTTGTGAGTGTGTATATGGAGAGTGCACATGGTAAATATTCTACCATTACCAAATATTTCCTCAAAAACTAGAAGAAGGGTAGATTGAATATGTGATGCAAGGGAGGGATATAGATAGGGGACAAAGGCACACCCTAACTAGATCCACCTTGCAGAACAACATGCAGAGGAAAAAAAACACAATAGTGAGAGAGAGAATACATATGCTTACATATATTATCTTCAAATTGATTCATACATGTCGGGTTGTAAGGCCTTCCTAGTTTAGGCTAGATATTAAAATCAAGTACAAAAGTCCTCCAACATGCAAGGATCTACCAACAATCTCTAATTTCCTATCTTCTATCTTCCATCAAGAACTGACTCCCTAAACTCTAACCAAACTACATTTATACAAGAAACTACCGAGCGAAGTCAACCTTTAGATCCACAATCAACGGAAGGAATGACCACATCTAGGTCCACATGCTTCCCAATGATGGATACTAGAATTAAATCCATGACCACAATTAAATGCACAAGTCAACCTTAAAAGAAATCCAAAATAAATAACTCAGCAAGCAAGGAGAACCGAGCACCAGAGAGATAACCGACCAAATCGGTCAACAAAGGAAACCGAGAAACACCTAACCAACTCAGTCAAAGAAGGAACCGAGCAACATATAAAAACTTTAAATATGTTTTTGGTGACACAGGTTTGCCAAGGACCCGAGATGATCCTGCATCAGACACTTGAGGTTATTTGAAATGATTCTCTGAATCATGAAATAGGTATGATCTGAGCCACATCCAACTCAGACTGTGAAATCCATGAACTCTCTTCAATTGGTCTATTCTTCCACTTTACTAGATATTCCATATATTATTTTCCTCTTGTACTTCTGCCAATACTTTTTTTCAAAATCTTCTCAACTTCTTCCATTCGCTTCTTAGGATAATCCATCGGTACTATCATGTCTTCATCAAGTTTATGATACTCATACAAATCAACAATGTTGAAAATAGGTGATATGTCCATATCCTCAAGTAACTCAATTTCATATGCATTTCCACTATCAAATTTCCTCAAAATCTTGCAAGGGCCAAACTTCTTCATTTTCAGCTTCCCATATGTTCCAATAGGAAATCAGCCTTTCCTCAAATGAACCATCACTTCATCACCAAAATCAAAATTCTTATGTCTCCTTGATCTATCAACTCTGTCTTTGTATTTCTGATTACTTTTCTCCATCTTATGCTTCACATCTTCATGCAATGTCTTCATGTACTTAGCAAATTTTACTCCTTCAGCACTCCTCTTTCTTTCTTTAGCAATGTCTCTCAAATAAGATATACCTCTCAGTTGTATGCCATTTACAATCTCAAAAGGTGTTTTTCCAGTATTCCTATTCAATGAATTATTGTATGCAAACTCTTCTTGTGCCAACACAATGTCATGCCCTGCAAGGGAACCAGGGAATTGCACAAAGGTTTACTTTGTAAAAGAAAACCTAAGTAGAGTTTTACGAAAAATTTTGAACTTTTAAAGTTTGCAAATAAACAAAACATATTCTAACTTCTTTCCAAGGTTCCCTTAAATGTAAATTAACAACTGATAAACTATTAAGAACATTTACTAACCATACAAATTCCATTTCAAGTTCTTTATTGGAAAATACTTAAACACATTCATAATTAATTTCCATCTAAAACTTTTTAAAGATCAATTACTATAATTCCATTTCCTCTAACAAACATATTGCAATAGTACAACAAATGATTCATCAACATTTTACATAACTTGATACATAACAAGATTACATCTTTCCATTAAATAAACATCCCATATAACCCTTTTCCTATGTCTACCCATTATTACATCATTTGAAAATTACATTACATTTAAACTCCTCATAGGAGAATACATAAGTTTACAACAACATGAATAAGTACAAGTCTTCATTCTTCAACAGGTGCTCAGACAAATATGAATCTTCAGTTGTTTACATCTACACAAGATACCTCGATAGAAAGATTTTCCACCCAACCATGTGAAACTGGTAAGGTTTCATCCCCCGTGCTAGGAGATAAACACCAAGCCCACAAGAAGGAACTTACTAGGTTTTACCAAAAGGGTTGGATAACATTTCACACAAGTAAAGTACATTTCACAAGGGATTCTAAGGTTTGGGTAGGAAATCCTAAGCAACAACCTAAGTGAGTGTCATCGCATAGCCCTCACCCCTTGGGTTGTCCTGGTACTAGCCACACTGGGCCCCGGCCCCCAAGTAGGCACATGCGGAAATTGAATGCCTTTCGTACAGACAAGCGCCATTCGATTTGTACCTACGCATAGGTACCTTCTCCCACTCCCATCCATAGCCTGTCCTAGCGCTAATGGCATGGGCGAGGCACAATTTAATCTTTTTAATGTTTTGAACCCATCCCTTAAATTTTATTAGGTTATCACTTGGTTAAATAACTCATCAATCGGTTATCCTGGTCTAGCCACTTTAGGGCCCCGGCCCCGCACTGAGAGCCACTCACTTAGGGGTTCCTAGGTTTCCTAACCCTAACCTATTCCCGTTAGGTTTTCCTAGCAAACCACTAACATGTCCAACAATTTCATTATAACAGACCTACCTAGGATGCTTAGGAGATCACAAAGTTTGACAGGTTTGATTGCTGACAAGTTAGGGGACAAAGGGTTCAGTTTTCTAGTCCCCTCCTATCATCTATACAGATATGAAACCAAGAAATCAATTATTTATTTGCAACTTAAATAAAATTTATAAAATTAAAACATTTGAACAAGTATGCCTCTAGTTCCTATGTTTTCCCCATGTAATGGATTATATTATATCTAATATATTGTATATATAATATATATACATATAATATATTATATCTATATAACCCTCATTAAATTTTAATATAGTTTTATTCCTTAAATTAATATGCCTCTAAGAAGTCTTAAATGAATGTCTCCATATATCATAATAATATCATACATATTATATATATATAAACAAAGAAAGAAAACATGTGTTCCAATTATAAATCATATTATATGTAAAATATAATACAAATTTAATTTTAATAAAAATTCAAATTATATTATATATATATAATAATACCCATATTATATATATATAATATAATATCTAACTCAAATTAATGTTAAACACATATTATATTATATATATAATATATTAACCATATATTATATATATAATACCGAAATCACTTTTTTCAAATGCTAATAATAAATAAATAAATAAAATTTGTTTTTTTGAAACTTACAAGGGGCCCGCTCCCGTGCGGTACCCCCGGGTACCGCCGACAGCGGTCACTGCCGCACGGCACCCGAAGGTGCCGCCGGCAGCGGACGCTGTCGTCCGGTACCGCGGGACCCACCGCGGCAGCGGCCTCCCATTTTTTTTTTTTTAATATTTTTAAAACATATTTAATAGAAATTATATTATCTATTACATAATAATATTATTAAGACAATAGATAATTATTTAATGAATATTTTAGAATATCAAAACAATAGTAGGTTAATGAATTTATTTATATTTATATATATATTTTTTTTTCAAAGGACATATACAGAAAAATATAACTCTATTAATATTATAAAATGCAACGTGTCTATTTTTATTTTGTTTATCTAACTTCTTATACATTTTCTATGGTTTAATATTCTGTGAATTTACATTTTATTCCAGCAAACATTAATATAACCAGGATATTAAAACTATTGAGTTTGCCGATCTAACATAAACGATAATGCACAAACAGACATTACAATAAAATAATTATTTCATATCCTAGGGATTATCAGGGAAAAGCTCCAACCTGGTAAATAGTTCCCTGGTTGACGAAGCCCGTTCCTGCAGAATTCTTCCGCTGCTCCCTGTTCCTCTGCTCCCAAATTTCTCCTGATTAGCCAAAGTTTCTCCATTCCCAAAATAGTTTCCAGCCCCCCTCTTCTGAACCAATCATCATAAATATAATCTCCTCTCCAACTATTTGGTTGGAGAAGTTTCTATACGGGAAGAAACTTCTCCAACTTCCATAGTCGGTTGGAGGAGAAACTAATCTCTCCCGTAACATAATAAAGTTTCATTTATTTTATTTTTTTAATTAAAATATTGTCCAAAGAAATCTTTAATAACCAAATTAGTTAAACATCTCACAAGGAATTCACATAGCACAATTGGTAACTAACTAGCCCAACTTCTAGGAGGTCTCGAGTTCAACTCCCTCCTAGCTAGTTAGTTTTGTTACCGGAGGCAATTATTTTTAATTATTTATTTATATTTTTTTAACATTTTGGTTAGAGTTGTAATTTCTATTTATGAGAAATTATAGAGATATATATATATATATATTTACTTTTATCGAACAATAATTAAGCTAGTGCTATTTTGCTAATCCTGTTTATATATTTATTTATACTTATAAATATATATACATATATGTGTTCATAAGCATATGTGTGCACCCATAGTTTCATGATCCTTGAGTTTCCTTGACTCATAAGCCACAACCTTTCCTTCTTGCATCAGAACTGCCCCGATCCCCTCTAGAGAAGCATCTGTGCATACTACAAAATTTCCGGATGGTTTGGGAACTACGAAAATTGGAGCACTGGTTAATCTTTCTTTCAAGGTTTGGAAAGCAGCCTCACATTTTTCTGACCAAACAAACTTCTTACCCTTCCTTTGAAGTGAAGTGATGGGATGAGCAACCCGAGAAAAATCTTTGACAAACCTTCTGTAATACCTGGCTAATCCCATAAAACTGCGAATCTCAGGGACATTAGTAGGAGTTGGCCACCCTACTATGGCTTGAATTTTATCTGGATAATCCATCGGTACTATCATGTCTTCATCAAGTTTATGATACTCATACAAATCAACAATGTTGAAAATAGGTGATATGTCCATATCCTCAAGTAACTCAATTTCATATGCATTTCCACTGTCAAATTTCCTCAAAATCTTGCAAGGGCCAAACTTCTTCATTTTCAGCTTCCCATATGTTCCAATAGGAAATCAGCCTTTCCTCAAATGAACCATCACTTCATCACCAAAATCAAAATTCTTATGTCTCCTTGATCTATCAACTCTGTCTTTGTATTTCTGATTACTTTTCTCCATCTTATGCTTCACATCTTCATGCAATGTCTTCATGTACTTAGCAAATTTTACTCCTTCAACACTCCTCTTTCTTTCTTCAGCAATGTCTCTCAAATAAGATATACCTCTCATTTGTATGCCATTTACAATCTCAAAAGGTGTTTTTCCAGTATTCCTATTCAATGAATTATTGTATGCAAACTCTTCTTGTGCCAACACAACATCCCAATTACTTGGTGTGTCTCCAACTAAACATCTCAAAAGATTTCCCAAACTTCTATTCACAAATTTTGTCTATCCATCACTCTATGGGTGAAATGCAGAACTATATTACAACTCAGTACCAAAATCTCTCCAAAGGGTCTTCCAAAAGTATCCAACAAATTTATTGTCTTAGTCAGAGATAATACTCCTCGGTAATCCATGCAATCTGACAATTTCTTTAAAGAAAAGATCTTCTACATGTATTGCATCTGATGTCTTTCTACAAGATATAAAATGTGCCATTTTAGAAAATCTATCCACAACAACAAATATAGAATCATTACTTCTTATTGTCTTCGGTAAGCCAAGAACAAAATCCATACTGATGTCAATCCAAGGTTTCTTAGGAACAGAAATCGGTGTATACAATCTAGTATTCTGACTTACTCCTTTTGTAACTTGACAAATTCTATAACTTTTCACAAATTTCTGAACATCTTTATATAATTGTGGCCAAAATTATTTCTCCTTAAGAAAATTTAATGTTTTATCAACACCAAAATGTCTAGCCAAAGCACTACTATGTTTCTCCTTTATCAAATTAGTTCTCATTGCTCCTCTCAGTATACACAACTAAATACCTTTAAAAAACATACCGACTTGCATAAAATATTCATCCCATTTAGTACTTGGTTGATCTTGAATAAGTGCTCTGCACTTTCTCCACTGCTCAAAAAAATTAGGATCAAATTCATAAGAATCTCTCATGTCATCAAAGCCAAGAACTTCAATTTTCATCTCAGTCATCAAAGATCTTCTTCTACTCAATGCATCAGCAACTCAGTTAGTGACTCCACTCTTATGCTTTATCACAAATGTATAACTCTACAAATACTCAACCCATTTCATATGTCTCTGATTCAACTTATTCTGACTACCCAAATACTGTAAAGCCTTATGATTAGTATACACCAAAAATTCACTAGGCATCAAATAATGTCTCCATTTCTTCAATGCTTGAACAATAGCATAGAATTCTTGATCATACATAGAATATTTCCTTTTAGCATCATTCAACTTTTCACTAAAGAAAGAAACAGGTTTACCTTCTTAACTCAACACGGCTCCAATTGCACTTCCACTTGCATCACATTCCACTTGAAATACCTTATTGAAATCACGCAATGTCAAAATAGGCAATTCAACAACCTTCTGCTTCAGAGTCTCAAAATTTTTATCAACTCCATGTGTCCACTTGAATTCTCTTTTATCTCCTCTCATAGTCTCAGTCATAGCATTACTAATTGAACTAAAATTCCTAATGAACTTTTGGTAAAAACTTGCCAAACCATGAAATGATCTTACCCCGCTAGTATTCTCAGGTGTAGGCCAATTCAAAATAGCTTCAACCTTTTTAGGATCCATTTTCAAACCATCAGCTGAAATCACAAATCCCAAATACACAATCTCCTCTTTCATGAATGAACACTTTTTCAGATTTATCAACAACTTTTCTTCTTTCAATCTCTACAAAACTTCTCGCATACAACAAATTTTCTTCTCTAGTCTTACTGAATATCAGAATATCATCAAGATATACAATCAAAAACTTACCCAAGAATTTCTTGAAAACTTCATTCATCAACCTCATAAAAGTACTTGGTGCATTAGTTAAACCAAAAAGAATAACCAACCACTCACACAAACCTTCTTTTGTCTTCAAAGAAGTCTTCCATTTATCACCTTCTCTAATTCTGATTTGATGATACCCACTTGTCAAATCAATTTTGGTAAAATACTTTTTTGCAGTCAAATTATCCATTATATCATCCATTCTTGGTATAGGAAACCTATATTTCACTATTATCTTATTGATTGCTCTCGAATCAGCACATATTCACCATTCTCCATTCTTCTTAGGTGCCAATACAATAGGTACTACACAAGGACTCAAAATTTCTTTGATCAAACCTTTCTCCAACAATTCTTGAATCTGTCGGTTCAATTTATGATTCTCGGTAGGTGTCAACCGATGTGGTACCTTATTTAGTAAACTAGCTCCAAGGATTAGATCCATGCAATGATCAATGCTTCTCTTCAGTGGAAAACCATTAGGTACATTATCATAAATGATTTCACTATACTTGGTGAGTAACATATCAATTTCCTCAGGGACACTATCCTCTATTTTCTTACTCAGTTTGTTAGGAATCACAACAAAACATACATCATTCTTCTTCAAATCCTTAACAATCTTTCACAGATGTGCAAACATTACTAACAGGTTCTAAAATCAAAGGTAACAAGATTTATCTTCTCCCATCATTCCAAATAGTATATTTATGCAATCTCCCATCATATATAGAATGTCTATCATATTGCTAAGGTCTACCCAACAAAATATGACAACAATCCATAGGCATGATATCGCATATCACATAGTAGTACTTTCAAATTTTCAAATTCACATAACATTGTTCACTTACCAAGAGTGTATGCTCATCTTTGATCCATGAAATTTGACAGGGCTTCAGATGTTCTAACCTTTTCAATTGCAAATTTGTGACCATTTCCTGAGGTGCCAGATTCTTCGAGCTACCATTGTTAATGATTACCTTCCAAACTTTGTCAGGAACTCTACATCTAGTCTTGAACAAACTTTTCCTTACTGGATCTTCCTTTTTACTTTCATTCCAAAGTACTCTCCTTACCATCAAGTTATTTTCCTTCTCAAGGTCACTTAGTGACTCTTCTTGCACCAAATCATTTCTACTGCTACCAGCCTTCTTACTTGCATGTGTACACTCAAATCATCTATGTCCTTCCTCTCCACAATTGTAACACGTTCCTCAAAAACCACCTATGTTATAACCACCTCGGTAGTTATTACCTCTGCCTCTATATGAACTTTCACCTTTCCACTCAGTCTTGCCTTTATCCAAAGTTGTCTTTTCAGGTTCAGATATATTGTTTTCACCATGAGATCCACCTCTTCCTCTAGGGAATCTATCACCTCTACCTCTTTATCTTTGCTCATGTCTCTTGTTCAATTTCTCCTCAGCTTTCAATGCAAATTGATAAGCCTCTTCAATGTTCTCCAATTTGACCAAACTAATTTCTTCTTGGATGGAAACTATCAAACCATTCAGGTATCTACCAATTCTTTCCACATCATCTCCATCATGTCTAGATATGATATCTAATCTATAGAATTCCTTAGTATATTCTTTTACCGAGATATCTTTCTTCCTCAAACTTTGCATTTGCCTAACTAGGTAAATTTGATAATCACAAGGTAAGAACTTTCCTTTCAATTTATTCACCATTTTATTCCATACCTTGATTTTGTCTTTACCTTTCCTTTTTTGGTCCAACTACAGATGTTCCCACCACAGGGATGCATGACTCTTCAACTTTGTGCTTGTAATTTTCACCTTCTTTTCCTCAGGTACATTTTCATATTCAAAGTAATTTTCCATCTTAGTGATCCAATCCACCAATCCATTAGAATCCAATTTCCCACTATAGTTAGGAGGATTAAAGTGTGGTGTAGACTTTAGACTTGTCAAAGCCTTCAAGAATATTTCCTCACCCTGATCCATCACAGGTGCAGGTTCTACATCACCTTGTTCTACCTCAATTTCATCATCACTAACATCTTCAAGATCTCTTCCTCTTCTCTGGGCTATTTCAATAGCTTCTAATCTAGTAGCAAGTTGTCTCAACATGTCTGCCAATCTTGGATCCGCATCTCACCTCCCACAAACCATCTTGAAACCATCTACAATTGCAAGTCAAATCACAATCTTCTACCCCACAACAATTCAACTAGGGTTTGACAAGAAGGAATCCTCAAACCTAGATCCAAATCTAACCTCACTCTGATACAACTTGATGCAAGGGAGGGATATAGATAGGGGACAAAGACACACCCTAACCAGATCCACCTTGCAGAACAACACACAATAGTGAGAAAGAGAATGCCAATACTTACATATATTATCTTGAAATTGATTCATACATGCCAGGTTGTAAGGCCTTCTTGGTTTAGGCCAGATATTAAAATTAAGTAAAGAAGTCCTCCAGCATGTGAGGATCTACCAACAATCTTTAATTTCCTATCTTCTATCTTCCATCAAGAACTGACTCCCTAAACTCTAACTAAACAACTACATTTATACAAGAGGCTACCGAGCCAAGTCAGGCTTCAGATCCACAATCAATGAAAGGAATGACTAGATCTAGGTCCACACACTTCCCAATGATGGATACCATTATTAAGTACATGACCACAATTAAATGCACAAGTCATCCTCAAAAGAAATCTAAAATAAACAACTCGGGAAGCAAGGAGAACTGAGCACCAGATAAGCATCATCAAGCACCAAGGAATTAACCGAGCACCAGAGAGATAGCCAACCAGCTTGGTCAACAAAGGAAACCAAGCAACACCAAACCAACTTGATCAAAGAAGGAACTGAGCAACACAAACAAACTTCAAATATATTTTTGGTAACACAGGATTGCCAAGAACCCGAGATGCTCCTGCATCACTATGGGGAATAGGACTGTTACTATTGACAAATCTCTCATCAATGAGATTACTAGTATGCCTCGGGATGGTAAAATTTTTATAGAGACAGAAAGATGATGAAGGAAATTGTAACTCGCTTTCCAAAGACTAAAAAAGAGAAAAAGATACTGGTAAAATCTGCTAATACCAATTATTCTCCTAAGAAAATCAAGAATCCTTTGGACTCTAATCTTTATGATATTATCAATTATGTTACACAGGATAAAAGGTATTTTTGGGTTTATGGTTATCATCTGGTTCTTCTTAGTTACAATTTTTGTGACAAAGACAAAGTTTCTTTTCCCTATTATTTACTCTGTTCTATGAGCGCAACTATGAAAGACAGTAAGTAAAACCCTCATGGGGATCATGCTATATACTAGCATTTGATGGTGTTCATTTATGATTACCTTAAGGCTAAACATGATATTGATCATCCCATGTCTCAGAATTATGATTCAAAGGATGATGCTACTGATGAAGAGTCCTCTGAGGGGAACGATTCAAAGAGTGATTCTGATTTAGACTCCTCTTTTGATGATGCTAAAGGGAAATGAAATAAGAGTCACAAGAATCTAACTAAGGCTTCTATGTATAATAAAATCCCTAAGTCAACTAAGAAAAAATCCTACATAGTTACAGACTTCTCTTTTGATGAGGAGGGGGAAGATGTTTCTTAGTCAGAAGAGCAGGAGTAGATGGTTCAACCGAGGAAGAAATATTGTGCCTCTAGGAACATTACCTTTGAGGATGATGCTCACGGGGGTAATGTTCAAGATACAGGGGAGGAAGATATGAGTGGCACAAATTATATGGATTAGAAAGAGGATAGCAGGAAAAATAAAGAATATTTTGAAGGATAATGGGAATCAAGACACTTATTTCATCCTGATTGGTAAATTGAGTATGACAAATTTTATTAATACAATTGATTGTATTATTGATGATAATGAGTAGTTGAAGGAGGATGTTAAAGATTTTTGGAAATATCTTCAAATTATTGAGGCTATGGGTTTTGGAAAAGACAAATCCTTCCAAGAGTGAATGGAGGCGATTACTCAAGCTATTGGGTGCACTGAAGATTTGAAGGATTCTTTTGACTCTAGACTCCAAACTATTGACAACAAGATCACCTAGATCAAGAATAAGGTTACCTAGTTGGACAACTAGAAGAACAGTAAAATGGAACAAAGGATTGGAGATCAAGATGACCAAAGTGGAGGAGAGTATAGCTATAAAATCCTGAAAGCTTTTGCAGAGCATGTCAAAATTCTAGTTGGTAAGATGGAGGAAAATGGCTTTCAGGCTATTGATGTGGACAAGGATGGTGTGGATCACACTCCTGGTCCGGGAAAGAGAAATCAAGCTGGCACCAGGAAGAACAATGTCAATATCAATAAGGATCTTGAAGAGTTGAAGACCGTTGCTGTTAGCATTGACCTAATTTGGTGATTGAAGTGGTTGGGCTTTTCAAAGATGTTTAGTTGTATTTTTTTTTTGTATGCTTGTCTGTTTGTTGTTAGGTTGCTAGTGCTAGGTTTGCTATCTTTTTGTATAGGTTTCCAACCTATTTGTTCATTGGTCTTCCTTTATGTTATTTCTCCCTGCTGATTGATATGATGTAAAGGTTTCGGGTCCTTTAAAACTTCCTTTTCTATTAATGAAAATACATTATTATATAAAATAAAACCTATATCCAACACAAAGGGAACAATAGTTGAACACTAAATTTTTTTGACAATCTGACACATTTCATTGGAAAATACAAGGTATTTATTGTGTTCACCTATTATATTTTTAATAAGATAAATTGTTAATATGAAATATTCTTATGCATATACATTTATACCCTAACAATTGTACACATGAGAATAGTATTTGTACACTAAGATAACAATACGTGTTCAAGTGAACATCTTATTTTATTAAGACGACATATTATTTTGTAAGTGACACACATATAATAGATTACTATGATATCTTATTTGAGACAAAAAGTTATTTATTGAATTTATTTATGTTTTTTAATATAACATTTATAGGTTCTCACATGTTCAAGTATTGGTCCATTTTTTTATCAATATTTGGAAAATTTTCCATTTACATGTGGATTATTGAATTACAATATATAGTAAAAATTTGTGGTAAGACTAGATAATATATTCACAAGTGGGTGATCAACTATTGGACCCTACATGACTACTAATCCCTCTCCCCTATATGTTTTTTATTAGAAGAAAACTAGTTTTACAGAGACTAGAAACCTAAAGTTTACAAAATAGAAGGGTTCATCATATGCAACAGATAAAACAAACGCAAACCAAATAGGACACAAAAACCAAACAAAAGCCAAAAATAGGAAGCAAAACACCCCTAATACCTATAAGCATTTAGCCAAAGACTATTTCTTCCTAATTATATCAGCATTTATGTCTCTAACCATCTTTACGATTCTATCTAAAGGAGTAGCATTCTTTTTCTTACTCCTCAGGCACATGGTAGGACCATCACTGATCCCAAGGCCTGCAAGCTCCTTTAGTCGCTTTGCATCTTTTTCCTCCACTCTATTCCACTACTTCACCTAGAAATGGTTAGTATCATGTAAATAATCTCTAGAACTTAATGCAAGAGAGTTACCTTTATAAAGAAGGTGAACCACTTCAACATGTTCTTTAATTCTTTAGAGTCCTTCAATGGTAACTGGTAGTGCCAATTTGCTAACCTTGATAACTGTATTAAAGTGCAGAATTAACGCCATTAAACCTTTCTTCCAATTTCCTAATTTTTCTTTCATGGTCATGTTTAAGATCCCTAATATCCTTCATGAGATTACGTGTGCTAGCAAGAATATCATCAATATTTTGGGTATTGGTGGAACCATGTTTAATGTTTCTTAACTCTAAAATAATCCAATTGAAAAGGTATTGTTGGTTGAGCAGGAAATTACTCCAAAGTTTACAAATAGAGGCATCATCCTTGCAAGAAGAACCCTTTTCAATAGGGGTTTTCTTTCCAACCTCTAGCAGAATGTCAATGCAAGTGTTCTTTTCCTTATAAGCCATGACAAAATATAGAAAAGGGTCCTTGATGGTAGGTGGAGATCTTTTCTTTTTCAATGGGGATTTGATCATGATAGAAGGGGACCCACGAGATTTAGAACTAAATTTATGTATGTGACCAAGAATAATGTTGTATGTAACCCACGGCTTTGGAAAAGAAAGGAACTCAAAACCCTAATGTGAATTCTTGGTAGCCTTCTCACATTCTCCGAAGAGGAAATAGTAGTCCACAACTTTAGCTGCTGATTTCTTGTCTCAACTTGCATATTAGAAATGATAGAGACAGGCTCCTCATTGATGATCATCTACAAACCATACACCTTTAGAACACCATTCTCCTAGCCCTCTATAAACACCTCTGTAATTAACACTTCTGCACCATGCATGGTTTCCATAGATGGAGTTAAACCCCTAGCAAAAAGAGAACTCCAAATCATTTGAAGGTTTAGCCATTTCTCATAAACAATTGGTTCCACTCAATTTCTATGCTGATCCATGTTTAAAAATAGAGCCCTCTATAAAACCAGACTAGACAACTCCACCCACAAAATGAAAAAACCACCACATACTTAGCAATAAAGGATCAAGTCTGGCATCGTGCTTTTGCATGTAGGAAAATAATGAATAGGAGTTACTCCTCCTGTGGCCAGACATAAAAATCAGTTAGAACGAGCCAACTCAACCCCATTGGGATATGCTTGTTATAATCCCAACTCACCTTTTGATTAGACTTTACGCCCAAATTGGCAAGAAAATCTGCCACTCGATTTCCCTCACGAAATTCATGAGAAATGTGGAAGGCTTGAAAATCATTTATAATTTCTTTGCTATTTCTTTATTTTCCTTTTCTATTTATTTTTTGGATTTTGGTTATTTTCTTCCAAACATTATCCTTTCATGTCATTCAACACAATTTTTAATAAAAATATCATTAATGACTCATTAGCCCATGATAAACCATATCATGTATAAATTTTGGATCCACATAATATTCAACTAAGTACATTGATTTATAAGTGGAATAATTTTGTCATACGAAGAAATCATTTTAGGGATACACCATGCTACCAACAACAATTTTGAATCCCAACCCTTGGTCCTTAAATATACAAATGCATTGGTAAACTTCAAAAAGATAAATTTAATAGTTTAAATAAATTTTATTAAGGAGATCAACTTAAAGTTAGTCTTCAATGCCTTAAAATTACAGATTTGGTTATGAAAAATTTTCCTTCCTTACATTCTCATAACTAAAATTTTAGTGTATTACAAATTCAATAAGGATGAATATTTTTTATTTAGATCTTCATGTAAAATAAATTGTTGAATGTCTTTAAACTAGCATTTATATTATATAATATATAGGGAAGCCGAGAGTTATCAAGACTTCAAGTTTTATTGTATATAATTTTATTTATTATATATTGAATTAAAGCCTTGAAAACTCTTGGCTTTCTCATATATATTACATAATATATATATGATAGTAACATCCGAAGTGCATGTAAAAAGAAAATAAAAAATATTTAGTAACATTTGGATGCGAGTAATTTATTTCATATTAATTATTTGAATAATTTTTTTAGAAAGGGTCATCATATGGCTATCGGTTAAGTTGTAGTGTTGTCAAGTGCCTTTACATGAGTTGAAATGTTTCATAAAAAATAGTAATTTTTCAAATTGTAATATTTGAATTAGTAATTGAATATATTATTCTTTTTTATAGATTAATCAAAATTTATTTTTTATTTATTTTTAAAATATTTTAAAATATACCATCTTTTTCAAAATAACTATGCAATATAATATAACTAAATTGATTAAATTTGAACTTTGCATTAATTTATATTAATGTTATTTACTTTAATTAATTAATTAAATTTTGAGTTATTATTCAATTTGACTGATTGTTCAATTAGGTTGAGGGTTAAGGTTTAATTTTGTTTAAGGAACATATGGTTAGTGTTAAAATATAAATATAAATATAAATGCTTGAAATAAGAATTTTAATATTCTTTACAAATAGGGTTATCCCAAGTTGAGGGTTAGGGTTGCAATTGGGTATAATATTAGAATTATGGTTCGATAATGTTTACTATTAAGATTATATTTTAATTTGGTATAGAGGTATGACACAATTTTTCATAATATTCATTTAGGTTTAGGTCAGGGGTTCCAAATGGTTTAGTGTTGTATGGTTAGGATTTGATCTAGTTGAAGTTTTAACTTAAAATTGATATAGAGTTACGCTAAAGTTTAATGAAGTGTACTATGAGGCCCAATATTTTATTTGATTTAGGTTTACAAGACAATTTGGTTTATTTCTTTTTTAGTTTAATTAGGGTGAAAGTAGGGTTCTTAGTGGTTATTTTCATAGTCACATTTAGATTTGATGTTTAATTTAATTTAGTGATAGGTTTTAATTGGATTTCATGGGTTCCATATTATATCGTTATCCATTTCCATCTTGTATTATTATATAATAGAGGATGGAACCCTAACATGGTTTTGGTTTCATCTATTATTATATTCTAAATGGCTTATGTTAGCTTTCTTTTTCAATTATGCATGTCCATTTTGAGTTTATTTTTCCTAGTTACAAATAGGGTTCTATCTTGTATTATGTATTATTATTTTTCCAACTACCAGGGTCCAATTTAGTTTACGATAAGTGTTAGTGTTAAGGTTCAACTTAGTTTATTTTTTAATTACATTCAACAGACATTAATCAACAATTTTTCTCAAGATATATTTTATTTAATTTTTCTCAAGATGTTTAGGTGTTATGTTAGTCTTTGATTATAATTTAATTTATATTAGGATTATGTAATGGTTAATTTACTCTTTGCATTTTAGTCCTATTTTAGTGTTAGGGTTGAACTAACATTGCATGATTAAAATTCACTTTGGATTACTATTAAAACTAGGATTATAGATACATTCATTAGATATTGTCCATGATTTAAACATTGACCATAGTTTAAAAAAATATTGATTTTGATTTACTTTAGTGACCAAGGAGTCATATTAGGATTTGATTTGTCTTACTTCAAATTTTATTATTTTATTAAAGTGTTCAATCTCAGTTTGTGTTAACCTAATGCATCAAATAAAATTGATTTATTTAGATTTTAAAAGTATTTTAATAAATAAATAAATAACACAATGAAGGTAAGGGTTATTTTGGTTAATTTTTAAGTAGTGCATTTAATTAATTTGATGATTAAGGTTCATTTTAATTTAGTTTCATAGTTTAATTATTCATATTTGATTAGGGCCACAATTGGATTTGGAGTTTGGAGTTCAGTCTAGGGAAGGAACAAGGTTTAGTTTGTCTTTTGGGTTTGAGAAGGATCATAAATAAATGTAAGTCAAGTATTCAAAAGGGTGAGCGTTTAGTTTGTATTATATAGTTCAATTTTTTTGGGGTGTTTAAATAAGGGTTGGGGTTGACTTTTCTCTATCTTTATGTAAGGTTTTAATATGATTTACTATTAGGATTATAGTTCTATTTGATTAATGGTTTTTTATTTAAAAATTTTTTAGTGTTCATTTAAGTCTATCGTTAGCATCCAATTTTGGTTAAGGAATAATAACGATATAGATTTTATTCAAGTCCTAGTTTTTAATGAAATTGGGGTTGAACATGGGTTTTTTTATTAAAGTTAAACTAGTTTTAGAGGGGCCAAAAATGTGAATATCAAAGTAATAATGTATCAAAAAAGAACCAGTCTGTAACCAAAAACACATTAGATTCTTACCAAATGTTAGACAAAAGAAACAAAACAAGAGAGCACAACCTTGATCATGTATAGAAACTTAACTAACTCTACATTTTTTCTAATGATATCTTCATTAATACTCCTAACCTTGTTAACAATGTTGTCCACTAGAGTCATTCCCTTGTCCTTTCTCTTGAGTTTGTTCGCATGTCCTTGAAGAGTGTCTTTATCTATTTTACTAGTAGGAGTAACTACTTCAATAGTAGAGACAACTTTCTTACAATGCCTTATTCTATCATATTTGACACTAACAAAGGGAGAGGTGGGAGCACTCATAGATAAAGCTTGTAAGGCCTCTGCCTATTTATTTAGCTTTATTAGTCCTTTGGTGGAATTATCCATCACTATCTTTCTCACCACAACAAAAACTCTCACCTTGTCCTATAGATTATTAAGAGTACCTTCCATATTGTTAATTTATTTCTTATGATCCACTTTAATATTTCTAATCTCTTGGGAAAGGGTTTGAGTACTAGTAATGATGCTATCCAATATAGGGCTTGCCAGGGAGTTTTTTTCCTTGAAAGAATTGGCTTCATCTATAATCCAATCAAGAATAACTTGTTGACTATCCATCAAATTATTTAACAATCTAACAATATTTGGATTTTAAAAAATAGAAGAACCCATCTCCAATGGGGTATATTTTTCCTTGTTAATCAGCATCTCCACATGAACACCCATATTTGCCTCCTTAAGTGTACCACGAGGGGGATTCACAGAGGAAACAAGAGCAGAGTCATATGCTTTTTTTTAAAGGTTTTTATTTTATCATGGGCCAATTTCCTTGTTTTCTCAGGGGGAAGGGACCCAAAGGCCCCCCTTTTTTCCTTCAATTTTTTAATTGACACTCTAGCTTTATCTTTACACTTTTTATGGGAATTTGGATCCAAATAATTTGGCACTATTTCATTAGAGTGTATATAATTTGATCTTTCATCATGAGAAATGACTACCCTTTTGTGGGATAAGGAAGTAGTAGTTGGCCACTTTCTAGTATTAAAATGAAAAATTTTATCCCCATTCAAGTCATATTCATGTTGGTCTGACAAACCCTTGTCTCCATAATAGACCCTAATGTTCTTCTGGTATTGCATGCCAGTTTTGGGTGGGGGGTTCCTTTCAATATGCAATTCATGGGTATACTCCATAATCAAAAGGATGAGGCCTTCATGCAGGCTAGGGGATGAAGGGTTTTTCCTGTGAGCTTTTAAACTATAATTCATCGAGGCTAAAAGATAATATTGAATGGAAATACATTTTATATGTTAGAAAGGGTTCAAAATCACAAATTGATTATTGAAGATGCTATTAAACTTACCGTCAAGAGTCAAATATTTCATAATCACTTTTGCCAAGGGAATTTGAGAGAAGCCTTGTAATGACATCCATCCAAAATCTTGCAAACCTTGTCTATCTTGCCTAGAATAGATAAAATGCCCAAAATCTCATTCACACTCTTCTGGTCTCTGTAAAAATTCCTACCTTCAATTAGAGTATCTAACACATTTGTAATCAAATCCTCATTTCTTTATAACTCCAACCCATAAGCATTTAAAATCCCTTCTTCCCATCTATCAACAAAGATGTCAGTAAAGAAGAGAATTATGAGCTCAGTCAAAAAAGAAAAGCCCTCCAAAAAGAAGGCTAGAATGGAGATCTCCTCAGAAGAGGAGTATAATGACAATGTGGAAGCTATGAACACTGATGATGAGGTGGATAATTCTAGAGGTGAGGTTGGGAAGAATAGGGAAGAGACCATGGGGAAGAAAAAAATTCAAAAGGGGAATGCTCTGGTTGTATTTCCATTGATCTGGTCATTAGCAAAGGTTACACTACCCATCCCCCTACTGGAGCCCACAAAAAGAATCAAGACCCTAACATTGAGGTGCCTAATGATGACCAGAAACATCCCTTAGCCTAGTCCCCAAACCCACATGACTTTTCAGATGATAAGAATAAGTCCAGAGGGGAATATCACAATGATGACTCTAGCAAGGGGAAAAAGTGTGGTGTAATTTCAACATGAATACTGTGCGGATGGGGATTATTAGGGAAGTTGTGAATCCCAAAATCCTCGAGGATATAGATGGCATAATCTAGGAGGACCTGATTGACCCTGACCTAGTCATCCTCAGTGACAAGGCCAGAGAAATGGAGCTAAAACTTCTTAACAATGCAAAGAATAGTATGTTGGACTAGTTCAGGTCATTTCAATGGCTCTTTCATGAATTTGGAGACCTCAAGGAAAAAATTTAGGCCATCGAAAACAACAAGGACCACAAAGCCACTAAGGATCTTTGTCATCTGGAATCAAGGATTAACCACATGGAAGAAAAGATGAAGAGCCTTGAGGAAACCCTGAAAGGTATTGCTGAGAAAAACTTCAACATCTTGAAGGCCTCAAACAAGAACATCAAACTAGTCATAGACAAAAAGCAAGAAAAGATGAAAGCTAAGGATGTGCAAATTATCAAAGAGGAAAAAGTAAAAGCACAATGAAGGTCTAGGAAAGATAACTAGGGCTAGGTCAAAGAAAAATATGGACGAAGAAGACTCCAGTGACATTCAAAAGATCAAGGAGGTGGCAGAGAAGATGGAACTTCTTGAAACCAATGTTGCAGTGATGCTCAGAAACCTCTTCTGACCTTTCCTCCTGGTCCCTTTTTCCTATCTCTTTTTTCCTATATTTTGATTGTTTTGTCTTAGTGGTTGTTTGTCTCTCAGGATGCCTATGGCCTGTTTCATCATTTGTTTTTGCTTCCTTAAGACTTGATCTCTTTTTTTCTATATTTTAAGATGTTGTGGGTTTCAGGAACCCTGCAAAACTTATTTTACTTAATCAAAAACAAAGATGTTAGTAACTTGGATGTCCACCCCATGTATCTTCTCCATATAAGGAGTTAGGTCTCCAACCAAAAGCTTTGACCAAAAAACTTCAAACTTCTCCCATTATTTTATAAACAATTGGATCGAACCTATTTCAATAACTGGGTTGAAACACAATATTGTGTCCCACTTTTCGGGATGAAAAAAATCAATGTTGAAGGGAAGTGGAAAAATTTGGGGCCTTCTGTCAAAGTGAGGTCTTCAGGTGAAGGGAAAAAACCCCTTCATGCGAAGTACCCTAGGTAGGGTACTTCACTCGAGGACCCCACTTCGTGTGAAGTGCCCTACGCAGGGTACTTCGGGCGAAGTGGGGCTTCATGCGGAGACCCCTTTGGCCGGATTCTATATATATTTTCAGCTATGTTTTTTATTTTTTTATTGTGTACTTTTCAGATTTTGTGGACCTAGTGGTTGGAGCGAATCAGTGATGTGCGACATGACGTCAACACCTCCCAAGCTTCTTCTACGTCTTTAGATTGTTAGTAGTATCAGGTACATGCATTTTTCTAATTTTTTATTCTAAATTATATGTTTTATATTTATTTTAGTTAGTTATTTGTTTTAAATAACTTTTAGTTTGTAAAAATGTTACAAAATCATAGTTAAATATTAGAATATGTTATAAAATCGTAGTTAAATATTAGAATATGTTAGAAAATCATAATTAAATATTAGAATATGTTAGAAAATTGTAGTTAAATATTAGAATATATTAGAAAATGATAGTACAATGTTAGAAAATGAGAGTAGAATGGTAGAAAATCATAGTAGAATTGTTAGAAAATGTTAGAAAACATTAAAAACCATAGTATAAATATTAGAATATGTTAGAAAATGATAGAAATTCATAGTAGTTTGTTAGAAAATATTTACAAAACATTAGAAACCATAGTAGAAATGTTAGAAAATGTTAGAAAACATTAAGATCTTATAGAAATTATTAAAAATATTTGTTTTTAAATTACTTTTAAAGTTACTAAATATTAGGAATCTCTCTCTCTCTCAAGTACACATTTTTAGATAAGTTAGTAAATAATTAGTTAGTTATTTGTTTTAAATAATTTTTAGTTTCTATAAATCTTAAAAGATTTCGTAGTTAAATTTTAGAAAATGATCTAGTAGTATGTTAAAATATGTTAGAAAATTGTAATAGTAAGTTTCTAGGACCCTTATCCCTCCCTTACTAGATATTAAGACACATAGGATCCCTTAGGAATCTCAAGACCTTATAATACATATTAGGATGTCATAGGACCCATTGACATATTTTAGGTTCCATTAATACATACAAGGACTCCTTGTTTCCCTCAAGGCTCCTTAAGACATATTATGATGAATTAATGTAACTTATGATCCGTTAGGATAAGTATTATGACACCTACAACCCCTTAAGATATTCTAGGACCCTTACGCATCGCTTATGGCATCTTCACACACATAGTGATGCAGGAGCATCCTGGGTGTAAGAGCAATCTTGCATCACCCAAAAAAAAAATTAAAAAAATTTCTGTTTTATATTCAATAAGGGCTATTTTGTGCAGAGCTGCTATTTATGGAAAGTTACTATTTTTGGTAATATTCGTATGTGCTCAGAATGATCTGATTTCTTTCTTGAAGGTTCATTTTGGTCATATAAGTCTACCAGTAAAGTTTCATTGCCAGATCAAGTGTATATTGGAAGATATTAAAGATTTTCGGTATTGGCAGCAGGGTACAGAAACTTTGAATTCAATTTTGAAGGCTTTAGAGGCCCCAGATGAGGTCAAAAATTTGGGTGATGAGCACTTGCGCCAAAAAAGCCTGTAGAGCGCTTCGTGGCATTTCTGAAATGGGGTTATAATAGCCGATCGGGTCAACTGGTGATGACTTATGGTCTTCGGAAGTTGGGCCACCTGAAATGGCGAAAAATAATTTTCTTCAAAATTTTTGTTCAGGTTTCAAAGGTTATCTTGAGCCGACTATGATGTAATAAAATGTAAAATAAAATAATTCTAAGTTTGGTCGGCCTTATTGGCTAAAATTCTGGAACCTTCCCAGGCGGTGAAAATTTGCCTATATAAGGAAGGCTGTATTATTGTTTTAGGCAGTTCAGAATAGTTCTGGGTAGTAGATCTGGGTAATAGTTCGAGGCTTTGTCCTATAGAATATTGTAAGGGAATTCCCATGTGGCTTTACATATTGTAATTTTGAAAGTTTGTAATTCCACATTTGTGGAGATAATAAGAAGCCAATTTTTTGTTCTTGCATATTGTTGTTGTTTCTCTATTTCTGTTATGTGTTTGTGGTATTAAGGGGAGCACCTTCACCAAGTGGTATCAGAGCAGGAGTTCCTAAGTGTCTAAACAGATCATCGACTGTGAGGCAATTTGCACCAGGACCGTGGTTAGGGTTTCAGCGCACATCACAAAAATGCCTCCACGAAGGGAATATGGCGGAAGAGCTGGTGTTGTAACACCTGAGGTTAGGGCACTGCAGAGACAAGTGTGAGCATTACAAGAAGAGATTCATAGAGGAATGAATCTTAATGTCAGAGATGAAAGCGAGGATGAAGCTAAAGAAAAATATCAAGAAGGAGAAGTTGAAATTGTGAACTAGGAGGAAGAAAGATTTTTTCGGGCCATTTCTAAGATTGGGAAAAGACCAAAGATTGAGGTTCCTACATTTTGTGGAAATCTTAACCCAGAAGAATTGATCGACTAGATAAATGAATGTGAGGAATATTTTGAGTATGAAGATGTTGAGGATCCTGATAGGGTCAAATTTGCGAAGGCTAGACTGAAAGGTCATGCGAAGATATGGTGGCAAGAGATTCAGTTGGAGTGAAATAGAAAGGGAAAGGAGAAAATCATGAGATGGGATCGGATGGTGGATAAATTGAAGCGATAGTTCATTCCTGTTGATTATGAGCTTGACCTATTGAATAAAATGTAGAGTTTGAAGCAAGCAGGAAGATATATTTAGGAGTATACAGAGGAGTTCTATCGACTTCTCATCAGAATGGGCCATGCAGAAGCTGATAAGGAGAAAGTTGCCCGATACCTTAATGGGTTAAAGCCAAGCATTCAGGAGGAGCTGAATCTGGTTCGAATGAATAGTATTGAAGAGGCATACCAGTTTGCCCTAAAAGTAGAGGAAAAGCTGAACAAGAAGTTTGAGAGCAGACAAAATGGAAGAGGTCGTGGTGGATGATGAAGTGGATGGTCATATGGTAGCTGAAATGAAGATCCGAAAAAAGAAGGATGAGGCCAGTAGTAGTTAGAATCAGTGAGAAAATAATTCCAATCCCTTCCAGGATTAGAATAATAGAGATCAGAGAGGAAGAGGAAGAGGACAAGGATCTGGAAGAGGTGGCTTCCGTGGAACATGTTTTCACTGTGGAGAAGAAGGTTATAGGGCATTTGAATGTCCTCAGTGCCAAGGTAGAGAAGACAGGAGAAATGAAGGCCAAGCCAGAGTTGCACATGTAGATGAAGATGCCAGATCATCAAATTTTGAAGATGGTGAAAGAGGAGAAATATTGATCAACAGAAGAGTCCTGTTGAGTGGTGAGAATGAACCTAAGAAAAGGAGGAGCCTATTTCGCACTAGGTGCAAGTGTGAAGGTAAATGTTGTGATGTGATTATTGATAGTGGAAGCACTGACAATTTGGTGTCAGAAGAGATATTGACAAAGTTGAAGCTCAAGAGATAGAAACACCCACATCCATATTGGATCGCCTGGTTATAGGATGACCACAAGGTCATGGTCAATGAACAATGCCTGGTGAAGTTAAAGATTGGCGGATACCAAGATGAGGTATTGTGTGATATCATATCTATGGATGCATGTCATATGTTGTTGGGTAGACCATGGTAGTTTGATAGATGTACTGTACATGATGGTCATGTGAATACCTATTCCCTGACAAAGGATGGAGTGTGACATAGGCTAAAACCATTGAAGGAGACTAAAGAAAAGGTATGTGGTAATGCAAGGATAACTTTTGTTGATGAAAGAAATTTTCTAGATGGTATGAGGCATGAGCATGTATGTTTTTCTCTAATTCCAAAAGCTGGTAAAGAGGAAGTAGAAGATGTTCCTGTAGAAGTTGCAAATTTGTTGAATGAGTTTCAGGATATTGTATCCGATAATGTGCCTGATGGATTACCACCAGTCAGGAAGATCAGTCATCAGATGGACTTGATCCGAGGAGTGAGTTTGCCGAATAAGGCAGCACACAGAATGACACCTGCAGAAAGTGAGGAGTTGAACAGACAAGTACATAAACTGTTACAAAAAGGATCGATCCATGAGAGTCTAAATCCCTGTGTTGTACTAGCGGTATTAGCACCAAAGAAGAATGGAGAATAGAGGATGTGTACAGATTCTAGGGCAATAAACAAGATCACAATCAAGTACAGGTTTCCATTGCCACGAATAGATGATATTATGGACTATTTGAGTGGAGCTTTGTATTTCTCAAAGATAGATCTGAAGAGTGGATATCATCAGATTCAGATTAGAGAAGGAGATGAATGGAAGACTACCTTCAAGACAAAAGAAGGACTATATGAGTGGTTAGTCATGCCTTTTAGGCTAACCAATGCACCGAGCACTTTCATGTGGCTCATGAACGAGGTTCTGAAAGAATTTCTGGGTAAGTTTGTCATTGTTTACCTAGATGATATTTTGATCTTTAGTAAGACATTGGATGAGCATATGATGCATATTCGTATGGTATTTGAGAAGTTGAGAGAAGAGAAATTGTTGATTAATTTGAAGAAGTGCAGTTTTGTGAAGAAAGAGTTGGTGTATTTAGGGTTTGTAGTTTCAAGAGAAGGTCTAAAAATGGACCTAGAGAAGGTACAGGCTATCTTTGAATGGCCTACTCCAAGGAGTGCTACTGAGGTAAGATCTTTTCATGGTCTAGCTAACTTTTACAGAAAGTTTATCAGAAATTTTAGCAGTATTTGTGGACCCTTGACTGAAACAATGAGAGGGGATAGAAAAGAGTTTAAGTGGACTAATGGGGCAGAAATGAGTTTTCAATTGTTGAAACAAAAAGTTACAAAACAACCTATTTTAGCATTTCCAAATTTTAATAAGGTGTTTCAAGTAGATTGTGATGCTAGTGGTACTGCAATAGGAGCTGTTATGAGCCAAGAAGGTAAACCTGTTGCTTATTTCAGTGAGAAGTTAAATGATGTCAAGAGAAAATATTCTGTTTATGATCAAGAATTTTATGGTATAGTTCAGGCATTAAAGAAGTGGAGACATTATCTACTTCCTAAGGATTTTGTTTTGTATACTGATCATCAAGCTTTGCAATATTTGAATAGTCAAGGAAAATTGAATCAAAGGCATTTGAAATGGGTTGAGTTTTTGCAGAGTTATACATTTGTTTTGAAACATAGGAGTGGAAAGTCTAATAGGGTTGCAGATGCTCTTAGCAGAAGGCAACTATTGCTGATAGAAATGCAAATTGAAGTGGTTGGGTTCAAGGAACTCAAG
The DNA here is from genome assembly GCA_027943335.1 of Chamaecyparis obtusa. Taxonomy (NCBI): domain Eukaryota; kingdom Viridiplantae; phylum Streptophyta; class Pinopsida; order Cupressales; family Cupressaceae; genus Chamaecyparis; species Chamaecyparis obtusa. Next base: position 339,446 of record BSBK01003029.1, read on the forward strand.
AATTTATATCCAGAGGATCTTGATTTTGGTGAAGCTTGGAAAGCTTGTACAGAACCTGTTACACTAGACAGGATGAAATGGTTGGATTTCATCATCCAGGATGATATGCTATTCAGAGGGAGTCAGTTGTGCATTCCATGAAGTTCTATGAGGGAGAATCTCATCAAGGAGAAGCATAGCTGAGGATTGGCTGGACATTTTGGTCATGATAAAACCTTTGGTTTGGTTAGTGAGAATTATTATTGGTCATAGTTGCAGCAAGATGTGACGAAGTTTGTACAGAGTTGCAGAGTATGTCAGATGGCGAAAGGAGTGAAGTAGAATATAGGGTTGTATCAGCTATTACCCGTACCAAAGAAGCCTTGGGAGGATATCAGCATGGACTTTGTTCTTGGTTTACTGAGGACTCAGTAGAGACATGATTCAATTTTTGTGGTGGTTGACAGATTTTCAAAGATGGCACATTTCATTCCCTACAAGAAGACTAATGATGTTGTTCATGTAGCAGAATTGTTTTTCAGAGAAGTAGCGAGACTTCATGGTTTGCCAAAGACCATAGTTTCAGATTGGGACACTAAGTTTGTTGGATATTTCTGGCGTACATTATGGAAGATGTTGAAGACAAATTTGAAGTTCAGTTCATCACATCATCCACAGACTGATGGACAGACAGAGGTGGTGAATAGGAGTTTGAGAAATTTGCTGAGATGTTTGGTTGGAGATAAGCCAACAGGATGGGATTTGATTTTACCATAGGCGGAATTTGCATACAATAATTCTGTTAACAGGAGCACTGGTAAATCACCATTCTAGATTGTATATGGAAGTAGTCCAAGAAATGCATCTGAATTGAGGAAGATAGATAAAGGAGAAATAAGTAGTGCCGAAGCTAAGGATTTTGCAGAACACTTGAAGAACATCCATGGGGAGGTGAGGAAGCATATTACCAAGATGAACACACAGTATAAGGCTAAGGCAGATGAGAAAATGAGGTATAAGAAATTTTAGGTTGGTGATGAAGTCATGGTTCATTTGTGGAAGGAGCGGTTTCCAGTTGGTACATATAAGCAGCTGAAAATGAAGAAGTTTGGACCATGTAGGATACTGAAGAAACATGATTCAGGAAATGCATATGAGGTAGAATTGCCTACTGAGCTAAATATTTCACCAGTGTTTAACATTTTAGATCTGACAGAGTATCATGAAGGAGGTGTTGAAGATGAGATCACAGCAACACAGTGGAGTATTCCAGCAACTAGTTCAGACACTAAGGAGATTGAAGATATACTGGACAGTCATGTTGGCAGAAGCACAATGAATAGGACATATGAAGAATATCTGGTCAAGTGGAAAGGATGACCTGTTGCAGATTCATCATGGCTGAAAAAGGAGGAGGTTAGCCATCTTGGTTTTCCTCTGCACACCTGAGTCATGACAAGGTCACTACTCAAATTACCCTAGGTGTCTGATGCAGGAGCATCCTGGGTGTAAGAGCAATCTTGCATCACCCAAAAAAAAATTAAAAAAATTTCTATTTTATATTCAATAAGGGCTATTTTGTGCAGAGCTGCTATTTATGGAAAGTTACTATTTTTGGTAATTTTTGTATGTGCTCAGAATGATCTAATTTCTTTCTTGGAGGTTCATTTTGGTCATATAAGTCTGCCAGTAAAGTTTCATTGCCAGATCAAGTGTATATTGGAAGATATTGAAGATTTTCGGTATTGGCAGCAGGGTACAGAAACTTTGAACTCAGTTTTGAAGGCTTTAGAGGCCCTGGATGAGGTCAAAATTTGGGTGACAAGCACTTGCGCTGATCAATCCTGTAGAGTGATTCGTGGCATTTTTGAAATGGGGTTATAATAGCCGATCGGGTCAACTGGTGATGACTTATGGTCTTCGAAAGTTGGGCCACCTGAAATGGCAGAAAGTAATTTTCTTCAAAATTTTTGTTCGGGTTTCAAAGGTTATCTTGAACCGATTATGATGTAATAAAATATAAAATAAAATAATTCTAAGTTTGGTCAGCCTTATTGGCTAAAATTCTGGAACCTTCCCAGGCGGTGGAAATTTGCCTATATAAGGAAGACTGTATTATTATCTTAGGCAGTTCAGAATAGTTCTGGGTAGTAGATCTGGGTAATAGTTTGAGGCTTTTTCCTATAGAATATTGTAAGGAAATTCCCATGTGGCTTTGTATATTATAATTCTGAAAGTTTGTAATTCCACATTTGTGGAGATAATAAGAAGCCAATTTTCTGTTCTTGCATATTGTTGTTGTTTCTCTATTTCTGTAATGTGTTTGTGGTATTAAGGGGAGCACCCTTCACCACATAGGACCCCTTAGGACCCATACGACACATTATTATATCTTAAAATATTCTAGGACTCATTCATCTATCTTAGCTTCTGTTAATACATATGTGAACCCATCGTTGCCCGTGAGAACCCTTAAGACATGTGTGTACTAGTATCAATTAATGTAACCTAATATCCTTTAGACCAATTATCACATCTATAACCCATTAACATTATTGGACCATTATACATCAATTATGACATTTTAAGACACACATGACCCCTTTAGATCCTCAAGAGACATTAACATATCTTAGGTTGTCCTAGGACAAATTTATGTATCTTATATTCAATTAGTACATACGAGGATCAACTGATGTAACCTAGGACTCCTTAGGACCTCTTATGTTATCCACGACCCCTTAAGACACTCTAGGACACTTATCCATACATTAAACTATCTTAAGACACATGGGACCCATTGTTTCCCTCAAGAAACCTTAACATATATACTAAGATCAATTAATGTAATGTAGCAGATCTCTTAAGACCACTTATTGCACCTACGAACCATTAAATTTTTAGGACCCTTATCTAGATCCCTTATGAAATATTAAAACAAATATGAAACCTTAGAACCCATTGATGTATCTTATGTTCCATTAATACATACTGTTATACACTAAGTTTGCACCCTTGTTTCAAGCTCTCTTGGTCTTGATAACTTAGTATAACATGGGAATCATCTCTAGGTTGTGGGACCTATGATAATTGAGATGAGACCTCTAGGTTCTAGGCTGGTTCCTCTTGGATAATCACCTTAATTTGCTTCTCGACAGGAAAGTAAATTCTTGAGGGGAAAAGGGATAGAAGGAATGCTTGAAAGGGAAATGACTAAAATCAAACTACCTACTAGGTGATACACTGAAATGAGTTGAACACAATATACTAACTAAACTAGTATGAAAAATCTCAAATCTAATAGAATAGAATCTTTCTAAATAGGCTTGCATAAGTGTTTCACAGAGGGGTCTGAGTAAAAGACACAGACTGTGACCTACAAGCAAACGTTGTCTTCAACAAAAGGGTATAGGAATGAGATAGAATGACAGGGGGCTGAAGTATACCCACAAACTCACTCAAATCAAATTAGACATAGTAGTACACAAATAAGATGAAAGAAAGAAGGGCCCTGGAACTCCAAGATTTCTCTAACAAAGCCAGTACATCATATTCAATAAGAGAAATGTAGACAAGGAAAAGACCAGAGGGTAGAACAAATGCCACAGATATCCTTTATTGAGTCTGAGATTTCAATGAAAGATCATAAACTATAAAAGTCAGAGGGCAGGAAGAATGCCATAGATAACTCCTAGAAAGAGAAAAATCTTTTTACAAAATGTAAACTCTGAGCTCTAAAAGCTCCAAAAAACATTATATACATCTCCTCTATTGCACACAGGTAGGAGCAAAACCTAACTAGGGTTTACATAGATTTTCACAAAATAATAGCCAACCCTAATTCTGTCAACTCTGATCATAAATACCCATGAAAATATCCCAACCAATTAGATATCATTTTGCGTGTCCATCTCTATACTGTATCTGCCTGCAGACAAGCCACCTTGATCTATCTACCTCTCTGCAGCTTGAGCTTGCTAGAACTATTCAAATCTAGTACTCTTAGATATTTGAATTTAAAAAAAGATTAAACGGTCACAGGTGGCGCCAAGCTTTATCTATCAATGGTTGATATTCAAATCTGACCTATTTTTTAAAATGTGACCGTCACATCCTCTATTTTACCAGGCACCGCTTATATTCTTTACTTAACGTCGGGACTTCCTTTCCTTTTAGTCACTGAATCACCTAATGTTTTATCTAACCCTGGCTTGACTTTGTTGATTACATGACTACACTTACAAGCTTGGACCCATCTAATGGTCGTCGCATGATCTCATGGCCTCAGAAGATTCCTTCAAATCATGCGCCAGCCATAGATCTTTCTATCTTCTACCACCTCACTTAAGAATTCTTGACCCACTCTACTTTCCTTGTCACCATTCAGCTTGACCAATAAGATATGAACATGTTATAACATGAGGACCCACCTGACAGAGCCCTGGCTTAAAGAAAATCAACGACTGGCATATGATCTCATGGGCTAAGAATATTCCATGCGATCATAAGATAGCCATTAGATTAAAAGTTGAGACAACACACTGGGCCCACCCTACAAAACCTCAACATCACTAGCCTTCAACCAATTAGAAGTGTACACCTCAGACTACATGGCAGTGGACCCACTAGCACAAAAGTGCTGCATTGAAAAGAAGATCAACGACCCTCATTACATCATGATGTTAACCTTCAAGGACATCTCCTCGATGGTATAGCGACAACCGTTGATCTTGTCTGAACTTTAACCACTCCAGAACTGAGACCACCAAATATAACAGCAACCACTCGCTAGATCACAAGATGCCAAGGACTTGACCGCTAGGAATAAGAGATCTTGCGAACATAGTCGCTCAATCACCGAAAGAAAAGGGAGAAAACCTTTTGACTGGGAGATCTTGCAAACAAAGGGTAGTCGCAAGGTCAGGAGATATAAAAGAATATTCCACCAGGTTTTAGAGATCTTGGAACTAGCCTGAGCTTATAAATTGCACGTGAGAAATGGAAAATTAAGTGGCCAAGAAAGGTAATGACAAAATAGAAAGGGCCAAAGGGTTAGGGTTTTGGCTTCAATAGTCACACTTTCAAATAAAAACCTACAGACTAGAGAGTCTGGATAGTTGCATAGACCAGAAGAAAAGGTAGAAGACCATGAAAAATCTCAAGGAGCCCAATAGGGTAAAAATGTAGACCTCTGGAAGGAGTTTAGTCTATAGCCAAATTTGTATGGAATAGGAAAAATTGCGTAACATTTTGATGATTTCTGCTAGATGTCAGCCTGCTAAACATTAGATCAGTGGCCTTAAGCAATCCATTGGGCATAGGAGTCATCACTTTGAACATAGAAACTCTAATAGAGAGATAGACCTGGAACCAGAGGAACAAAACCGTGCACAAGCACTTCTTGGAAAATAGGGAGACTAAACTAGAAAATAGGGATAGAAAGTAGGAAAACTATCCTAACCTAAACTAACCAGTACAGAAAAATGGTCAAACAAAGCCATTCACTAGTAGGCTGAAATAACTACCCTTCCTTATTAGGATATTTTGCATTGAGTGCATAAGGATAGGTACAAGGATATGAGGCATATAAAGATTTATCAAATAATGGTGAACTACCTCTGCAAGGATAGGATCAAGTTTACTTACCTCAAATTAATCATGTGGAGATGTCTCAGTAAACTCCTTCTGGGCTAGGTATTTGATAGGGCAGCCTCTTGAAAGTCTAAAGGTAGGACCTTCCTTGATGGCTTCTTTTTTATCTTCATGGTTGCCTCCTATTATGGATAGCCATGTCAACTCATTGTCCATAGATAGGGAACTATCATCCTCTTTGTTCAAATATCCAAAGAACTCATCAAAGTTGTCAATATCTTGAAGATCCCCAGGAATAACTGGCTCTTTACAATTAAGCTCCATACACAAGCTTCCTATGATGCTCTACAAACAATCCTCCCTAAGGCTCTGGTTACCTTATTCATATTGGGAAGTCTCCTCCTCAAAGATGGGACCAAGCTCATGAATCAACATATCCTCAGGATCAATCTCTTCTAGCTACTGCAATTTTATAGAGGTGGCTATGATCATAGCCTCTTCATTTTTCTCAATGAAACTTGGTAGCTCATCTAACAAGGACAAGAAATCCTCTTCTATATCAACCTCATGTTGATGATGAAACTTTTGTTCTGATTGACCTTCAGCCATAGGTAATGGCATGGCCTCTTCTTCATCATCAACAAAGAGGGGGAGCTCATTGAAAAAATTGACCAAGAGCTCAGACTAAGCATCAAACTCCATCTCCTCACATTGCTAGCTCACTTTATCACAATCATCACTCAACACTGATACCTCAAATTTATTCTCCTCTTCATCACATGAAAGCTCATTTACAATAGGTCCTTGGTCGGACACTAGACTAGTATCTTTGAAAAGACTTAGCATCTAACAACCAAGAGGCAGAGTCCATTGGGGTATCCACAACACTTCATCATCTTGAGAGACCAGAGGGGCCTCTTGAGATGAACAACTTTCTTGTACAGACTAGTCTTGTAGAGTGGTAGACTGAATCTCAAGTATAGGCTCTTGGAAAGATTTTTTTTCCTTAAACCTTGGGATGTGAAATTGAGGGGGTTCAGGGGGAGACATAGAAGGTATACCTATCTTGAAGCTTGGAAAACCAAAAGCCCTACCATCTTGGTGTTGCACTATCTCAATATAGTTGTTAGGTTATTGTAGGCCACAACAAGGTTTCAACTGCTCCAAAATAGGCATAGACACTTGAAGGGTATTCCTAAAGCTTGGAAATGAATGCTTTGTAGGATCTTCATGTGTAACCTCTTGAGACAAATGGGTTCTCTAGCTTGGGATCCTAGGCTTAGGAGCCTCTTGTTCAACAATTTGTGATCTCAGCCTTGCTGACTCAACACCAGCTCGGTGATTGATCTCTTCTTGAAATTATTTTATTTGTTACTCATTAACAAGAGCCTCTACCACTTAGTAGGGAACTAACCCCTATTCATAACTTTGAGCCTCCATCTCCTGCTACTCTCTGATCTTAGACACTTGCTTAATCAAATTAAGCAGTAGATTCTTTGTCTTTTCCTACTCTTTCATCAAGTTTGAGCTATCAATCTGCTGCCAATGAAGCTAAGAAGGGGGGGTGGGTGGTAAGCATGATGAGGTAGCTAGCTTTGCATTTTATTTTTTACCATTTGTGCCCATGATCCCTCTTGTTGAAGGGCCCACTCATAATCTTGTACAAGGGTATAATCATTTGGGGCATGTTGGATATATTGATGGCCTTGTATAGTATGAAATCTTGGGGTAAAAGTAGGCTTTAGGTGGCTTTGATAAGGTTGATAAATAGCCCATTGAGCATTGTCCTCATAATAGGATGGTGGGTAACCTGACTATCGATGATAACTTGACATGTCTACTCATGCAATCAGTTGGAATTTGAATATGAAAGATTTGAAACATACTAGTACTCAATCTTTGAAACTAGTAGACCTTCCAGAGCCACCAGATATGTAGAACAACAACCTCTTCTAGGTCTATAGTATACTATCAACATATCAGAGATAGCATAGCTTGAACATGAATCTGAGCTTTAGTCCCACCGAGCATGCCAGAATTGTTACGCCTAAGGTAGGGTGTCTTCTAAATTTGAATCTCATCCTAGTCCCACTAGGTGTGCCAAATATGTTATGCCCAAGGTGGGGTGTCTTTTGAATTTGAATTTGATCCTAGTCCCACTAGGCATGCCATAATTTTTATGCCCAAGGTGGGGTGTCTTCTAAATTTGAATATGATCCTAGTCCCATCAGGCATGCCAGAATTGTTATACACTAAGTTTGCACCCTTGTTTCAAGCTCTCTTGGTCTTGATAACTTAGTATAACATGGGAATCATCTCCAGGTTGTGGGACCTATGCTAACTAAGATGAGACCTCTAGGTTCTAGCCTAGTTCCTCTTGGATAATCACCTTAATTTGCTTCTCGACAGGAAAGTAAATTCTTGAGGGGAAAAGGGATAGAAGGAATGCATGAAAGGGAAATGACTGAAAGCAAACTACCTAGTAGGTGATACACAAAAATGAGTTGAACACAATATACTGACTAAACTAGTATGAAAACTCTCAAATCTAATAGAACACAATCTTTCTAAACAAGCTTTCATAAGTGTTTCACAAAGGGGTCTGAGTAAAGACATAGACTGTGACCTGCAAGCAAACATTCTCTTCAACAAAAGGGTACAGGAATGAGATAGAATGATAGGGGGCTGAAGTATACCCACAAACTCACTCAAATCAAATCAGACACATTAGTACACAAATAAGATAAAAGAAAGAAGGGCCCTAGAACTCCAAGATTTATCTAACAAAGCCAGTACATCATATTCAATAAAAGAAATGCAAACAAGGAAATGACTAGAGGGTAGAAAAAATGCCACGGATAGCCTCTATTGAGTCTAAGATTTCAATGAAAGATCACAAACTATAAAAGTCAGAGGGAAGAAATAATGCCATAGATAACTCCTAGAAAGAGAAAACTCTTTTTAAAAAATGTAAACTCTGAGCTCTAAAAGCTCCAAAAAACATTATATACATCTCTCCTATTGCACGTAGGAAGGGGCAAAGCCTAACTAGGGTTTACATAGATTTTCATAAAATAATAGACAACCCTAATTTTGTCAACTTTGATCATAAATACCCTTGAAAATATCCCAACCAATCAGATATGATTTTTCATGTCCATCACTGGACTGTATCTGCCTGCAGACAAGCCACCTTGATCTATCTACCTCTCTGCAACTCGGGCTTGCCATAACTATTTAAATCTGGTACTCTTAGATATTTGAATTTAAAAAAAGATTAAATGGTCATAGGTGGCACCAAGATTTATCTATCAATGGTTGATATTCAAATCTGATCTGTTCTTTAAAACATGGCCATTAGATCCACTATTTTATCAGGTACCACTTATATTCTTTATTTAACCTTGGGCCTTCCTTTCCTTTTAGTCGCTGAATTACCTGATGTTTTATCTAACCCCGGCTTGACTTTGGTGATTATGTGACTATAGTTACAAGCTTGGACCCATTCGACGGTCATCCCATGATCTCATGGCCTCAGAATATTCCTTCAGATCATGCACCAGTCATAGATCTTTCTATCTTTCGCCACCTCACTTAAGAATTTCGGACCCACTCTACTTTCCCTGTCACCATCCAGCTTGACCAATAAGATATGAGCATGTTATAAAATGAGGACCCACCTGATAGAGCCCTGGCTTAAAGAAAAATCAATGGCTGGCATATGATCTCATGGGCTAAGAATATTCCTTGCGATCATAAGAAAGCCATTAGATTAAAAGTTGAGACACCACACTAGGCCCACCCTGCCAAACCTCCACATCACTAGCCTTTAACCAATTAGAAGCGTACACCTCAGACTATGTGTCAGTGGACCCACTGGCACAGAAGTATTGCATTGAAAAGAAGATCAATGACCATTGTTACATTGTGATGTTAACCTTCGAGCACATTTCCTCAGTGGTATAGCAACAACCATTGATCTTGTCTGAACTTTAATTGCTCAAAAAATGAGACCACCAAATATAACAGCAACCGCTCGCTAGATCATAGGATGCCAAAGACTTGACCGCCAGGAATAAGAGATCTTACAAACACAATCACTAAGTCACCAAAAGAAAAAGGAAAAAACCTTTTGACCAGGAGATCTTGTGAACAAAGGGTAGTCACAAGGTCGGAAGATATAAAAGAATATTCCATCGGGTTTTAGAGATCTTGTGACTAGCCTTAGCTTATAAAGTGCACATGAGAAATGAAAACTTAAGTGGCTGAAAAAGGTAAGGACAAAATAGAAAGGGCCAAAGGGTTAGGGTTTTGGCTTCAACGGTCACACTTTTAAATAAAAACCTGCAGACCAGAGAGTCTGGATAGTTGCATAGACCAAAAGAAAAGGCAGAAGACCTTGAAAAATCTTGAGGAGCCCAACAGGGTAAAAATGCAGACCTCTGGAAGGAGTTCAGTCTATAGCCAAATTTGTATGGAATAGGAAAAATTGGGTAACACATACAAGAACCCATTGTCAACCTGTATACACCTTAACAAATACTAGGATCCCTAAGGAGCTCTTATGATACATACTACTCCTTAAGACATTCTAGGACATTTATCCATCCCTTAGAACATCTTAAGATGTCTAGGATGCATTAGGACCCCCAAGAATAATTAATTTAACCTATAATCCCTTAGAAGCATTTATAACACCTACAAAGCCTTAAGACATTCTAGGACCCCATCAGACCCTTAAAACCTAATAAAACCTAATAAAACATTCTAGGACTTCCAAGACCAATTAATGTATCTTAGGATTCCTTACCCGACCCATTCATGTATCTTAGGTACTCTTAATTGATATGAGGACCCATTATCACCCTAAACAACCCTTAATATGTATACTAGAATCAATTAATATAACCTAGGATCCCTTAGGGCCACTTACAACACATGTGACACCTTAATACATTGTAGGAAACTTAGTTGATGGAATAAGACCTATTAATACCAATTAGTACATCCTATAACCCTTAAGACCTAATAAAACCACTTACTTGACCTAATAGGACCTATTAATACCAATTAGTAGATCCTAGGACCCTTAAGACCTAATAAGACCACTTACCTGACCTAATAGGACCAATTAATACCAATTAGTACATCCTAGGACCCTTAAGACCTAGTAAGACCACTTACCTGACCTAATAGGACCTATTAATACCAATTAGTACACCCTAGGACCCTTAAGACCTAATAAGACCACTTACTTGACCTAATAGGACCTATTAATACCAATTAGTACATCTTAGGACCCTTAAGACCTAATAAGACCACTTACTTGACCTAATAGGACCTATTAATGGGTATGTGCAGGATCATGGTATGCCAAACTAGGCCCTTAAATGGCAATGAAAATTTAGAAAATCAAGTTTAGGCAAGTTGACATAAAAATTTGAACAAGTTATAAATATTATATCAAAAATATGTAAGAAGATAATTTGTAGAAAATTGAATTTAGTTTCTAAGATATGAGGCCTTTTTTGAAAAATAATTATTTTATATGTTGAAAATTTCAAACTTCAATTTAGTAGTACAAAAATTTTAGGAAAAAATAAGAAGTAGGTGTATGTCTAACCACCTTAAACACAATCAAATGATAATTTTTTTTTAGAAGATTCAAGATATAAGTAGTAGACATATGTCCAGTTGTGACACATATTTTTTTGTAATTTTTTTCCAAGTAAATAATTAATTATGATTTTTCTTCTACAACTTTTCTATAGTACAAAAACTCTCGTATCTGAGCACATTAACTTAGTCTAAACTTAATCAAACTAAAATTTTTTATTATTATTCTTGTAATAGGAAAAACATAGAATGTGACACATGTTTTGGATTTCAAAAATGTTTTACAGTTTGAAAGTTATAGCTATTTTTTAATAAGTCTATCAATCAGGACTAGAAAGATAACAAGTAGGTGTATGTCTGACCACATTAAACAAAATTAAATGATAATATTTTTCTATAAGATTCTAGATAAAATTAGTAGACTCATGTCCGGATGTGAGCTATATGTTTTTTTTATTTTTTTTCCAAGTAAATAATTAATTATGATTTTTTTGCCACAAATTTTTTTTAAATATAAAAACTCTTGTGTCTAACCACCTTAACTTAGTCTAAACTTCATCAAATTGAAATAATTGTTTATTATTATTGTATTAGGTGAAGCATAGAATGTGACATATATTTTAGATTTTAAAAGTGTTATATTGTTTGAAATTTATAGTTTTTTTTCAAAGAGTCTATCAATCAGGACTTCTTTTTCACATTGCCACTTTTTGGCATACCATGATCCTGCACATACCCTAATACCAATTAGTACATCCTAGAACCTTAAGACCTAATGGTACCACTTACTTGACCTAATAGGACCAATTAATACCAATTAGTACATTCTAAGACCCTTAAAACCTAATAAGACCACTTACTTGACCTAATAGGATGTATTAATACCAACTAGTACATCCTAGGACTGTTAACACCTCATAAGATCACTTACTTGACCTGATAAGATATATTAATACAAATTAGTACATCCTAGGACCCTTAAGACCTAAGAAGACTACTTACTTGACCTAATACAAGCTATTAATACCAATTAGTACATCCTAGGACCCTTAAGACCTAATAAGACCACTTACTTGAACTAATAGGACCTAGTAATACCAATTAGTACATCCTAGGACCCTTAACACCTAATAAGATAACTTATGTGACATAATAGGACCTATTAATACTAATTAGTACATCCTAGGACCCTTAACACCTAATAAGACCACTTACTTGACGTATAGAACCTATTAATACCAATTAGTACATCCTAGGACCCTTAAGACCTAATAAGACCACTTACATGATGTAATAGGACCTATTCATACCAATTAGTACATCCTAGGACCCTTAAGACCTAATAAGACCACTTACTTGATGTAATAGGACTTATTAATACCAATTAGTACATCCTAGGACCCTTAAGACCTAATAAGACCACTTAATTGACCTAATAGGACCTCTTTGTTAGGAATGAATGCAAAGTATTTTGGCAGTCATTCTGTAGCAGTTGTTGTTGCATTCATGACTTGGCTTGTCATTGATGTCAACACAATGATATTTTGGATATTAGCAGGAAAGCAGGTATAGTTTTGTTTTGTGCACATGTTGTATTGTAGATTGGCTTTTGCACAGTTGATGGTATGTTCTTTGGTGTGTTATTAACCTATGGTTAACAACACAAAAATAAATTCATTCATTTGTGAGAGTTATGAGCATTTTGGTGAAAGCATTGTTTAGAAAGTGTTTCTGTGAAGCGATGTTCGAAAATCAGAGGATATCTCTTAGCTGGGATAGAATCTAATTTTTTGTAGTTAAAGAGATGTTGGAGACTCATTAATGATGATGTGGTTCATAGCGCAAATTTTGAGGATATGTTTGGGGAAAGTTACAGTATCTGGAAGCTGATAGTTTTATGAGAATTCTGTGTGTAGCATGTAGAATTTATTATTTTGTAATTGAGGACTGACTCATTTGTAATTATTTGAGTTTGGTATATAAGAAGAAATGTTTTCCTTGTTGTAAATGTGTACTATGAAGATTGAAATGTGAATATATGCATGAAGTGAAGAAAAGAGCTAATTCAGTGATGAAGGAAGACTTGTGAGTACAGAGATCTAGAATTGTGATCTTGTGTAGCAGAGAGTGCGGTTTTGGCATAGTGTGAAGGAGGTAATATATTTCATATTATTCTTTTGAATAATTATAAGATCTTTTGGACAGTGGGTTCAAAGATCTTGCCTTGAAGTTGTTTGGGCAGTGGGTCCTTCTATCTTCCATAAACTCTTAACCAGGTTAGAATCTTTCACAGGGATTCAAAATCTTCTAACAATGATTTATATGTACTGAATGTATTTCATAAGACTCCTAACAGGGTCCATCCTCTAACAAGGAACTTTCATATTAGTGCATCATTTTGTGGGCATCATTCCCACCGGGGTTTACTCTTTTCAAGAGGTTCCCTAGTCAACATATCTTGTGTTATTGTGCAATTGTGTATGATTATCTTTCTATGGTTGATCAGTACATTGATTACATTGTTTACAGTTTTTGAATGGATAAATTATCTGATAACTGATTCACCCCCCCTCTCTTAGTTATCTTGGGGATCTTTACTTTCTAACAATTGGTATCAGAGCAGCAGGTCCTTGAAAGAAAAGTTTAACAACTTAAGGAGATCCATGGTGAATTTTAGAAAACAAAGCCTTAATTTTGATGGAGTAAATTTTGACAGCTAGAAAGAAAAGATGAAGACACATCTATTGTGTTTAGGACCAAGTTATTGGTTGATTACAAAGAATGAGAAGACTATCATTGAGGAAGACAATCTAGAGGCAGGAACTAAAGATGAACTAGATCTATTCATGTGTAACATACTTGCAAGAGAAGCACTTTTGTCAGCACTACCGGAGAATGAATATAGTCAGGTAAGATGTTTGAAAACATCTCATGCAATTTGGAAAGCTTTACATTCTACTTTTGAAGGTGATGAACATGCAAAGAAGGCTAGATTACATAACTAGATTTGTGCATTTGAAGATATCAGAATGATGGAAGATGAATCTATTAGAAGCTATATTGGTAGGATGTCTAAGATTGTAATAGGAATAAAGTCTTGTGGAGGTGATAAGATAGAGAATGAAGTGATATGGAAAATTCTAAGAACTTTGACACCAGTATTGAAGCAGACAATGCAGATGATTGAACAAGTGATACCTTGTACATTGAACTTTTCAAGAGAGACTCTTCTTGGAAGATTAGAAACAACAGAGATGAACTTGAGATTATCAGGAGAGCTACCTAGAATGGAAACATCATTCAGTTCTCTTAACATTAGACCTACAAGAAGTACTAGTGTGAATGGAAATTATGCTAGCAGTAGCAGATTTGAGGAAGATAAGAAGATTGAAGAAGGTATTGCATTACTTGTAAAAAGAGAATCAGATGGTAAGAAAATCTTTAAATGTTGGACTTGTCAAGAATATGGTCATTTTGCATCTAAATGTCCTAAAAGAGTTAAGAAGTATAGAAGCAACTTTAAACCTAGAAGATCTAAAGAATGTTATTATGCAAATGATGAAGATCTTGAAGCAGGAATTGAAAAACATTTAAGTGATAGTGATAATGATAACTTTGAGGAAATAGGATTTGTAGCAATTAAAGAGGAAAGTTCTGAATCTAATAAAAGGGAAGAAAAAGCATTAGTTTCACAAGTTGAAAAGAAATCTAATTGGATTATAGACAGTGGTTGTTCACATCATATGACTAGAGATAAAAGAAAGTTTGTTAAGTTAGATAATTATGATGGAGGAATTGTTAGGGTTGGTAACAATGCACCTTGTTTGATTAAGGGTATAAGATCTATTACTCTTGATGGAAAGACTAACACTGTTGATGTATACTTTGTTGATGGACTGAGACATAATCTACTAAGAGCTGGACAATTGGCTGATAAGGGTTATCAAGTTTGGTTTTCTGAGAAAACTTGTGTGATAAAAGATAAAGATGGAAATCTGATTGGAAAATGATCCAGAACCAGAGGTAATGTATTTTAGTTGAATCCTACTAAGATGACATGTTTGATAACTAGGATTGATGACAGTTGGTTATGGCATAAAAGGTTTTGTCATATAAACTTTGATAATATTGTCAAGGTGAGCACTACACTTGCGGTAAGAGATTTACCTAGAATTATGAAACCTACTAACATGATTTGCAAAGAATGTATGATGGCAAAGTAGAAAAGGAGTTCATTTCCCAACAAGAAGTTCACATCGACAGAGAAGCTGGAGATTGTTCATATAGACTTGAGTGGTCCTACTAGGACTAGAGGATTCTATGGAGAAAGGTATTTTATGATTCTTGTTGATGATTTTACAAGAATGATGTGGATTGCATTTTTGAAAGAAAAATCTGAAGTATTTGATAAATTTAAGATCATGAAAAGAAAAATTGAGAATGAATCTGGAATAAAGATTAAGTGTCTAAGATCTGATAGAGGTGGTGAATTTACATCTAGAGAGTTTAACACCTTTTGTGAAATGAATGGTATTAAGAGACAACTTTCAGCCCCTAGAACACCAGAACAAAATGGTATTACAGAAAGAAGGAATAGGTCAATAACTGAAGCAGCAAGAGTTATGTTGTTTGAAAATGATTTGGCTAAGACTTTTTGGAGAGAAACAGTGAACACAATAGTATACACTATGAACAAAGTACAAATCAGAGCAGATACAAACAAGACACCTTATGAATTATGGTTTGGACATACACCCTCAGTTAAGTATTTTAGAATTTTTGGAAGTAAATGTTATATAAAGAGAGATGATGATATAGGAAAGTTTGATCCTAGAAGTGATGAAGGAATATTTCTTGGATATTCTTTAAAAAGAAAAGCATATAGATGTTATAACAAAATAACTGAGACTATTGTTGAAAGTGCAAATGTAAAAGTTGATGAGAAGTTTAAAATTTGGGAAAGAATGCTTGATTATGAATCTGATGGAGAAGCACAACCTCAGCCTAACATTGAAAATGCAGAATTATTTTTTGAAACTAATAGTGATTTATTGAATGAAAGTCATACTGAAGAAAATAGAGAAGAAAACAGAGAAGAAAGAAGAGAAGAATCTACAGTCGGAACAAGATCAATAACTATGACACCTAACAGGTATACTTCAAGACATCACCCTGTTGAGAAAGTTATTGGAAATTTAGATAGAGGAGTTTTGACTCGGAATAAGGTACATTTATGTTTGATTTCTTAAATTGAACCTAAGACTACTAATGAAGCTTGTGAAGATGAACATTGGATTAATGCTATGAAAGAAGAACTAGAGCAGATTGAAAAAAAACAAGACATGGGAATTGGTCCCTAGACCTGAAGACAAGAATGTGATTGGAACAAAGTGGGTATTCAGAAAAAAGATGAATGAACAAGGAGAAGTGATAAGAAACAGAGCAAGATTGGTATGTAAAGGATATTCACAACAAGAAGGAATTGAATATGAAGAAACTTTTGCACCTGTGGCCAGACTTGAAGCAGTGAGAATGTTTCTAGCATATGCAACTTACAAGAAATTCAGAGTGTATCAGATGGATGTGAAGTCAACATTTTTGAATGGTGAATTGGAAGAAGAAGTCTACATTGAGCAGCCTGAAGGTTTTCTTTTGACACAAGAAGGAGATATGGTATGTAAGTTAAAGAAAGCTTTATATGGATTAAAACAAGCACCTAGAACCTGGTATGCAAGATTGGATAAGTATTTATTGAAATTGGGATTTATAAAAGGAACAACAGATAGTAACTTATACACAAAAGAAATTAAGAATGGTTTTTTGGTTATAGTTATATTTGTTGATGATAATATCTTTGGAGGAGAAGATGAAGCTAGTGACAAATTTACAGATGAAATGAAGACTAAATTTGAGATGAGCATGATTGGAGAAATGAAATATTTTTTGGGATTACAGATAACACAAAGCAAGGAAGGTATATTTGTAAGTCAGACTAAGTATTTGAATGACTTATTGAAAAGATTTGGAATGGAAGATTCTAAACCTATTGGAACACCTATGGTAACTGGACATAAGTTATCTAGCAAAGATGAGACACCAATAGTTGAGAAGAAAAAGTACAGATCTATGATTGGAGGATTGCAGTACTTGACACATACAAGACCTGATATAGCACATTTAGTGGGGATTGTAGCAAGATTTCAAGCAGAACCTAGAGAATCACATTATGTAGTAGTAAAGAGGATACTAAAATATCTGAAAGGAACAATGGATTATGGATTATGGTATGAGAATTCTAATGATTTTACTTTATGTGCCTATACTGATGCAGATTGGAGAGGTAGCATTGATGACAAGAAAAGCACCAGTGGTGGAGCCTTTTTTCTTGGAGGAAAATTGGTCTCTTGGCTAAGTAAGAAGTAGAATTGTACTTCACAAAGCACAACAGAAGCAAAATATGTTGCAGCAACAAATGATTGTAATCAGATTATTTGGATGAAGAAGATGTTGAAAGATATTGGAATAAAGTTTGATGAGCCTGTTGTTATACATTGTGATAACACCAGTATAGTGAGTATGTCAAAAAATCCTATTTTACATTCTAAGACTAAACATATTGAGATCAAGTATCATGTTGTAAGAGAGAAAGTTGCAGAAAAAGAAGTAAGATTAGAGTACATAAGTACAAAGGAGTAGATAGCAGATATATTTACAAAGCCTTTACCTAAGGATATATTTGTGTATCTGAGAGGTATGCTTGGGGTTATGCCCCAGCCTATTTTTGAGAATTGATGCAGATGATTGCATCTATCCAGTGGTATATGAGCCCTATCTTTCTTCTGGATTGGATGTTGGAACTTCCTCTATGGGGGAGTTTATGAGCTGAGTCATGATGACTCTTGTTATTGTATTTTTCTGAAAAGTGTCTTTTGACATTAATTTGTTGTTGACTTAGTGATGGAACTTCTATCATTGATGTAAATGGGGGAGAGATATACATGAAAAACATTGTGGATTGTATGAGATAGTTGAATAGGAAAATGAAGTAAGATTTAATTTGATATTTTGCAGTGATGTTGCAGTATTAGATTTTTGGAACATTGGATTTTTTTCATCTATGTTACCATCAATTCCAATGGGGGAGATTGTTAGGAATGAATGCAAAGTATTTTGGCAGTCATTCTGTAGCAGGTGTTGTTGCATTCATGACTTGGATTGTCATTGATGTCAACACAGTGATATTCTGGATATTAGCAGGAAAGCAAGTGTATAGTTTTGTTTTGCACACATGTTGTATTGTAGATTGGATTTTGCATAGTTGATGATATGTTCTTTGGTGTTTTATTAAGCTATGGTTAATAGTGCAAAAAGAAATTCATTCATTTGTGAGAGTTATGAGCATTTTGGTGAAAGCAGTGTTTAGACAGTGTTTTTATGAAGCGATGTTTGGAAATCAGAGGATATCTCTTAGCTGGGATGGAATTTGATTTTGCACAGTTAAAGGGATGTTGGAGAATCATTAATGATGATGTGGTTCATAGTGAAAAATTTGAGGATATGTTTGGAGAAAGTTACAGTATCTGGAAGCCGACAGTTTTATCAGAATTCTATGTGTAGCGTGTAGAATTTATTATTTTGTAATTGAGGACTGACTCATTTGTAATTGTTTGAGTTTTGTATATAAGAAGGAATGTTTTCCTTGTTGTAAATGTGTACTATGAATATTGAAATGTGAATATATGCATGAAGTGAAGAAAAGAGCTAATTCAGTGATGAAGGAAGACTTGTGAGTACAGAGATCTAGAATTGTGATCTTGTGTAGTAGAGGGTGCGGTTTTGGCACAGTGTGAAGGAGGTAATATATTTCATATTATTATATTGAATAATTCTAAGATCTTTTGGATAGTGGGTTCAGAGATCTTGCCTTGAAGCTGTTTGGGTAGTGGGTCCATCTATCTTCCATAAACTCTTAACTAGGTTAGAATCTTTTAACAGGGATTCAAAATCTCCTAACAGGGATTTATATGTACTGAATGTATTTCATAAGACTCCTAACAGGGTCCATCCTCTAACAAGGAACTTTCATATTAGTGCATCATTTTGTGGGCATCATTCCCACTGGGGTTTACTCTTTTCAAGAGGTTCCCTAGTCAACATATCTTGTGTTATTGTGCAATTGTGTATGATTATCTTTCTATGGTTGATCAGTACATTGATTACATTTTTTAAAGTAGTTGAATGGATAAATTATCTGATAATTGATTCACCCCCCCCTCTCAGTTGTCTTGGGGATCTTTACTTTCTAACACTATTAATACTAATTAGTACATCCTAGGACCCTTAAGACCTAATAAGACCACTTACCTAATGTAATAGGACCTATTAATACCAATTAGTACAACCTAGGACCCTTAAGACCTACTAAGACCACTTACTTGACCTAATAGGACCTATTAATACCAATTAGTACATCCTAGGACCCTTAAGACCTAGTAAGACCACTTACTTGACCTAATAGGACCTATTAGTACCAATTAGTACATCCTAGGACCCTTGAGACCTAATAGGACCCCTTAAGAATTAATAAGAATGGACGTAAGACCTAATAGGACTAATATGACTTATTAAAATCAATTAGTACATCTTAGGACTGTTAAGACCTAATAAGACCACTTACTTGACCTAATACCAATTAGTACATCCTAGGACCCTTTACGAGTATTGCAAATTTAAGTATAATTTCATATATTTAGATATTTGTTTCCATTTTACACATAGTTATAACATGTAATCAAGTACTTAATTGTTAACACTTAGCTTTCACATGATATGTATCTAGACAACCAATCAAGATGCACCTCACACTCCTAATATATAGACCATTTTTCATATTGCTAACACAGAGATGGCTCGACTTAGAGAGTCCATCCATACATCTTCAACAGATAGCATATATATAGATACTTGTGTCAGTATATTGACCAGTTTGGAGAAGATGACTACTAGATTGAGATCTCACTCCTCCTTCACGCCTTAGGTAGTTGATACTATTTTTTGAGAGTTGAGAGCTGAGGTCTCGGATGATGTTTCCTTAGAGATGGTTCAGAGCTGTGTCCCCAAGGATATCATCAAATGAGAGGTTTTCCCATATTATGAGGGGAAGGCCAAGGTGAGGGCATAGTAGGTCACAAAGTGTGTGATTCCTTAGATCACATGCATGATATACCCTTGCTTTCTTGTAGCACATGGTTTTTATCCTAATAATGACCAAATTCCTCTATATTTTGCACAACATTTGTACACTGAGTTCTGTTTGGGACTTAGGGTCAAATATTTAGATCTTCCTTCATATTATAGTCAGGGGCACGAGAGGGTTGCAAACCATGATCAATATTGTAGGACTGATCATGTTGTAGAGCCTCATAGATAGTTGGTTGGCCAGAGGACTCTTGTAGTGGCACCGACGATGGCTGCTACTTTAGATAGAGTCATCATTGCTTCTCAAAGGGGTGTAGCTAATAGGATAGGGTAGATTACTTCTACAACCATCTCTATCACTTTAGATTCAGTGGGAAGATATATTTTGACTAGATCGACTAGAGTCAGATCATCTTTTGAAGCTTCATCTAATACTATTGGAGGTGTCAGTAATGAGGCATATAGTATTGTAGGTCTTCCTGCACCTGGAGAGATACAAGCACTTTTGGTTCATCATAATCAATTAGATGTGGCTCTATACTTTTTGGAGGATCTCCTACAGTCATATTGTTATATTGCTGACATGTAGAGGATCCCAGTACATTCAGTCAGGGATGTCATCAGACTTCCATGGGGTTAGACACAACATAGTGTAGAGCACTCTGCACTAGCTAGTCAGGCCAAACATACTGCAGAGCACTCTACACCATAAAGTCAGACACAACATAGTGCAGATCAGTATGCACCCATAGATTAGTCTATAGCTGCAGAGCTAGGTATTTAGGTTGGAGATGTACACATGAACACTGAGGGAATAGACACATTTGATGAGAAGTTGCACGGGTTGGGTTAGGTGGACATTGGCACTAATGTTGGATCATTTATGGATATGTTATTTCATCTTGATGGTTCGGGCTCTACATCACTCCCCTCCCAACTAGTGTCACCCCTACACTCATCATTACTAGAGAGGTTCAAGACTGAAGGTGGTGTAGGTGATGTAGTTTTAGTTGATAATATGATGGTGCAACACGTTGATGATCCTCTTGATCCTGAGATCCAGGTATATAAAGTTTTCTTTTCTCCTTTCTTAGGATTTTTAGTGAACAATTAATTGTAGATGTATGTATTAAATTTTTTTCAATATATAATATTTTATAGGCACAGTTAGTAGAGCATGTTACCTCTATAGTGGGCTAGGAGCATCTTCATATAAGAGATCCAGTAGATGTGACACCTACTAGTGATCAGGTAAGTTTTAGATATATCGTGTAGGTTTAAGCATGCATGTGTACACTTGTACACATGTATTTATATATTTCAAGTACTTTACATAATATATACTATGCACATGTATATAATCAACTGTTGTACTAAATTTGCAAGGGTTAGTTGTTGCTTCAAAGCCAAAGGATGCTCTTCATAGGAGAGATTTAGTAGATGTGGCACCTAGTAGTGGTCAGGTAATTTTGAAAAATATGTAAGTTTAAACATGCATTTATAATATATTTTAAGTATTTTACATTATTATTATATACATGCATTTATATTCACAGGGATCAGTTGCTGCCTCACAACTAGAGGATGCTCGTGGCACTCAGTCACAGGGTCACTCTATTCGCATAAGCCTAGATGAGTCCCTAGTTTAGGACATGTTGCACAGATCTTTGATTTGAGACTCATTATATATGTCATTATTATATGTTTGATATTTTCAATTTATGATTCAAGACATATATTTATGTGTTATCCAGACCTCTAGAAATAGATGATTTGTGATTCGACATTATATAGATTTATCATGGTTTGATTTTTTTATATGATATGATTTGATTAGATGATACGATTTGATTAGATGATAAAATGATTTGATTAGATGGTTTCATTTGATTAGATGGTATGATTTGATTAGATGATTTTATTTGAGGATGGTATAATTTGATTAGATGATTTCATTTGATTAGATGATATATGATTTGATTAGATGGTTTTATTTTATTAGATGATATGATTTGATCTAATAGTTTCATTTGATTAGATTACAAAGTTTCATTTGATTAGATAGTTTCATTTGATCTGATATGATTTGATTAGATGATTTGATTAGATGATATGATTTTATTAGATAGTTTCATTTGATTAGATAGTATGATTTGATTAGATGGTTTCAGTTGATTAGATTTTATTAATTTCATAAAAAATGACTAGTTTTAAGGGGAGGTCTCAAGGGGAGGTCTTAAAGGGATCTAGAATAAATATTATAAAAAATAACTAGTTTTAATACATGTAACTAATGGACAATAACTATTCTAACTCATTCTACAACTAACACATGTCATAAGTAATCTAACTAATTTCATTATTTTTTAGTGTCTTAAGGGGATCTTTAACTAATAAGCAATCTTAAGGGAGGTCTTAGATGGAGGTCTTAAGGGGATCTAGAATTAATATCATAAAAAATAACTAGTTTTAATACATGTAACTAATGGACAATAACTATTCTAACTTATTCTAGAATTAACACATGTCATAAGTAATCTAACTAATTTCATCATTTTTTAGTGTCTTATGGGGATCTTTAACTAATAAGAAATCTTAAGGGGATACTTAATACATGTAACTAATGGACATGTTAATACATGTAATCAAAGCATACATAAAATATTCAACTAATATGCAATCTATAAAAATCATTGAATAATCAAAGTATACATATAAAAACATACATGTATACAAGCATATATATATAAAAGCATACATAAATTTCTATAAATTAAAACCATTGAACCATCAAATAGGTCCATCATATATCAAAAAATTATAGTCCATCATATGTTTAAATATATAAACAAAGTATATAGTCAATTTAATCCAGAGATATTAAGTAGGTCCTAACACATGAAATAGGTATACATATTATATGTTTCAGACCAAATCAAGCGGTTCAGACCTTTCATGCAAAAGATGTAATATTCTCTCATGATCCTCACTACCTAGTATCCACTTATGATGTCCACGTTGAGATTTAACTGGATGGAGACAAATGGATGTGGCAACTACTACGTGACTATATTGAAAGACCTTATTGTCTTGTTGGTAATCAACAAAGTGAATACAATGTTGAATTACTTTGATTTTCTTGAAATATGTTCCCTCTAAAACAATTGAACCTGCAGGTCACAAATTTTAACACTATAAATTTAAACAAACTAAATTTGAAACTTGTTAAAAGGTTGAAATTTAAAATTTACAAATTGAGTTCAATATATTGATGTAAAGCATGTAGAAACTTGTGGAGAACAATATTCCATCACTTTCTTCAGGTTCAATTAACTTCATGCTCTCTACAATACAATGTAGTAAATAATAACCAACTCCTACATTTCCATGCTCAACAATCACTACAAAGACATCTCTTGCATAGTAAATTTATATATACATGTGTGAGATCTCAAAATTTATTTATTTCATTCTATAGATTTATCTATCTATCTATACATGCATATCAATAGACCATATAATGTGAAATATATATACCTACCAATTTTGACCAATCTTGAGATATGATCGTAATCAGTAGAAATCAAAGGGACATCATCAAAGTTTTCATCTTCATCTCTATCAAATGTATTAGTAACAACTCGTGGCATTGAATTCCATGCACCTACATATCCATGGTCTTGATTGATGCATTCCTCATAGTTGTCAGTAATGCAGTGACAATGAAAGCATGAGTAGTCCCTAGTGTTCAATGCCCAATTGTGAAAATTTGTACTAATAACTGAATGCAAAGATCACATCTTTTCTATCCTATTGCAACCATTATAATTTTTCTATCTACACTTGAAAAAATACATATATAATTCATTCTATAAATATAATTTGAATAAAGAATATGTAAAATATTAAAACACTTTCAAATAATTTAAAAATGTGTGCATCCCTTTTATCTCCCAAAATTTTCTGTTGCACTGCTTGATTCAATCATGATGACGTTTCATTCTCATTTGGTGTGACATGTGTCTTGCACCATTCAACCACATCATGTGCATTTTTTATATGAACTTCCTTATAATTCATTTGATACTTTTGTATAGCATGTTTGATGCAAGCTTCAACACCATCATGTTCACCTTTTCCATGTCCATTCTCAAAGAAACTTCAGACATGTGGTACATTTTCATTACGATGATATCTACACAGTGCATAAAATGGTCTTGATGATTTGAATTTTCCAGCACATCCATCTGACCAAACATAATGTTTATCAATTTTTATACCTCTTTCTTTCAAATTTGCAAAAAACAACTTGAAGCAGTGTTCTACATAATGAATGTGATGCTCTCTAATATCACTTATATAAAAATGATATTTTTTCTTGATGACATGTTCTTCAAATGTGCTCTGAATACCATCCAAATCTAATTGTGCATGTCAATAACACACATGTACCATAATTGTAATTTTCTCTCAAAAATAGTATTCTGACTGAATTTCCTTTTAATGAACATGTTAGGCCATTTTCCTGTCATAGAAATAATCCTATGAAAATGGTCTATTCATGCAAAAAATTTTGAAAATTTCTATGCCCTAGATGTATCTTGTTTCATTTAGTGAAGAAAATCTGTGACGATTCATATCTTGTGCTGTTAGCCTGAGATAGTTCATGGTGTGTCCCAGATTCAATCCAGAGTCCATGTACTAAAATGCAAAAACCAATGAGATATGGTTGTTTTAAGGTATGTGAATAGGTCTGATTCCATGTTTTAGGGTTTATAAAAAAAATTCAAAGTCCAAAACCATTGGCCTATTCTATTTCTCTGTTACCTTTCCAGCCACTTAAGTTTCCATTTAGCAGATGTTTTATTTCCTTGGTGGCATGTTACATTTTATCCAACGATCCCATGACTGTTCATTCACCAAATCTCCTATTTTCCAAAAATTTAATCATTTTATCTAGTGACCCAGTGAATAAAGTCAGTCGCATATTTTGCTGATCCTAGTGGTTAAGCTCCTAACATCTAGCAACCTGGCGGGCGGTTATTTTTTTCCTGCATGTGCTTAGTCTCCAAAGAAATTTAGAATATTCCTTTTTATTAAGCGACATCCCGAAACCCTTAAGTCACATAATCTCCTTAAGGCATAGGAATATTCTCTTTTATTGAGAGACTTAGCGGAAGGCCTTCAGTCAGGAAGTCTCCAAATAAGTTTAAGTGCTTTATGAGATTCAATGACTACATTGAAAAAGTTCTTGAATTTGATTATAGTCGCTAAGTCTCTAGATGTGATAGAGATGATGTTACTTTCTTCAGTTACCAGATCTCTAGATAAGCTAAGTTGGATGATCTCTAGAAAAGTTTGAAAAGTCAACAAGCATTAAGCGATCAAGCGATAGCCATAGATAGTTTCTAGGATCAATGACCGATGTTTAATCTCATAATAGAACCCAAGTTAAAGTGAAATATTCAGTGACTTGGAGAATAAGGTATTTGCTGAGTCTCATAAGGAAACTGGGGTTAAGAAAATCATTTAGCAACATAGAGACTTCCTTGTAGTCGTTGGATCGCCAGATAGAGGATGAGTTAAGATAAAAGCTTAGAGACTTAGTGGGGGCCATTGATGCAATCATGATCAGACAATGATTTGTGGATCTCTAAATATAACCTTAGGTCAAGAAATGATTCAATGACTATGTGGAAGTTTTTAGTTGTGTGATCGCTTGATGAGACTAGGGTAAAGGGAAAGATTTAGCAATTAAGAGATGGCCCTCCATCGTGCAATCTTTGAATGGCTTAAAGTTAAAAAGTTGAGAGAGGTCAGAGTGGGTCCATGTGCCGGATGTTGCTGAGAAGTCCAATTTTGATTGGTTGCTGAGAAAGGATGATGTGGATGAATATTTCAAAATCTAAATTGATTGCGCTCAATTTCTGATGATCGTCTGATTTGCCAGGAAATAAATGAATTGACAGTTACATTTTAAACATGAGCCTGTTAACCATTGCTACCAAAGATTTAAAATTATTTAACTATTTTTTCCAGGGTTTTGTTACAATGAGCTGTAAATGACAAAAGGGTAGCTCAATTTGATTTTTCTAGGATAGTTGTAGTTAGAGAAATGATGAAGAAGATGTGGGTGGCCGTCTTGATCTAATTTTTCTTCCTGGGGTGCCATGCCAGTTTAAATGCATATGATTGTTTCTTGGCCCAAGCGGCTAGAGTTTGATAGATGTCAGAGATCTCCATGCTATGTATGTGCAAGGTCTTCAAGTTGGCTATGGCATTTAAGTTTTTTTTGCCCACAACAAGAAATCAGTTCAAATTGTATTTGCAGTTAGCCTTGATGATGAAACCAAATAATTGTACATCATATTTTATCTGATTCACCTAGGTTTCTAGGCTTTTCTTGGATTCTATCATTTCTTATTGAGTTTGACTGTTGAGGTTGTTGTAGACCTAATTTTTTCCCTAAATGATCCATTCAATCTTGAACTTATTGATTAAAGCATCAAGGGTGTTGTAATCTTTCTATTGTATTTACAAGGTGTCTGCAATAGACTTGTTTTTGCAGAAACAACTGAGATTAGGACTGGTTTTCAGATGTGTATGAGCTGGGATATCAAGGGTATTTCATGCTTGTCTTTTAGTAGATGTTGACTAATGTATTGATTTCTCCTAGGTCTCTTCTAAGGGGAGGGTTAAAGTCCTCTGAATAGGTGATTTCAAATCTGAGGGCACAGGTGGATTTCTAAGCATGGTCTGATCAATGGTGTATGTTTGGTGTAAGACATCAACATATTAGAATGTATTGTTTTTTCTATTCTTAGCTCTTTGTTGTAGTGATGTATTTGACTCTGCTACCCATTGGATAAGGCACTGGTCTATGAGAGACTTAGGGTATTTTAGGGGTCCATTCAACCTAAAACATAAACTCTTTCAAATGAAATCCTTTTTCCATTTCATCTTGATAGGGGATACTAGAAGTCCTTTCTAGTTTTTAGATTCATTCTTTGCAAATAAGTTATTGCATAAGATTTATGGTTTCATTAGGGTACATGACACCTATAGGGATCTAAAAGCTATTCCACAGTTATATACCTATAGGCCTGTTGTTTGACAAAAGGAGTTATGTGTGTGTAGATGAGGTATACCCGCCTGAGTGATGTGGAGCTCAAAGTGTAGGAGGATCATATAGTTGATCCTTGTTAATTGGCCCTTTTTCTTGTTAGACTTTGGAGTGGTTATTGATAGTTAGTGATATCAGTTTATCAATCATACTTTAAATCTGATAGTGTTGGAAAAAGGAACCAATAAAATGGTGACTCTACTGGGGAGGCCATAGTATAGAGTCAAGATTAAAAAAAATTAAACATCTCACCTAGTTGTGAGTGGTGACTCTGAGTTCTTTGTTTGATCACTGTAGTCTCTAATAAATAGTGTAAATCCTGGTGAAGTTTCAGTTTCCTAGAAGGAGATACAAAATTAAGTGCAACATATTCCTCTTTAGGGAGGTGGTGACTCTATAAAGAAAATAACCTAATGGAGCTACAAAGAGAGCTCTAGATATGCCTTGCTTCCCAGTCAACAAGCTAAGGTTCAACTGTTGTGCCTAGGTATTTTGATTTTCATATGAAAATTCTTTTATGAAAATATCTAGTGAAAAATATATCCCTATCAAGTGTTCAACACTACTATAAAGGGATGATTATTAGTGGGCAATTCCTTATGGAGGAATATAGGCCCTTTTTTTTATGGCATTGAAGGTGCCCCTAATGAGTTTTCTACTAAGGATGGGGGTGGCTTGCCAAGATTCATAGTTGGTGGATCAGTTTCAGCAAGCCAACATGTATATGATCTCATGACTCTTTATGGTGAAATGGATATTGAGCATGAAGATGTTTCCATGAGGTTGCTTTTCCAGACATTTACTGAAAGTGCAAGGGATTGGTTCTTATCCCTTCCTTCATGTTCAATCCCTTCTTGGGATGTACTAAGAGCAACATTTATTGAACATTTTGATGAAGGAGCTGATATGGATGGGTATGAAGAAAATAATGAAAATTAGATGCAATAAATTGATGTATTTGTTGATCCCATCATGAGTGATTCTAACTATGAAAATCTGAGCATCAAAATTGCTACTCTCAAGAAGAAAATTGCAGAGAGAAATGCTGAGATCTGGTAGTTAGAGGAGGACAAGAGATTGCATGTATTGGCAGCTATTTATGTTGGTCATGAAGAGGCTAGTTGTTCTGATGCTGATTCTCATCATGCATAGAGTGTTGACTATGATGCTGACTTTGAGGTCAGTGTATATGAGGATACTAAAGATGAATCTAAGATTGATAATATTTCCAATTTGTCTATAGATTTTTCTTCTTATCAGCATGAGAAGATAGCCTTCTTGTCCTAGTTTGAGGATGTTTTGTGTGAGGAGAAAGAAAGAAAATATGATGCAGATGATGATTCCTGCAATGTTTGATTTTCACATAATGATTTGAGGCCAGAGATGTCTATCATTGTTTTAGAAAGGGATGATGTTTGTAGCATCAGGGGTGAAGTCAATGAAGATGAGAATAAGGTTCAAAGTCCATTAAGCAGTGAAAAGATTTCATCAATCTTGGCTGAAGAATTCTAAAGGCATGCACCTGGTATGGATTTTGATTTGTAGCTCCCCTTTGACATATCATTTGACATTGATAGTGAGGTGGGTGTTCAAAGTGATGAAGATGATCCATATTTACCAGAGTTCCCCTCCTGTAGTGACTCTACAAAAGAAGAGGTTTAAGGTCGTGATAGTTTGTTTTTCTGTCATAAAGATTCCAGTGATGAGAAAGTTTCTTGTTCATATCCTTTTCCCTCTTTTTCCAAATATGATAGTGAAGGTGATAGTATTGAGGACTTTGTCTTCAATGATTGGGACATAAATTCTTTTGATAGAGATGATGATGCAGATCAATTGTCCCACTATCACAATATTTGTGTAAGAGACCTTCACTTGGTTCATGATCTAGTTCATGAAGACATCATTGAGGAACCAAGTTGCTCAGTGGTTGAGGCAATGTATAAAGGTGAATCTAAGGATCCAAGTCCTTTTCAGCCAAGTATTTATTTGGTAATGCATGATGATCACTATGTTTTATTTTTTGATGCATTACTAAATGAGTTTTTTATTTCTTGTCCACAACAAGAGGTGAGTGATACTCCATACTTCTTGGAGTATGAATATGATGGGTGTGACTGAAAGAGCATGGGCAGTAATAATTACAATTTCATTCTTCATCCCATGAGTATTCACATATGTTGGCAGGAAGATGATCATGACACTTTCCAGTGGCAGGTTGCATATGTGGATGAAAAACAAACCATTGATTTAGGAGGGTTTTTTTTTTTTTTTTGGTGGCCTGGGGCCACCAAGTTCTAATCTTGTAAATTTTGTACATATTTTTTTTTAGTTGTGTATTTCCCTTCCTAATTTCTTTTTTCATTTGTCAATTTTTTGGAAGGTTCCCTGTCAGTTTTTGTCCAGTGGGTGGTATGCTTCCTCCAGAAATTCTGAATTCTTGCATGGGCACAAGTTACACATCATCTCCAGACAGAGCCACTATTAGGCCATTTTCCTGTCATAGAAAAAATCCTGAGAAAATGGTCTACTCATGCAATTTTTTGTAAAAATTTCTATGCCCTAGATGTATCTTGTTTCATTTAGTGAAGAAAATCTATGAGGATTCATAGCTTGCACCCTTAGCCTGAGATAAGTCATGGTGTGTCCCAGATTCAATTCAGAGCGCATGTACTAAAATTCAAAAAATAGTGAGATATGATTGTTTTAAGGTATGTGAATAGGTTTGATTCCATGTTTTAGGGTTTATAAAATTTTGTCTAAGTCCAAAACCCTTGGCCTATTCTATTTCTCTGTTACCTTTTCTAGCCACTTAAGTTTCCATTTAGCACATGTTGTATTTCCTACGCGGCTTGTTATGTTTTATCCAGCGATTCTGCAACTATGCATTCACTAGATCTCCTATTTTCTAGGCAAATAGTAATTTTATCTAGCGACCCAGCATATACAGTCAGTCGTGTATTCTCCTAATCCTGGCAGTTAAGCTCCTAACATCTAGTAACCTGGCAGGTGGTTTTTTTTTCCTGCACTTGCTTAGTCTCTTGAGAAATTTAGAATATTCCTTTTTATTAAGAGACATCTCAAAACCCTTCAGTCATGCAGTCTCCTTAAGGAATAGGATTATTCTCTTTTATTGAAAGACTTAGTGAAAGGCCTTCAGTCAGGAAGTCTCCAAATAATTTTAAGTGCTTTATGAGATTCAACGACTACATTGAAAAATTTCTTGAATATGACTATAGTCGCTAAGTCTCCAAATGTGATAGAGTTGATGTTACTTTCTTCAGTCACAAAATCTCTAGATAAGCTAAGTTGGATGATCTCTAGAAAAGTTTGAAAAGTCAACAAGCATTCAAAAATCAAGCGACAACCATAGATAGTTTCTAGGATCAACGACCGATGTTTAATCTCATAATGGAACCCGAGTTAAAGTGAAATATTCAGTGACTTGGTGAATAAGGTATTCACTGAGTCTCATGAGGAAACCAAGGTTAAGAAAATCATTCAGCGACATAGAGACTTCCTTGTAGTCATTGGATCACCAGATAGAGGATGAGTTAAGATAAAAGCTTAGAGACTTAGTGGGGGCCGTTGATGCAGTCATGATCAGATGGCAGTCGCTAGATCTCCAGATATAACCTTAGGTTAAGAAATGATTCAGCAACTACATAGAAGTCTTTAGTCACATGATCTCTTGATGAGACTAGGGTAAAGAAAAAGATTCATCAATTAAGAGATGGCCCTCAGTCGTGCAATCTCCACATGACATAAAGTTAAAATTTGAGAGAGATTAAAGTGGGTCCATGTGTCGAATGTTACCGAGATGTCCAATTTTGATTAGTTGCTGGGAAAGGATGATGTTGATGAATATTTCAAAATCTAAATTAACTGTTGTCAATTTTTTATGATCGTCTGATCTGCTGGGAAATAAATGAATAAAAAATGAAGTTTTAAACCTGAGCCTGTTAGCCATTGCTACCAAAGATTCAAAATTATTTAAGGGTTTCTGCCACGGTTTGTTACAGTGAGTTGTAAACAACAAAAGGGTAGCTCAGTTTTGATATTTCCAGGATAGTTGTAGCTAGAGAAATGATGAAGAAGATGTGGGTGGCCATCCTAATCTAATTTTTCTTCCTGGGGTGCAATGTCGGTTTAAATGAAAATGACTGTTACTTGGCACAGGCGGCTAGGGTTTGATAGATGTTAGAGATCTCCATGCTATGTACATCCAAAAACTTCAAGTTGGTTGTGGCATTTAAGTTTGTTTTGCCTGCAACAAGAAATCGATTCAAATTGTATCTGCAGTTAGCCTTGATGATTAAACCAAATAATTGTAAATCATATTTTATCTGATTCACCCAAGTTTCTAGGCTTTTCCTGCATTCTATCATTTCTTGTTGAGTTTGATTGAGGTTGTTGTAGACCTAATTTTTTCCCTAAATGATCTGTAGCTTGTTCCAGTCCTTGTTCCTATAAAAGGATTCTCAATATCATTTAGAAGAGTTCAAATTTCTTTGTAACTTGAAGGTTGGTTACATGAATGTTCTATCATGTAATGTACTTTCTTCTTCTGTGCATATAGGGTGTTCCCTCTTTTCTTTCTGGCTTTGAGAATAGAATATAAGTTGTAACAGTCTATTTTATGAATAATATCTCAATGCTTTCATACTACCATTAGATTGTCTCCATTTGAATATTGAACTTGTTGATTAAAGCATCAAGGGTGTTGTAATCTTTCTATTGTATTTCCAAGGTTTTTGCAATACATTTTTTTTCATAGAAACAATAGCATTTAGGACTGCTTTTTAGATGTGTATGAGTTGGGGTATCAAGGGTATTTCATGCTTGTCTTTCAGTGATTTTTGATTAATGTATTGCTTTCTCCTAGGTCTCTTCTAAGGGGAGGGTTAAAGTCTTTTTAATCGGTGATTGCATATCTGAGGGCATGGGTGGATTTATAAGCATGGTCTGATCAATGGTCTATGTTTGGTGTAAGGCATCAACATATTAGAATGTATCATTTTGTCCATTCTTAGCTCTTTGTTGCAGTCATGTATTTGACTCTACTACCCATTGGATAAGGCACTAGTCTATGAGAGACATAGGGTATTTTAGGGGTCCATTCAACCTAAAACATAAACTCTTTCAAATGAAATCCTTTTCCCATTTCATGTTGATAGGAGATAGTAGAAGTCCTTTTTATTTTTCAGATTCATTCTATGCAAATAAGTTATTGCATAAGATTTATGGTTTCATTGGGATACATGATACCTATAGGGATCTGAAAGCTATTCCAGAGTTATATACCTGTAGGCTTGTTGTTTGACAAAAGGAGTTATGTGTGTGTAGATGAGGTATACTTGCCTGATTGATGTGGAGCTCAAAGTGTAGGAGCATCATATAGTTGATCCTTGTTAATTGGCCCTTTTTCTTGTTAGACTTTGGAGTGCTTATTGAGAGTCAGTGATATCATTTTATCAATCATAGTGTAAATCTGACAGTGTGGGAAAAAGGAACCAACAGAACAAAAGAATAATTTTATGCAAAATCAACAATTGATATAATAGTTCGAAGTGGGAAATTTTCTCTCAGTGTTTGGAATTGTTGTGCTTGCCACTTTGCAAAAAAAGCATAATGAATGTAGGGTTGAATCAATTTTTTAAATTTTTCCGTAAATACTCCAACATTTATCTCCTCTTCAACATATTCTAACCTTTGGCATTCTTTCCAAAATTTTGTTTCATTCTTTACATATTTGTAACTCTTGCAATTTACCATCATTGTTACATCAATATTTTCATTTCTCAAAGGAAAAAGAGACAAATCAACACATGTTTGATATATTCCTTTTACCCAATTTATTTGCCTAGCTATATCATCTCTTTTGTCCCATAAAATGGATGAGATGAACTCACTTTGTCTAGTAGGATGAGCATTTTCAAAACCATAAGTATCTTCTACAAACTTTTGAAAAAAATGATAGTGGAGATCAAATTCAATATGATAATGACAACAAGTTTCAAACACTTTGTTTGTCCTGATATCATATGGATTCAATATTTCAAACAATGTTTTCCCAATCTTTATATTAGGATTTGAACTACGAAATGACACATACATTTCATGTTGTGTTTTGTCCAACCAATGTTTCATATGATATTCATATTGATTAGCAAAAATTCTATGTGTGGTAACATCTCTATTGTTTGATGAAGGACATGTATTATCATTCAAAAATAATATGACCAAATTCTTGATTCCTTCATCAATCATATCAGAACAAGGAGTTCTACACATAATTTCCCAATTTCCTTCCAAGGTACTATCATCCAAAAGTATTCTCCTATTAACATATCGTGATATGGTTTTCCTATAAAAAGAAAACCAAGATGAACTGAACATATCTATCTTTTTCGGAGCATAGTGTTACCTACAATGGATGTCAACATAAGTTTTCTTATAATGGTCTTATCTTTAGTTCAAGATTGCTTCCCTACCTGGTTCAAACCTTTCCTAATATTTTCAATCATATCAGTTTGCATGTCAACAACTTTTCTTTGTTCAATGTTGTGTCTGTACCCAATAATTTTAATTCCCCTTCCAACATTTTTTTTTATAAGTACAACTGAAAGCAATTGGGCTTGTCCAAGTGTTTCAAAATTATCAAATTTAGCCAATATTTCTCTTGCTATCATATTCATTGATATCTTCTTAGAAAGACTTAAGGGTTGACCATTAGCAAGTGATCTCAAAGTCTCCACATCCATTGTAAGTAAATGATCTAAGTTTCTATAAAATTTCTCTTTACAATTTGAGCTAAATTTAAAAGTTCATCCATACCAGTAGGAGCATGTGATCTTGACCCTTCTCCAACATCAATTGCTTGAGCTTCCGTAGCGGGTGATCCCAACCCTTCTTCAATGTGCAATTATTTGACTTGACTTGACCCTCCTACTTCAACTTGTCTTTCACCTTCTTTACTTTTATTATAATATGTCAATGCAGCTTCATGATTTCTTTGTTCAGTACTGGGTGACCTTTTTCTAGAAGATCTACTTTGTCTTCCTTTCTTGTTCCCCATTTCTTCTCTCCAAAAATTTTCTTCCACAAGATCACAAATAAAAATTCTCTTCTTCAAAAAATACTTTTATCTAATATTTCTCCTCTCCAAAATTATGCCTTTGAAAAAATAGAAATAGCAATCCTCCTCCAAAAAATGCCTTTGTAAAAATTGGTCAATAATAGAAAAAACAATGGAAAAAGAGAATTAATTTATTGTAACTCGATATAAAATAGAAATAAAATGTTTTATTTTTATAACATTCTAATTTTTTTACAAAACAAAATCATCACTAGCCGACTTACTTTGCGTGAGGTACCTCAGAGAAAATTCCAGTGGGGTGTTTCTTCGGTGGAATTTTTAGTTTAGGGGCTTTGTGTGAAGACCCTTCACACGAAGCCCCTCAAGTGTCTTCGTGTGAAGGGGGTCTTTGCGTGAAGACCCCTAAACTAGAATTTTTCCCTCAGAAAAAAGGTGAACTACAAAAAAATTGTCTTTCTAGGCCTGGGACAAGGACCAAACAAGATAGTTATTTCAAACATACGATGTCAAATGATGCTATTCACAACAAGCTTTGTAATGAATATAATTTTAATACATATTGAGTTATTTATCACTTTTAAATATAACTTTAACTAAACATAGGTTGTTTGTTCATTCAACAATTTGTCTCTTTAAGACTTCGGAAATAATACTGAATTATAAAAAAAATTATGAAAAATATGTAGGAAAAGTGTATTTGTGTTACCTTTCTATGAAAAAAATGAATTTCGATATACAGAGATTAAGTTAGAGCCATCCAAGTGACCTTATGTCTAAATTACAGGTACTATCACTTTAGAACTTAATAAACTATTAAATATTGACCCAAAATGAATAAAACCAATTGCATCCTTTAGATATTGAAGTTACAAATATTATCTCGAAAGAATTACATCGTTATCATATTTTAAAAAAAAATTATGCTGATCCAAGTGACAGTAACTCTATAAAAACACAATTTTTTCACGTAAACCACTTTTTGAAGGAGAAGGAAAAATGAATTTAAATGAATTTTAATTTTATTTTAAAAATATATTTAGAAAAAATAAAGAAAATTCTAAAAAACTCTAGTTTACATCATCTTCAAATTCTTAATAGTTTTGTGGCAATAGGTGTTTGAAAGTGAAGTTTTTTCTCAGAATGTTGATCTGCATGTCAAAGTTGGCCAAAAAGTGGGACACACTATTGTGGGACCACCCAACCCTATCTATTTTGCATACAAATTTCTACCTCTCTGATAGGTAGGGAAAAAATAATAATGCCCCAAGCTGAACACTATTAGAAAAGTCAAGGTCATCATTAAAGAAGCCCTAAATTAAAGATCAATTTGCATGTATGGCTCCATCAAAACCAAGGAAATTTTGAGAGAAGCACTTCTCAACATCAAAGCATAATAACATTTGCATCTTAGTTGGGATATGGTCATTATTATCCCAAAAAACCAAATTATTAGACACAATACCTAGATTGGCTAGTCTATCAACTACACAATTTCCTTCTCCGTAGACATGGGTAATTTTATGTACTTGGAATCAATTAAGAATTTCTTTACAATCTCCAATAAGAAAAATTATAGTCTACCAAGGGGTGGTTATTCCTTTTAAATAATTTATTATGTTTAGCGATTCACATTCAACCCATACTTTGTCTATCCCATGATTAGTTTGATACCAAGGTAAGTTGCATATGGAACATGAATTTGATTTTATTGTATGAGTTTAATTTAGTTTTGTGGTAGCTATGAGTTTTATTTATTTATTTTAGGTTTTATAGTTCATTTAGTTTACCATTTAATTATTCTTAGGGATAGGGTTCAATCTGGTTTAGCTTGAAGATTTAATTAGTCAAATATGATTATAATATGGTTTATTAAGAGTTAATATTTTTGATAGATAAAAGAAGCAAGAGGGTGTTGGCCCATGGTACAAAAGGACTAGAAGCACATTAATGACATATTAATAGCACTAGTTAGAGAATTTCATCAGTAGTTTGTCAGGAGAAAAACCAAAGTCTAATCTGCCTCTATCAAAAATAAATAAAATAGTTCTTTTCAAAAAAATTGAACCAGACTATCTTAAGCAAAAAGTAGCAATCAAAATAACAGTATCGTGCCACGCAGGGCTAGACCAGGAACTAGATGGATTATCCTTAAAATAGGAAAGCAGCATAGAAAAACTAGGGCTAGCATGCCCAATAAAAAATAAAGACCTCATGACAGTAGTAGAAGCTAAGATCTCCTAGCCAGATGTTTGGACATTAGGGTTGTAACCCACTCCTCTTGCAGGAACAAGAAAAGGTCTTTTTTGTCTTCGTCAGCCTCTAGTTTTCCACTTGCCAACTTTTCCTACACATTGCAAAGGGTCACAACCAACGCACACATGACCTTAAGAGAAAACTTGTTAGTATCTATGATGCAGTTTTTGATGTCCTGCATGTCCTGTTTGATGCCTAATATCTCATTGTCTAATTTCGAGAACTTCATCTTAAGGGAGCCCTTAAGCCTTTTATTACCATCTAGAGACACAAGGTTGTGCTTAGTAGTGGGGGACTTGGTCTAGTGATCATGGGGGGAGGCCGGGATGGGGTCATGCTTCGGGGAATCTCCTTGGTTTGCTAGGGGTTTAGGGGGGAGTAGTGCCAGTCCTGCGTGAGCTCAGGTGGTCATCAGAAGAGCCCTCAATTGACTCAGTGGAATGGGAATCCTTTTTCAAAGGGGACTTCTCCTTCAAGGCCATTTCCCTAATTTTGGTTTTGCATCTCTCCTTAGCAATTCTATTAGAACGGTGGACAGGGCCCCCCTAATTCAGCTCTAACTTGACCTGGCTATCCAAAATCCTCTATTTCTTGGGCTTCCTTTTGATCTCAAGGGTACTGTCCATCTCCTTCAAATATTTAGCATCAAAGGACTCAGAGACATGGGATTCTTCAATGTTCTCCACCTTTTTAAAATGGTTTTTCATGCATATTTTGCAGCTTTTACCTTCTTTAGGAACAAGGTCCATTTCCAAGATTTCCTAGAGAGGTGGATTGGGTGGGATTGCCGGTTTTCAAAGGAGAATCCTCTTGGGTAACCTCTTGGATAATAGTGGGAGCTTGGGGCGGAGGGAAAATGTCCTTATGGAAGTTATAAAGATAGAGCAAGAGGCCCTGATGGAGAATAGGGATCAGCTTTTCAAGGTTTTTCCTAATATTTAGAATATTACTTTCAATAGAATGAAAAAGGTAAAAGGGAATGGATATGAGATCCTTATTCCTGATATGATTGAAGAAAGGTAAATGGTAATAGTAGAACACTGTAAATTTACCTTCCAGGGTGAAATAATTCATCAAAATGAGGCACAACTTGGGCTAGAACTCTGGGAGCTCCTCGCGATGGAAGCATCTAGACTTCTTCACAAGATTCTCCCCCACCTTGAAGAATTGGTTGAGGCTAGTTAGGTCTAGCGTCCTGTTGGTTTGTTTATATTTTCTTCCCTCCATTGAGAGCCCCTTTTCCTTATCAATAACTTCCTCATTGATCTGGAAGTGAATACCTCCAATAGAAACTTTCCTATTGTTCCAGGAAGACACGAACTGCTTGGATAATTTATCATCATGCCCTCCCTTCATATGCTCCATGATACCCCATATACCACTTTCCTTATAGTAGTGGGTCACCAAAGGGTTGGAAGTTAATGCCTCATCAATATTATTAGGTTCAATGCATAATGTATTGCCTCCCATGTTGATAATCCCCTTATCCTACACCAGATTTTCTTGAGAATTGCAGGGTCGAGCTTCGTGAATCAGAGCATAAAACTAGTTTTTTTGAGTTAACCATTTAAAGGGGAAAATATACTCAAAAGGCATGCCTTGGGTTTTTTTTGGGGAGTTGGGCTTTGTACAGTGATATCCATCAAATCTCCAGGCACAATAATTAGCAGTTATGCCAGAGCTGCACTTAGTGTCCTTATTAACCAAAAAAACCTACTGATGTAGACAACTATCTTTCCACACATAGTCACATGAAAGGACATTATCATCCATTGTGGAATTTTGGGCATACTTATTCATAATCATAAAGATCATCATCTTACACCGACACATAATCAAGGTAGGGTCTTTAGCAAAATTGACAGCTTGGCACATTTTAAACATTAACATCATTTTTCTCCTGCCCAATCAGTTGTTGGGTTTCCCAAGGTAGCTCGCTTATCTCCTCCCAACTTCTTAGCCTAGTTTTCTTAAAACCAATAGAATTCATCAAATCTATCACCGCATTTCCCTCTCTGTAAATGTGGGAAATAGTCATGCATTGGAGATTGTTAAGAAACTCACAGATTTCTAGAATAATGGTGCTAACAGACCACCCCGCATTAGCACTACTTTTGATAGCCTCCACCACCACTTTGGAATCCCCCTCGATTTCTAGTAGTCTGGTATTCTTTTGAATGGAAAATTTAATCCCCCATAAGAGAGCCATGCCCTTAGCTTGATTGACAGTGCAATTTGTAAGTAGCCCCACATAAGCCAAGAGGCAAGTGCCATTGTGGTCTCTTAGCACACCTCCCCCACCCTAGGTGAGATAATTAGCCACACCATCAAAATTTAATTTGGTCCAACCTCTTTGTGAGTCAACCCATCAGGTAGCCTTCCTAGCCTTCAACTTGGAGTCATAAAACTTGGAGAAACCCGTCAGCAGATTCTAGGTATCAACCATTTTGATTTCCTAGGGAAAGAGGGGTGCCAAGGGGAGTTTCCACTTAGCCGCATAGGCATTCTCACAGAGGAGCTTGGTTTCAAGATAGAGGCAAGCTTCAGGCACGGAACTAGACCTCCTGAATATCCTGTTATTCCTTTCTTTCCAAATAGTCCAACAGATGTGTGGAGGCAAAATTTTCCATTGGAGCTAGAGGAGGGGATGATTGGAGGGAGATCTCCAGGTAGTGAAGTGGTGGACATCATTACCCAAAACCCACGAGATTCCCAATTTTCCAATAACATCCTACCAAATGTTAGCGGTGAAATCATAGTGTATGAATAGGTGACTGACCGTTTTCTCCTCTTTC
This sequence comes from Chamaecyparis obtusa, assembly GCA_027943335.1. NCBI lineage: Eukaryota > Viridiplantae > Streptophyta > Pinopsida > Cupressales > Cupressaceae > Chamaecyparis > Chamaecyparis obtusa. The sequence goes on from BSBK01003029.1 coordinate 379,098, forward strand.
TCACATAGGACTCACCTACTAGCCATAGAGAAGCCTCTTTTTATGAGGTTGTCCTAAGTTAAGACTTTTCCATGCATAAGGGTCCACTAGACAAAGTTGATTTTCGGCGTGAGCTAAGGAATCCACATCGTTGTCGAATCCTCTAGATTATTCTTCTCCTTGAGAAGAAGGTTGTAAGCATTCTTGACCGAGAAGGTACCCACTTGGGTGGCAGCCCAAATGTTGGAATCATGGCCACCAATTCCTGGGATTCTAACATTTCTCAAAATTTTGATGAGGTCCTTAGCCAAGTGCATTAGTTCCAGTCTATCTTTGACTAAATTAGATATATCTTTCCAATTCCCTCCATCAATGTAGTTGGAAGTTCTATTGCCAAGGATAGGCCAGAGGTAGTTCATGAGGGGGTTGAATTTGCTACCAAGGTTAGGGTAGTTTAGAATCCAATAGTCATTCCAGAATCTAATGGATCTCCCATCACCAAACTGCTAGAAAGTACCTTTAGAGAGCAAGGTTTTACATTAGTAGATATTCACCCAAAGTTTGGAGCCATTGGGGAGGTCATTATCTTGGTACATATCCATGTAGGGGTGCCCTTGAAGGTACTTAGCTTCCATGATCTTACACCAGTCTAGTTTCCTTTCTATGAGCTTCCAGGCCACTTTCGTGGTGAGGGCTCTATTCATCAACCTAATTATCCTTAAGCCCAAACCACCTAGACATTTTGGGAGACAAACAGTATCCCAATTGACCAGGGACATCCTCTTTTTCTCTTGAGAACCAGTCCACAAGAAAGTTCTTTGAATTTTTTCTAACTTGTCCTCCATATTGCATTTGATCTTGAAGAGAGACAGAAAGTAGACTAGGATCCCCTAAAGAGTAGAAGCCACTAGCTGAAGTTTGCCAGCATTGCTTAGAATCTTCCCTTTCCATTCAGTAAGTTTCCTCTGGGTTCTTTCCAGGATGGAGTTCCAGAATTCATGGGACACCTCTTCAACCATTACGGGGAGGCCTAAGTAGGTAGAGGGGAGCGAGGCCGACTTCGAACCCATAATTTGAAGCACTCTATTTTGTGTCTCAATGGGAGTATTGAAGAACATTCTTCTTTTCTAATAGTTAATATACTATCCACAAGCCTAGGCATAATTTTCTAGAATTTTCTTCCAATGTCTGGCCTCAATCATTGAAGAATAGCCAGAGAGGAAAGTGTCATCTGTGAATTGCTTCAACACAATTTGTTGCAGAGTGGAAGTAGGTTTGACACTTTTTATTCTCCCCGTGGAGGATAGCATAGTCAGATTCCTGCTGAGGACTTTAGCCACCATAATGAAAAGGTAGGGGGAGAGAGGGTCACCTTGCATGAGTCCCTTTTCAGGTTGAAAGAAATTACTAGGGGTGCCATTGACTTAAACAGTTAATGTTAACATCATGATTTTATTTCTATTTTGACTATTTTTTTTTAATTATTATTATAGGTAGAGTTCAATTTGATTTTTATTTTGATTTAGTGACGAGGTTAAATATATCAGGTATATATATATATATATATATATATATATATATATATATATATATATATATATATATATATATATATATATATATATATATATATATATATATATATATATATATATATATATATATATATATATATATATATATATATATATATATATACATAGATATATATATATATACATATTGTGTGTGAGTGATTTACACCTTCATGAAATTACAAGATTAACTAAGAACAACAAGAATTAGAGCAAAATAATCTAACAAATGCACAATTAATCTATCAACATCTCATGGTTCTCTAAATTGGAGTAGTAAGTGAGGCTCTCAGCTGCAAATCCTCACTAGTGACACTCTAATTATGAGAATTGAACTAAGAATGATATGCAAAATAGATCTAATTATATCAAATTCTAGCTCTATTTGATAAGAAATCTACAAAATGATCAACAATTGAAGCTAATTATCAATGAAAATGCTAAGTGAGTGGTATGGATGCAAATTGCAAGAGCTTTGTTGCAATTCAAAGATATGGAGTGGATGACTAATGCCTCAAAATGCCTTCTATTTATAGGATTTTCCCAAGGGTAGGGGGTAGAGTGAGATAACCATGGTTATGCTTGGGTAAGGTCAATTGTCTTTGCTTTGTCCATAAATTGGGGGACAAACATTTAAATGGTTTCAAAAGGCTGGACCATTTCAACAAAAGTGAGTGATTTGTGTCCATTTTGTCTCCTTTTTCTTTTGTTGAGAAAATTTATGATTTATTAATTAATTAAAGCAATTAAATTTAGCCATGAAGGGTAAGAGGTTCATTTTGATTTTTCATTTCAACCACTATGTCATTAATTGAATTTAATCAATTTCTTAGTGTTTTTCCCCTTTTCAAGCCTTATTTAATCATTTAATCATTTTCCTTTGATTTGAATTGCCTTTGTTCCATTTATTGCTTTTTAGTGCTATTTTGATGATTTGATGCACCTTTTGATTGATTTAAGCCTTTGCCAATTTTTCATGTCTACAAATGCCCCTCTTTGAGTCGATGTGTGAAGAACACTGATTCAAAGATTCCCTTAGTATGATGATCTGATTCAGGTCCTAATTTTGATATGCCTCTGATCATTCTGATTGATGTACTTCCTGATGATGATGATGTGCCTCTGATGATGGTGCTGATCTGATATGGGTCCTGGTTTGATGATAGGTCCTGGGTTCATTGATAAAGGTCCTGGGTTCATTGATAAAGGTCTTGGGTTGATTGATTGCTGATATGTTGATAGGTTTGATATGAAACCGATATGCAATTGATTTGCCTCCTGATATGATAACGATATGATATGATATGATATGATATGCCCCACTGATAAATGTTTTTGATGTGATGCCAATTTGATACTCTGATGCCCCCTCAGAAATAAAACATATTGATTCCTTGATTTGAAAGATTTTGATTGATTGGTCCAATATGTTTTCATTTCTGAAAAAAAAATTAATGATATGCCATGACTCACAAATTTGCATATCCAAGATAGATAGGTCTGTTGTAGTTAAGCAAAACAAGTGATTATAACAGGATAATGGTACCAATGAATGTGATTTGTCAATCTCATAGGATAGTTCTGATAGGATAAATCAATCAGCATGAAAACCGATATGATTTGATACTGCTGCTTCGTTCTCAGGACACAGAGACATGAACAAAAGGTACAGGGTGTGATTGCTTGATACTTTGATAGGATTGATTGACGTAAGATGAATCACTGATATAAAATACTGATATGATTCCCTTGATTTCCGAAACAGGCACATTTCCATAAATGATATATATACGGACCTTAGCTTCTTGGATATTTGGACTTAAGTCATGAGTTTGACCCAGCTAGAGTATAGGTTATTGAGATGATTGATTATGGAGCTCTTTTAGTTTGTTGATATTGTATCATGATATTTTAGTTATTGATCAGGACTTGGATGTATCACTTTGATGACATTGTATCTTTGATTAGACAAAGTTCATGGATCTTTGATGTTATGGACACTTATGATTTATGGACTTTCCTTGATTCTTGATTGAATGACCCATTTTATGGTTGATCAAGATTTCAATTGAATGAACCCCCCTTTTCCCTTGGAAAAGTACTACAAACAAATGCACATGCAATTAATCTAACATGATAATGCAATTAACCTTCCATGATAATGCAATGCAATGCAGCTAAGTGTCACTAGCTTTTAGCAAATAAATGCCTTGAGGATAAATTTTCATCATTGAGCACTTTGGGACTGAAAAGTCGATACAATCACCACTGCCCACTGACATGATGATATGAATATCGCTTTTTATTTACTGCTCATATGGTAACCTCTGTTTTGCTTTCCCATCGGTCTCATCGATACAACTACCACTGATTACAAACAATCATGAGAGTACGAATACCAATTTTGTCGGATTCTATGTTGCAAGTGGATTTTGTCATTTAGATATGAAGAATCTAAATATCCAAGGTATCCGGTTGCGTAAACAAACAAAGGTTAACTCATTATTTTATAAGATAATCCTCGATGGTTCTTTGATGACCATGTCTTTAGATGAATTCTCATAAGGCAATGAATCTTCCTCCAAACAGTCACTTCATAGTCAAGAAAAATATCATGTCTCCATCATTGCCAATCTAGTCGAAACATCATTGATGAGCTAAAAAGACTTGATACAAATTGAATGAATGTAAGTAAACAGATTTTTAACCAACTTTTCAAAAGAATCTATCTAAGTGTTTTGCATTGTTTTCTGATCTTCAACAAAATATAGTTCCAAGTGTTTGATCATGACATGATTTTTGATTTTTAATCCTGAATAATAAGTCAATTTAGGCTCAAGGATTTTGTTGTGGTATTCTTGGTTATCAATCAAAGGTTTACAAAAAAATATGATCTCTCTTCTGAAAATGTTGATCCCTTTCTGCTTGTGACTGAATGTTGTTCATATGAATCCTTTTTGAGGTACCCACTTTCCAATCCATTTATGCTGCCCCCAAGTATTTGATGTATCAATTTTGACAACTTTAGGCAATGCAAAGGATGATGCTACAAACTGTTATTATGACTATGTACAAATGACGGATGCAATGAAGGTTTAGACAAATGGGATGATGAGATGCATTATGTACACATGTGGCTAGGAAGGAAATGACTTAAGGGAACCAAAAGTGCTTGTTACCAAGTTTTCACCTTTGGGTATTCTCTTTTTTTTTTTGCTACCGAGGCGCCTATTTGCTAGGTTTTCACCAAGGCACTTTTTTTTTTTTTTTTTTTTTGTATTTTTCATTATCACCTTGGTGCCTATTTGCTAGGTTTTCACCAAGAGATAGTTTTTCAAATGTTTTTGCTTTCTTCAGGCTCAATTTTCCACTATTTTTTGATCTTTCTTCTTTTCCAATGTTTTTTGGATTTTCCATTTTCAAATGTTTTTGGTATTTTCAAGATCCCTTTTCAACTATGTACAATAATTATGATGCTCTCTCATCTGATACTCTTTATACTCTTTCATCTGCTTTAAGTGTAGAATCTCTTCAAATGAATGCTATTTATGGGTTCTTGTAATTCTTCACCATTAGAATCTGATAACTTATATGTTCCAGTTCCAAAGGATGACACTATCACAAATGGGCCTATCCAATTAGCTTCCCACTTTCCTTTCTTTTCCCTTTCAACTTGATTTTTGGGATTTTCTCTTAGTACCAAGTCTCCTACTTGAAAAGTTCTTGGTTTGATGTGTTTGTTGTAATTGTGTGCAATCCTGTTTTGATAAACTTTTAAATGCTCATAAGCTTGAGTCTGATGTTCCTCTAACAATTCCAATTGTTGTAGTCTGGAAATCCTATAATCCTCATCAGTGATCAATCCTCTTAATGAAACCCGTAGAGATGGAATTTCAACTTCTAATGGTAGAACTGCTTCGGTTCCATAGACTAAAGAGAATGGGGTGGCTCCTGTAGGTGTTTTGATACTAGTTCTGTAAGCCCATAGTGCGGGATTTATTTGCACGTGCCAATCTCGTCCTGATTTGTTAACTGATCTTTTTAATATTTTGAGGATATTTTTGTTTGTTGCTTCAGCTTGTCCATTGCCTTGTGGATAATAAATGGATGATGAATGATGTGTAATGTGAAATGTCATGCAAAGTTCATCAATATCCTGATTTTTGAATTGTTTCCCATTATCTGTGATAATGGCATGTGGAATACCATAGCGGCAAATTATGTGGTTCAAAATGAACATTGAAATTTGTTTGCCAGTTGTTGTTGTTAATGGAACTGCTTCCACCCATTTGGTGAAGTATTCTGTTGCTGTGATGATATACTTGTGTCTGTTTGAAGATGGAGGATATATGATTCCAATCAAGTCAAAACCCCATTGATAAAAAGGCCATGGTGTAATGAATGGGTGTAATTCTTGAGCCGGTGCATGTATCATATTACCATGATATTGACATTTGCTGCATGTCTTCACAAATTGACAAGCATCCTTTTCTAATGTTGTCCAAAAGTACCCTAGACGAAGGATTTTCTTAGCTAGATTAAGACCACTTGAGTGTGACCCGCAAATGCCTTCGTGGACCTCGTGTAAAGATAACTTAGACTCTTCTTCCTCTAGACATCTAACTAACGTCCCATCAAGACCCTTACGATACAATGTGTCTGAAAGGATTAGGTAACGGGCGGCTTGGCATATGAAGTTACGTTTTTGGGCACGAGTTTGGTCTATGGGGAGTACTTGGTCTTTAAGGTAAGTATAGATGGGTCCATACCAAGGAGAGTTATGTCCATGTAAAAGAGCAACAATTTGGGTGTCAGGAAGGTTAAATGCTGATTTTACCAACTCTTCCACCAAGAACTCATACTTCTCATTTTGATCTGGTTTTTGTAACAATGAAGCCAAGGTAGCCATGGCATCTGCTGCTCTATTCTTTTCTCTTGGAATCTGTTCAAATGTAATCAAAGCAAAGTACTTCTTCCATCCATCAATCAAGGTTTTATATTTCATCAATGTTATGTCCTTGGTATTGTATTCATTATTAACCTGATTGATTATGAGTTGGGAATCTCCATACACTTGTAATTCTACAATATTCCATTCTAAAGCCATTTTGATGCCAATGACTAATGCCTCATATTCCGCTATGTTATTGGTGCATGGAAATAAGAGTTTATAGGACTTTGGAATGGTGTATCCTTGAGGAGTAACCAATAATATACCTACTCCAGAACCTCCTTGTGTGTAAGATCCATCAAAATATAATTTCCATGTCTTTGCTTCTATGTTGACAATTTCTGCATCTGGAAATTCAATTTGCATGGTTTGTGTAGACTCCATTGGGTTATCTGCTAAGTGATCTGCTATCACTTGTCCTTTAATTGCTCTTCTATCAACATATTCAATGTCAAATTCACTTAGGATCATGACCCATTTTGCTATTCGACCTGTTAAGGCAGTTTTACTTAGCAAGTATTTGAGAGGATCAATCTTGGCAATTAATTTGATCTTATGCATCAACATATAATGTCTTAGTTTTTGAGATGCAAAAACCACTGCTAGACATGCTCTTTCCATGAATGAATAATTGAGTTCATATTTTATTAAGGTTCTACTAAGATAGTAGATTGCCCTTTCTTTTCCTTACTCATCTTCTTGTGCCAACAATATGCCTAGAGACCTTTCTGTGGCTGATATGTATAACAACAGTTCTTTACCTTTGATAGGTGACATAAGAATAGGTGGGTTTATCAAATAAGTCTTCAAAGTAGCAAAGGCTTTATCACATTCTTCATCCCACATAAATGTAGTGTCCTTGTGTAACAATCTGGTGAAGGAGTGACACTTTTCTGCTAATTGAGAGATAAATCTCCTTATTGATTGAATCTTTCCTTGTAGTGACCTCATTTGGCTAATATTTCTTGGAATCTCCATTTCTAGAATTACTTGTACTTTTTCAGGATCAACTTAAATGCCTTTTGCTGACACTATATAACCCAATAACTTGCCAGATTGGACACCAAAGGCACACTTCTTTGGGTTTAGTCTAACTTTGAATTGTTCTAACCGAATGAATATTTTTCTTAGGATTTGTAAATGCTCTTCTCTATTGTGGGATTTTGCTAGAATGTCATCCACATAATCTTCTAAAAAAGTATGCATCATGTCATGGAAAATAGTTGTCATGGCCCTTTGATATGTAGCTCCAGCATTTTTTAAACCGAAGGGCATGACATTCCAACAAAAAGTACCCCAAGGGCAAGTAAATGCTATCTTTTCTTGGTCTTTAGGAGCAATCTTGATTTGGTTGTAGCCACTAAATCCATCCATTAATGAGTACATTGCGTGACCTGCTGTCAAATCCACTATGGTATCAATGCTTGGCAATGGGAAGTCATCTTTGGGACATGCAAGGTTTAAATCTCTGAAATTCATACACACACGGATAGATTTATCATGCTTAGTAACTGTCACAATGTTAGAGATCCAATCAGCATATGCTATTGTTCTTATGAATCCCACCTTTAACAATTTTTCCAATTCTGCCTTGACTAGAAGAGCCACATGTGGGTGCATTTTCCTTAGTTTTTGCTTCACAAGTTTAACTCCGGGTCTAACATTCAGATGATGCATTATGAAATCAGGATCCAATCTAGGCATATCGGCATATGACCATGCAAAATTTACTTGTTGTTCTTGGAAGAATTTGATAAAGTCCTCTCTTTCAAGAGATGTAAGTGATGCAGCCAAGTGTACAACCTTTGGCTCTAGTTCTGTACCAATGTTAACTTTTTCTGTTGGTTCTATAAGAATAGATGACCGTTCTTCTTCATGTTTAGGCAAAGTTTCCAATCTCTCTTCTAATGGTGCCACAGTTGGGTTTTCACCAATAGAACTTTTCATTTTTTTATTTTTTTTATTTTTTCTTTTTTTTGACTAAGAGATTGGACCCTTGCTATTGTCATCATGTCCGTATTGAGTTCGTTGGTGAAAGAGGGTTCAACCGCATTGAGGTATTGGTTTGTTGCTTGGTCATTTGGGAAGTAAAATAAGTCATGTGGTTCAGTTTGATCCCAATCAATGAGGTCTGGATGTATCAAAATTAAGGAATTATTGGGTAAGGTATCATCAATAGGATTTATGGACATGACTTCGTTTGAGGGTTCATACATTGTATCGTTTAGATCTATGATGTGTGCTTCCTCAAGATGATCCATGGAAGTAGGGTCAAAGTCCCCTTCTCTTGAATCCTCATCGACCTCTACGGGAAACAATGTGGGAAAAGCCACAAGCGGGTTAAAACTAACGTTTGAATTTCCCTCCTCTGAAGGTGTCCAAAATGTTTCTATCCATGCTCCACTACTAGATGCTTGTTCTATATTAGGCCTTTGAATAGAAGATTCTTCATTAATTGGAGCATCTTGTTTTGGGATTTTTGCATAAGTATGTATAGCAATGACTTCTTTATCTTGACATGACTCATCTGATAAAGTATCCCATTCATATTCCCTAGAGTCATCACTATCTCCTTCGGATTCTAATGCATTTATTTGAGGATGAAAATCATGCATTGGACTTGAACTTTCTCCCTTATATTGAAAACCTACTCCGGATTTTTCATGACTTGCCCTCCAAACAGGTTCAATAGGTTCTAATAATCCTCTATTTCTTTGGCCTAGGGGTCCTCTTCCTTTGTATCCCATCTTTTGCATAATATCAAATCCTTTCCCATATTGTTCTGTTTGTATATTGACATGCTAAATTCTTTCCATGGGAGTGTCTAGGGTACCATCCTCATCATGATAAAGCCATTGGAGGACATCATCCTCTTCCTTATCCCATGTTGCTTTGCTATCTTCCCTCACAAAATAAGAATTATACTTATGTGGAAGATGTTCTTTTGAGGGTTTTCCATGTGATTTGGGGGACATGGGCATGTCAAATAGAGAAACTGAATATTCTCCTACCCCTTTTGAACTAATCTTGCATTGTTTGTCAAATTTGTTCATCATCTCACTCATGTATTGGTAATGATCTGCTTTAGCTTGTTCTTTTTCCTCTTTAGTAGGTTTGTAGATCACTGTTTCCAATTTAGGTGCCACATATGGACTTTCCATCACATTTGGACCCTCGTAGCTCACTTTTTCCTTGCCCTTAGTTGATGTAGTTGAGCTAGCTTGAAGAGGATTTTGTGCATCTTCATTGGTGATTCTTGGAACAACTCCTTCACGATTATGTGGAATGTATAATTCATGCAAGGGTTTGAGTGCATTACAATATTGAAATGGATTTGAGTCTCCTCCAACTGTGATTTCTTCACCCATGTATGGGAACTTGATGCATTGGTGGTATGTGGAGGGGACAGCTTGCATCTCATGAATCCAGGGTCTTCCCAATAAGATGTTATAGGTTAATTTCATGTCCAACACTTGACATTTGGTTTCCTTCTTAACTGGTCCCACTTGGATGGGCAACACAATCATGCCTTTAGAAGCTCTTTCAACCTCATCATAAGCTTTTATGGTGATTTTCTTTGTAGGGTCAATGCAAGACTCGGATAGACCTAAGGATTTTACAAGACTCAATGTGCATATGTTAAGGCCAGCCCCTCCATCAATAAGGGCTCTTTTGACTCTATGCCTTTCGATCAAAACCTCTATATGTAATGGAAAATTTTGAGGATGAGTTATAGACATGTCATCTTGATCTGAAAATGAAAGACAATGAGGAGCCACAAGATGTCCTACCATATTTTGAAATTTTTCTTCCCCTAAGGTAGTAGAAACATGTGTCTCTTCCAAAGCTTTTTCCAAAATCTCTTTATGATTTGGTGACAACTTCAATAACTCTAAGATTGAGATTTGTGCTGGAGTACGTTGCAATTGGTCCACCAAACTATAGGGTCTTGCTGCTGTAGAAGGTTGTTTGACCACAATGTTGGATGGTGGGATATTGGTATTTTGAGGGACTATCCCTTGTAAAGTCATTCTAGAATTCTGCCCTCTTGTAATGACATTTTTTGCTTCCTTTTGAGGCTATTCATTAATGATGATAGCATTAACAATATGATCATATGATGGCGCGAAGTTGAGATTATTGGCACTTTGTTTCTTGCCATTTGATGACTCACCTTTATCATGTTTGTAAAAAGGTTGTTTGAAGGCCGTATGATCTTCATTATTTTGGGGTCCATTAACAGTGATTATGTTATTATCTATCAAGTCTTGCACCACATTCTTTAATTGTAGACATTCATTTGTAGGGTGCCCCCGAATCCTATGATATGCACAATGATGCTTAGCATCCCACCAACCCGGCTTGTGGTCTGGTTCATAAGGCTTAATAGCGGGTAATGCAATAACATTGTTAGCTATGAGAGCCTTTAATGCAGTTTCAAGTGGTTCTCCCAAGGGTGTAAAGTGTCTTGCAGGAGTGGGCTTCAAATACTTATCATACTTGCTGTTTTGATCCTTGTTTCCTTGATTATTCTTATTGGCATTGTTGTTGTTGTTGGAAGGTGCATTATATGCTTGATTAGCATTATTCACTTGATTTGGTGTCTTTGTAAGGGCAAATGGAATCACCTTCAAGTTGCTGGATTCCACTACACCATCATTAACAATACCTTTGTTGTTATTCTTTGTAGCATAACGGCTATTGTTGTTGTACCAACTTTTATTTGGATTGTTGTTATTGTTGGTATTGTTGTTGTTGTTGTTAGAGTTATTCTTATTTTCCTTGTGCAATTTCAACTCTCCACTCTTAATCAACACTTCTTCCATTGTAATTCCGTTATCAATTAAATCTTGAAAGGTTTTGGGACATTGCATCCTTAGTCTATAATTCAGCTCACTTCTTAAACCGTTAATAAAGATATCCATTTTTTCTTTCTCCGGTACACTTCTTGGATATCTAGCAAATGCAGTCCTCCATCTTTGCAAGAATGTGAGAAAGGCTTCTCCATCTTGTTTCTTCGTGTTACATAACGTTATCATGGTGACCTCATGTTTGATGTTATAAGAGTAATGAGTCACGAATTTAGATGCTAACTCTTCAAAGGATTTTATGCCGGATGGTAGTTTTGAAAACCAATCCATGGCTGTTCCTCCCAGCTTCTTGGGAATAGTCTCATTAAATAGGTTGATTCATGCATGAATTCAAGACTCAATGCACAAAACCCCCGAAGATGATCATGTGGGTCAGATGTTCCTTCATACCTCTCATATTTAGTAAATGTTACATTAATGGGAAAAGGCACCATGACCAAACTCTTATCGAATGGAAAAGGACATAATGTTTCAATAGAGAAAGGCTTAGGAGCCCCATTTTGTTTCAAACTATCAATTTCCATTTGTAATGCCTTGAATTGTTCCCTCATTGCTTCCATAGGGTCCTCTATTTCCTTGGGCTTTAATTGCTCTATGTCAAAATCTTTAGGTAGCTTTACCCCTGTTTGTATTAAGTCCATGAAGTGTTTTTCTTTATCCATAAGCATGGTCTTTTTCATTAGTTCTATGAAATAAGGACATTGTCTTGCCTCTAATGCTCTTTCAATTGTGGCTTCTTCTGCAGTTGGGGGTAAGTTTGTATTATGAGGAGGAAATAAGTTGTTGCCTTGTGAATTTGCCTCTTGAGAATTAGGATCTCTTCCTCCATTATTAGAATTTCCTTGATTGTTGTTAAGATCCATACCCACATTCATGTTGTTCCCTTGGTTATTATTAGGATCTATACCCCCATTCATGTTGTTCCCTTGGTTATTGGGATCGATATTTCCTAGGGTACCACTAAACATCTTGTTAATGTCCTTTGCCTTAGTGGGTTTTTCAGTCACTCGTGAAGTAATGAAAGTGTTCTTTGGAAATGGGAGCTCTTCTCCGTTGTAGGTCCCGTCTATTTGTAATGCTTTCCTTATAGAGAGTGACCTTGTAATAACAGGCATGAACAAACTTTAAGGGTATGTTGACTTTCTTCTCTTGATAAGCTATTTTTGGAATAAGGTAAAAGTTTTTGATCAATTTTAAATGGTTTAAAATTTTAATGGATGTTTTGATCAATAACTTTGGAATATCTTGTTTGAAAATAAAAACAATCTCAACACACACATCAATTGGGTACCATATCCCTAGAATGCTCTAATGTGTATATTTTTGAACGTTTTCACAGGTTTAACACAAGAATAGCTTCCACACAATCTACCTAGCACATAATTGGTTCGTAAACATGGCTCTAATAGGTAGTTTTGCTATTTTACCGTTATGTAGTAAGTTTTCCGTTCAAAAGAGATCTTAGCTTTTCATCCCCCAACTATGTTAAGGGGCTTCCCACACGCACAAAAGCATGATTTTGCGCAATCCGTTAGGACTACTAGAGGAAGTTCGAAAGAGCTAAAATCCTTTTATCGTGTACCCCATTAAGGATACCCGCGTTTCATTTTATAGTGGGTTGGATTCTCACGGCAAAAGCAAGTGTATCCCACTTTGGGCTGTCCCTCTCACCGGCCCTTCTAAGGCAATCTCGGGAGGCGAGCCCACTAAGTTTTAAACATGTTCATTTGAAAGCATGAAAAGTGGATTTGGTAGAGCAAGTTTGGAATTTGATTCACTCAAAGAGTGAGGAGCATATCCCTATTGCTTTTCCCTTATCCCAAACACTCACAATCAAATTTGGTTCTTTTCAACCTCGTGACAAAGGGGTTCTTAGAATTGAAGTGTTTATTTTTTTTCTTTTATGATTAAACTATGTTTTGAACTTTGAAAATGCCAGAATTTAAGGGAAGTGCAAGCTTGATGAGAAAAATACCTCAAACGATGTTAGCAAAGGCTAGGCGCATTTTAAGTAGTAGATTTTTCATT
>BSBK01003029.1:397500-401574 GCA_027943335.1 Chamaecyparis obtusa
TGGAAAGGACAATGACCAGATTGCTTATGGAAAAAGGGTTATGGTCATGCCTCAATGAGGCTTTGCCAGTTCTACAGAGCTTTATGAGGCTCTTATGTAGAGAAATAGGATGGATGAGGCAATGGGCGTCATTGTACTAAATATTTTAGATGGGTTGTTGTTCCACCTGGATGGTTTGACCAACACCAAGGGCTATGTAGAACAAGTTTTTGACCTTGTTTTGGCACAATGAATCAGTTAAGGGTTCTACAAATAGATGTAGAGTTCACCTCCTTAGTACCTGAATCATTCACTAGCATTGAGGACTTCTTGATGAAGTTCAAATCTCTTCAATCTATTTTACAAGTTTTTGGAAAGACGAAGTTTGATGATGAGTGTATCTTTTTGATACTCTCAAAGCTTTGTGGTCCTTATCTGATTTTCACTTCTACCTTCTACTCCACTATGGATGCACTGGTTGCATGACTTGTTATGCCCTCTTTTGAGACTTTTTGTGATAGGTTGACTTGCGAGCAGTCCAAGCTCACTCAGATGGATTCACTTATAGGTTCACAGTCACATGCATTGATTGCCAAGACACCTTAGGGTACACAGAAGCAAAAGCCAAAGAAGATATCAAATTCCTCTTCTTAGCACTCTACTGACCCACCATCTTCTTCTAAGAAGGAAAAATAGAAGACTGAGAGCCCTACATATTATTATTGTCAGAAGGGACCTCATGATGAGTCACATTATTTTCAGAAGAGATTTGATGGCTATGAAAAATAGATTGCAAATTTGCAAGCTCTTCTTCAGAAGAGCATTGTTTCCTCTCCATCATCTTCTACCTCATAGGGGTTTTCTTTTAGTCTTCTTCCACATCTTTGACATCTGGACAGGTTCATGCATTATGGGCATCCATTGCATCCACTTTTTAGGTCCCTTGGATACTAGATTCAGGTGCTTCTCACCATATAGCATCTTCTCAAGGGGTTTTCTCTACTGTTGAGGCTTCTCCCATTCCTCATATTCTCATGGGGAATAACACTATCCTAATAGTTTGCGGGGAAAGGTTCTATAGGCATTCAAGATGGCACATTCAATGATGTATTGTATTTTCCATCTCTATTTGTAAACCATCTCTTGATTATCAGATTACACACAGTGGATTAGGGAAGACATTTGAGTTCACTACAGATTCAATCTTCATTTAGGATAGTACGACAGGAGGCATTGTTGCTAAAGGGATAGTTTGATCAGTCACCTATCTCTACACTTTCTCACACTTTGGTCCACCATCTCCATTGTCAGAGCATAGCTCTTCTCTTTCATGAGAGCATCATGTGGTGCAGTCAGGTAACTTGAACCTTTGTATTGTTCCTGAGATCACTTTTGTGACTGCCACACCACATCCTATTGCTTAGGTCTTTTCTCTTTAGTAGGATTCTTCTTCAGCACTACCTGAGCCTCTAGCTCCATTCATTGAGCCACTAGGTGCACTTGTTGAGATTCTATAGAGGACATTCATCTCCTCTTTCATGACAGTGTCAGCATACTTATGACACCACCTACATTGGGGATTCCCTTTCAGGATCCTTGTTTTTCTCCTTTGAGCATCAGTTAGGCGTTCCAGTTTCACCTCTCATTTAGTGGTTTCCTTGTTTCGTGCCTTTGTTTCTTCCACATTGGAGTTTCATTGGTTCAATCATTTCCACAGGGGTTCCATCATTTTGGGGGGGCTTTGGTGTCTCTTCCCTCTCTCGTGGGGGGGTGGTTGTACTTATGGTTTTGAGAGAGTCTCTTGAGCCATTTCTTTTTCTACTTTTTTCTATCTCTTTTTGGAGAGGGGTTTTTCCCACTAGGTTTTCTCCTTTGTCTTTGGTTCACAGAGATTTCCTTGTATTGGGTACCTGATCAGGCTTTGTATCTGGGACCCATCTTTTTTCATGCTTTCATAGCTATGCTAGGTTAGCTTACCTCCTGAGCATTCTCTTAAGGGGGGGTGTTAGAGTAATTATATGTTCACACTTATTAAATAGATCACTTCATTTAATTAATTAAGTTGTCTATTACTCTAGTTTACTTAAGCTATCTCTTAGGTGCATATAATTAATATTTTATATTAATTATTATGCACAACCTAGCTTTTTACCTTTTTTAGGGTTTTGTTCACCTTATAGGTTGAACTCTTCTAATTATGGTCTCACTTCATTTTTGGAATTTAATTTCTCTCACTCTACTAAGATTTTCCAATCTTTTTCTTTTTTTGTCTTCTGCTTGCTTCTAGCAATAGGTCATTTGCATGTAGGTGTTCTTGGCGAACTGTGAAGTTGGATTTCTCAACTCTACAATTTAGCTATTTAAAGAATAAAAGTGAGTTTACTAATGTTGATTTTTTTGAAAAAAATGAATATATTTTATTTAAAAGTACATACGAAACTCCTCATTTAATTATATTCAAATTGAATATAATTCATTACACTATAGCAAGGAATGTAACTACAAGAATTGAGCAACATTTTGAGTTTTACCATTACTCTTTATATAGTACATGCACACGTAAGTTTTGACTGAATAAGATTTGAAATTGTATACCACTTGTTAAAGAGCATAGTGCAATTTAAGGTTTTTTACAAATATATATATATATATATATATATATATATATATATATATATATATATATATATATATATATACTATATATATATATATATATATATATATATTATATATATATATATATATATATATATATATATATATAACCTATTTGTGCAAGCAATCTAATTTAATAAATTAAAAAAATATTTCAAAGCAAACATAGTCGATTAAAAAAAGTTTTACAATGCAAGTCATTTTACAAAATTCAAAGCACACTAAATCAACGTGGTATTTTACATACTATAATATATCATAGGTTTTGTAAGCTCACTATTACTGTGCTCACCATACATTGTTTAGAATGTGGTTCTATTGCAAATAATGGAATATATTTCCATATTTGTTGGTTTCATTAATTAGAACTTGTTCAACAAGGTTTGCCAATTTTTTCATTTGGAGTAATCTTACTTTAAAATGATGCTTTTTCTCTAACAATTAAACTGTATCCTCTTCTATTCACTGCTATCTTAAAAAATTTCTTTGGTAAATTAATATTTATAGGTGACCATATATTTTTTCTTCACCTTCCCTGTATTTTTTTTCTTTCACATTTGGTGATATTCTTTGTCGACGATAATTATATAATTGTCAGATGCTTACAATTCCCATGATGGTGTAAAACTCCTCCAATGGACCATAACATCATAATAATTTTCATAAGTCTTTGTTTTCACTTCTTCAAAGGAAATTCTGTGATCGATGTGTACTTTGCTTCATAATTTGCAGGTGATGGAATTATCATACAAGTTGTTGTTGGCATAGTGGAATTTAATAACTTCGTTGTTGTTTTTCTAGATTCCACAACCAATAAAACTTTTCCATTGTTGTAGAAGCCTCTTCCCATATGATAGTAAGTATTTTTAATAAAGAGTTATCTCAATGAATGAAATATTGATCATAAATGTCGATATAACTCCTGCCATTTGTGTTTTCATAGTATTGTCCAAGCAATACTATGACCTGATCGATGGAAGAGTCAAAACCTATTTCCATGAAGTCGTGATATGTAGTAGTTGTGATTCTTCTTAGATTAGGGAGTTGTGTCTAATGCCTCCTCTAGTGCCTACAGGAGATTCCTTTCCTTTGAAAGTTTACATCTCGTTTGTGTGTGTATAATGCCTCCTCAAGTGCTCTAGAAACAACCTCTCTTCTGTTGCACAAATCACCACCGACATGCCTGCACATGAGACACCTTTCCTCTGAAATCTCACATCTCCTTCATGTGTGGCTAACGACTTCTCAAGGTGCTCGACATATCACTAACCATTTCTGATCCTCCTTCCTCACTCCTTGAAGGGATAATCATGATGTCAAGTTCCCTCTTTTCTTTAGGGATGCAAATATAT
Organism: Chamaecyparis obtusa; assembly: GCA_027943335.1. Taxonomy (NCBI): domain Eukaryota; kingdom Viridiplantae; phylum Streptophyta; class Pinopsida; order Cupressales; family Cupressaceae; genus Chamaecyparis; species Chamaecyparis obtusa. The sequence goes on from BSBK01003029.1 coordinate 401,490, forward strand.
CAGTCCCCTCTTTTCTTTAGGGACAAATCTCCCACTTGACCCCCACTTTTCAAGATACAAATAGGTTTCTTCTCATGAAATGAAT